>CM065053.1:106478963-106776463 GCA_032883995.1 Coronaproctus castanopsis | reverse complement strand
ACGTATACAGCAGAAATATAATATAGTAAGTCGAATGTGTGGAATTCCATTCTAGACTTTATCCAAGTATTAACTGGTATTATATTCGATTTAATGTTTTCACTTTTTTAATGTTCCCGATTTATACGGTAAACATAATATTCGACTATATATATATATATATATATATATATATATATATATATATATATATATATATATATATATATATATATATATGTATCTCGTTTACATTTTATTAGAATACCTGAACCATCCCACGCGTGTGGCTTGCTGCCTGTTTCGCAAATTAACGACTTGTCTATATATATATATATATGCACATATTCTACTCGATCGTTTAAACCCACACTTTGGCCGCGCTCGCGATTTATTGAACTTATCGTATTATTCCGCCTTGACCAAAATTATTGTCACCAAACTAAAACCTTAAAACTAACGGTACACCTTAGTAGCCTCACCCGTCGTCATGTTTTAGCCGAGGTCATCGTTTTGTCTCTTTTTACTTTATTAAATCGTCAGTCTGCTATTTATTTTTCTATTTCGTCATGAATAAAATATAACAAGGAGTTAGCTCTGGATTTCTAAAAATTTCTTACGCACACATAAATCTCTACGGTTATAGGATTTTATAATTCAAAACCAAACCGTTGTTGCGTGCAAAAGATGACCGACAATTGTTACCATTATTATTTTATTATAATACAGACCTACTGGTATTTTTTATCCTCTTCAGTTCGCTTGGAAACTTCTCCGTCTGAATTAACGATTAGAGAACATGGCGACGTTCCACTAGAAATTCGGAATTTATTATTTATAATATCGAATTTAGACGTATTATTACAAAACGGTTCCTATTGAAGAAGGCGTTATAAATTTCGTTAGCATCTGCTTTTGCGCGTTTATTCATCTTAAGAGCGTGATGCTATCTAAATGATTTTTTTTTTGCCATTTTCTCATTATTATAAATATGTTTATAGAAATTCGTCGTTAAAATTTCCCGATATATTTTATACGCGAGATCTATGAGCTTTTCTTACATTTATCTTTTAATTCCGATTTACAAATTTATACAAATATCCCCAATTTAACACGATAGATAGTACACGTGTGAACGTGATAAAATCACAATGAAATTATAATTAGACACAAATACGTAAATTCTTCGTCTATACGCATATAAATTATACATAGTTAATGCGAGACAAATTGTGCAGAAAAAAATTGGAATTATATAAATAGAATTAAGATAAAATAAAAATAAATAGAAATAAAAAAATATATATATATACATACACATAAATGTGAACACATACACTTTCCTAATAAAAGAATAGATAATAAAAGTGATATAAAACGGTCACAATACACTAATAATAATAATAATGGCGGCTGACCTAATTTATGTTTAATAAAATTTACTCGTGTTCTTTTTTTAAATATTATTTTATCGTCGTAAATTTAGGATGTAATTTATTATACTAAAGTCTACGCGCTATCATTACATCCACCTTGTTAACATTAGGTTAATTGACAAAGTTCAGTGTAAATTTTTAAAATATCTATATTACCGTATATCAGGTATTTACCCTTAATATATATGAGTTACGATATAATAAGAAATATAATGGATGTGAGGTCTTTACACTACAGAAGGAAAATAGCCAAATTAAGGTTTCTTCATGATGTATGCAACGGTAGAGTTAATAGTGAGTATTTAACATCAACCGTCTCCTACATTGTACCAAGACTAAATAGGCGTTCGAATCGTTTTTTTAGTGAGCCGCGTGCAAGAACAAACCTCGGTTTAAGTTTTGCCGTCAGCTTTCCGATTGTATAATTCTCTTTTGAACATATTTCCCTGTATTATGGATATATACTTTGATAACAGATATGTCTTTAATAAGTTGCTTCCAGAACATATTTTGCGATGAGAACAGGAGTTTCGCTGTTGTCTATTCCAATGGTTCTAGATTGTTATTATGTGGTGTGTGTTTGGTATTTCCTTTACTAATGTACATGTAGTATATACGTTAAGGTTTATATTGTATTTATTAATTTGTTGAAGATTATTCGTTCGTGTATTTTCCTATACAATACGTTTTCGCTATTCTGCGTCACATCCATATTTCCATTGAATTCAGTTTCTAAATTTCTCGAATTGTTAAATATCAACTTGAATTTCTTCCAGATGAATATCGATTTTTATTATTAAATTTACTATTTTTCTTTTAGCAAATATTGTATTTTTATTTCGAAAATGAACACTCTATTGTAAAACTACATAATACTAAATTATTGAAGACAATCTTGAAATCGAACCTGATTTATTGATATTATTAAGGTTATCGATTAAATATGATATAACGGTATGTTATACATAAACTCTACCTCCCGCGAAATATTATTTACCGTTAAAGTAGTATCTATTAAAAAAGAAAAAGTTAACGATTTTATGTATATCCCATCATGGCTGGAGTCCCATTTGGAATGGCGAAGTACGATCAGGATTGTTTTATATACGCTGTATACAACAGTCTTGCCAACAGATAGTACAGCAACATTTGCAGATGATTGATTATATCAGATACAAAATGCTGCTATACAAAATAATCTAGACAAATTGAAATTGTAGTAATGACTAACAGAAAAAGACTCGATAAAGAAGTAGTCATAGACAATATTCGTAGAAAAGACAAAAGTAAAATACCTCGGTGCACACATTCGAAAGTTAATCAAGAAAGAAAATAACTGAGTACTGAACTTAAAGAAGTTACATCGTCTTTTAAGTCCAACAAAACCATCATTTAGCTTAATGTAATCGACTCTGGTGGTAATTTATTTCATCCGGTTATACGTACTCATCTGAAACAGGTGACGACTTCAGTAGAGTACTTACACGTTTAAGAAATTATTCAGTTTCATAGTTATAATAAAGTTAATGCATCTAATTATTTGACGTCATTTGTTATATAACCTCGACTGGCTGATTATAAATTAACATTTTAACGAGAACATAAAAATTATAGTCTCTAATTAATGAATTTATTTGATTACATTAAATTAAATAATTTACGTCGAATTTATATATATTTATTTACTTAGATTTACGTGCCATTAATAGTTACGATTCGCTAAAGGCACACGGCTACATAGTAAATTTCTAAATCATCTTTTATTGTCACCTTCATCCCGTTTTTCTCTCACACGGTAATCAAGTACTATATAAAAAATTAAATATAAAGAAACCCCCGGGTATGACTCTATTACAGTCAGTACGATTAAAAAACTTATCCGGAAAGCTATAGTACTGCTTACATATCCGTACAATACAATTCTCCGGACATTGTACTTCCCGGTGCAATGAAAATTTGCTTCATAAACCTGGGAAGTTAACTGAGGAAATGACATTCTTATAGATCCATTAGCTTACTCCTGATACTAACTAAACTCTTTGAAATATCGCTATTGAAAAAATTAAAGCATTTCTCATCGAATATTCAATACTTCCAGATTTCCAGTTCGGATTCCGAAATATACACAGTACCATAGAGCAGATTCATAGAGTAGTCGATCTCATAAATACATGTTTTGAGGTTGTGCCGCGTTTTTGGACATCGAGAATGCTTTTGATAGAATCTGACACAAAGGTATTCTAAACAAATTAAAACTTAAGTTGCTTTACCAGTACTACCTAATAATAAGATCTTACCTCACAGAGAGATATTTTCAAGTAAATTTTAAAGTTCACTGCCATCCATATTTGCGATCAAGCCTGGAGTTCCGCAAGGCAGATCATCTTCGATTGCTCGTATTCGAGCGTCGTGACCAATAAATTCTTCGCCATCGTGCCCTATCCACTGTGATTTCAACAGTTCTTCATTCGTTAAACCGGTCCTACATTTTACTTAGTCTTCGGACATCGTCCTCTTCGTCGTTTTCAATTTATCTTTTCCTGAATAATCAATTTTTCTATTCCATGTGACCGAATAATTTCAACATATATCTGTATATATTTCGAATGCTTCTATGCGTTTCTGATCCGCGCTATGTATAGTCCAAGACGCAGAACCGTATGTTGCGATAGGAAATACCAACGTTTGTAATAGTTTCTTTTTAGTTTCTTTGGTAATGCGATGATCATTCCAAATCCTGGTAAGTTTTGATAATGCATTTTTTGCCATAAATATTCTTCGTTTAATTTCTTCTTTACACCGACCTTTATTTTTTATCAACGCCCCAAGATACACCACGTTTTCCTTTTCCTAGTTGGAATGGTCGAAGTAAAATTTGTTGTCTATCTACTATCATTAAAGAGCATTTCGATCTATTTGGCAACAAATCAGCTTCTTTACTAAACGTGTGCACGCTTCTTAATAGTTCTGTCATTTCATCTTCCGAGTTTGCAATGAGTATTGTGTCATCCGCATACCGAAGGTTTGAGAATTTTTTCCCACCGATTGTAATTCCGCCTTGCCATCCGTCCATTATTTTCCTTATTATCCACTCTCCATATATGTTGAAATGTAACGGAGACAGAATACATCCCTGTCTGACACCTTTCCTACATGGAAACATTCTGTCAGTGTACTTTCCAAGGGCTACGTAAGCTTTATTACTTACGTATAAAGACTTAATTAAGTTTATATGTATCGGAACCGCTGCTTCCTCCAGTATATGCCATAACATATTCCAATTAACATTATCAAAAGCTTTCGAATAATCGAGAAAGGAAATCACCATTGATATATTAAATTCATCGCAATCATCTGCCTTACAATCAGTATTTGATTCTTTGTACCTCTTGCCGGTACAAAACCAGCCTGTTCTTGTGATATTTGGTCGAGGATATGGTGTTGTAGCCGTTTTTGAATTATATACATTACTTTACGTCCATGACTTATCAGAGCTATCGTGTCCTTTAATTTATGCACACCTTTTTTGTGTATATGTAAACGGATTCTGTCCACTCCGTTCGACAGATGTACGTTTCCCATATCTTGTTACAGATAAGATGTGGTGTATCGATGCCATATTCTCCCGTTGCTTTGATCATTTCTGCAACGATTCCATCTGACCCTGTTGATTTTTTATTTCGTAAAGCTTGAATCGCGTTTCGTATTTCACTCTTTAAAATAGACAGCTCATGTTGGTATATAGTATATTCTGATGTAGTAATTGTGCCATTTACATTGCTGGACATAAGATTTTCACAATATTTCCGCTACCTATTTAGTACCTTATTTTTGTTTGTTAGTAACTTTCCTGTTTCATCTTTAATTGGTACGTATCGAGGTTTGAAGTTTCCTGTTATTGTTCTAACTTTTTTTTTTTTTTTTTTTATATCCCTGCTATAATCTACGCCTAGCCTGTCTAGGCTATCAGTAGTTGTTATCATAGGTGATTACAATTTAGTCACTTATAGCCCCATCCATTGATGTTGTAGCTAGTTAGTGTTCACATAGCAGGTTTTCATCATAGCCTGTCATTAACTAGAGTAAATCTAGTGGTTTCGTCCGTTGTAGCCGGCGAATCTCTTCCATATAATCCAGTAGGATAATTGCTGTCCAGTTGGTATGTTTATCCAACCTATCAGCATGCTTCTTAGCTGCGTTTTTAATGACATCTTGCACATATGGTACAGCTAAATCACGGTGTAATGTCTCGTTGCTTACGTACCAAGGGGCATCTGCAAGTGTTCTCAGAGTTTTATTCTGGAATGTTTGTATTATTTTTACATTACTTTTTGCGCTACATCCCCACAACTGGCATCCATATGACCATACTGGCATGAGTATCTGTTTATAAAGTATCACCTTGTTATTTAAGGTGAGTTTCGATTTTCTTCCTATTAGCCAATACATTCGCCTTACTTTCATATTGAGTTCTGTTCTTTTAGTTACAATATGGTTACGCCACGTTAACCTGCTATCCAGATGTAGTCCAAGGTACTTCACTTCGGTTTTAATTGGTACGATGTTTTTATTCATAATAATATCTTTTGTAGTAATTTTTCTGTTTGTAAATGTCACATGAGTCGATTTTGCTTCATTAATTTTAATTTTCCATTTCTCACACCAAGAGGTGATGAGATTTACGCTTGTCTGTAATATTTCATTCGCTTCATTAGGACAACTGCTTGAACATAAAACGGCCGTATCATCAGCAAATGTAGCAACTAGCGCGTTTTCAGATTTAGGCAAATCAGCAGTATAAAGCAGGTAAAGCAACGGACCCAAAACACTCCTCTGAGGTACCCCCGCATTAGCAGGATGTATTTCAGATACTTCATCGTCATACTTCACTCGAAAGTACCTTTCGCTTAGGTAGGATTCGAATAGTTTGCAATAATGATAAGGAAATATTTTCCCGATTTTATGCAACAATCCCGTGTGCCAAACTTTATCGAATGCCTGACTTATGTCCAGGAATACCGAGTCACATATTCTTCTTTCCTCAAGATCATTTTCTATTTTGTTCGTTATTCTATGCACCTGTTGTATGGTGGAGTGTTTTGATCTAAACCCATATTGGTGATCCGGAATAACTTTATTGTCCTCTACTATTGGTATTATGCGTCTATAAATTAGTTTCTCATATAGCTTGGATAATACTGGCAATAAAGAGATAGGCCTGTATGACGTTACGTCAGTAGGTGGCTTACCAATTTTATTAATCATTATTACCTGTGAGAATTTTAATTGTGCCGGGTAATAGCATTGTTCTAACTTTTTGAAACAAATCTCCAGGTTCATTTTATAATGCATGTTACTGTCGTCACAAGTAGACGTTTGTAATTATTTTTATCATCAGTTAAACGTTTATTAATATCTTTATTGAGTTGCTGCAGCAAATCACCTTCTTGGGTATTGGTTATTCTATTACTCTTTAATTTTTGTCTTTTATCAATTATAATTCAAGTTTGATCAGATATCCACGGCTTTTTGCGAATTTGTTGTTTATGTTTTATTTTTGATGCAGCTACTTCCATTACGTGTTTCATGTTATTCCAAAGTTGCTGCGCTGTTGCATTTTGGATTTCTTCATGTACTGCTTTCGATGTTATTGCTGATACGTCATATTTGTATGCGTCATTATTTCCTGAAGACCAGCAGACTTTCATTGTAAGAGCATTATGGTCGATCCCACAATCCATTGTAGGATAAGTCTTAACATATTTTATTAAAGATATCCATCTAGATTTAATAAGGAAAAAGTCTATCTGATTTTTTGTATGACCGTCTGGAGATCGCCATGTGTAGAGACGACGAAGAGGGTGTTGAAAACGCGTATTAGCGTTTTCGGTGCAAAATTACATTAGTATATTTCCTCTCTCGTCCCTGTTTCCTAATCCATATTTACCGACAACATTTCTCAGATGGTCATCGCCACTAGTGTTTAGAATTTTGGCGTTGAAGTCGCCGGCTATTATAAGTATTTCTCTGTTCGGAATTTTGTCTATTGTTTCACCAAATTTTTTCCATAGAACTCCTGTATCTCCTGTAATGTAGCTGCTGAAGTTGGAGCATATGCTTGTACAAAATTTAAATTTACTAGTTGTGCTTCAATTTTTACTGTAACTATTCTGTCAGACACCACTTCATATCCGGAGACTGCTCCTACATTATATCAAATTTACACCAGTGACTTCCCGGTAAATGATAATACGTCAACAGCCTTATTCGCCGATGATACTGCAATTTTAGCAATACACAATGACGTTGTTACTGCAGCCAGTTACATTCAACAATACTTAAACGATCTTGAAAATTGGTTCAAACAGTGGAGAATAAAAGTTAACGAAATTAAGTGCCTCGATGTATTATTTACGTTGAAAACCAGAACGGCCAGTCTGATATACCACGACAAAAAGTCAATTCCAACAGCAATTAGTGCGAAATACATTAGTCTACATCTCGACCAGAGATTGACTTGGAATTATAAACACATAACCTTTAAACGTACACAGATCGAATTGAAAATGGATTGGATGGTTGGAATAAATTCAATTCTTGCACTAGAAAATAAAGTTATTCTTTATAAATCGATAATAAAGCCAATTTCGACATATGACATTGCGTTATGGGGTACTGTATCTAACTCCAATATAGCTGCTACGGAAAGAACACGAGCAACAATTTTACGTAGGATAGTTAACGCACCCTGGTTTATATGAAATGACGACATCTTAAAGGGGACTTAAAGATAAGTTCTGTTAAAGAAGAGATCCGCAGCTCATGTGCCAGATATAGGATAGGACCCAGACAAGCTTAAGTATATTAGCAAAGCTCGAGAAATAAAGTTGTATTTCAAATTTGTATAGCTCTTCATTCGGCCTCGGTCGAATTATTTTACGTCCGCTGTACGATGACCGGTTTCCCCTCTTAAGGCTTCGTTCTCGGAGGATATCCGATAGAATCGTAATATTGTACGACGATAGAACCTTTTCTCACGAGAATCTAAATTGTAGCTACACATTCGCGGCGGCACTTTAATTAATCCGCAGCTTAAGCGGAATCAATGATTAAACGAGAGAAATTAGTTAAAACCGATACGGCGGTAGACTTAGTCACATTTATTAAATAACCGGAAAAATATAAAGATCCGTTTTCTCAATTCTAACCAGTTCTTAAAATAAAAATCTGGAATGGCGTCCAAAAAATTAATAATAATTAAAGTAATAATAATACTAATAATAATAATCGCCTTAAAACGGAAGTAGCCTTTCGAACGTTATTAAATTTTCTCTTGGGCGTCTTCTTTCATTTTTCCCCCTTTAAGATAATTACTAATTATTACTTGGGATACTGTGTTTGTATATAATTATATATATATATATATGTGTGTGTGTGTGTGAAACATATACTCTGTACGGATTCAAGTATATATTATCCATTATGCTTTCAATTAGGACGTCGTCTTGTTACGCCATTTTCTTTCCTCAGATGTTATCGATGCGTCACTTCGATTATCGCCTTTTTTTATCCAGCTGTGGTTTTTCGATTTTTTTGAATTACGTAAACCCCGCTGCGATCGTGAATATGTATTTTCATAGTCAGATATTACGGCCAATTAACTGTCGTCAGAGAAGGTAAAATATAGCAGGGATTTTTCAAAAATTAATTAACAAACAACCGGTGACCAAGATCGGGATGGTTATATTACGTTTCAACTTTCCAATACACTTATATATATATATATATATATATATATATATATATATATATATATATATATATATATTTCGACGTTTATTACGCAATATTTGAATCTGGAAGATGCGTAGCAATCGTATATTTTTTGATACTTATATTTATACTTATATATATATATATATGTTTATTATAATTTATGTGTATTATATATATATATAGTCGACGTTTATTGCGCAATATTTGAATCTGCAAGATGCGTAATAATCGTATATTTTTTTATACATTTATATTTATATTCGTACTAGTGATGGGCATAACCTACTAATTAGTAACACCGTTTCTAAAAAAAACGACTAATTATTCGGTTTTCTATTTAGTCGGATAAAATTCTTTATTAGTAGTACGATGTCAACAAGACGTGGCAAATGAAAATATTCTAAAATGATAAGTTATATAACGAATAACAGTTATAAAATAAACTAAACGTATTTGAAATATAAAGATATAATATTTCAGTTGAAGAGTAACTAACGGATAATCCAGAATTATATATGAATTTCGTGAAGTAAATCACGTAATCGTACAGATTTTAGAACTCCGTCGATTGTATTGTAATCGGTGTTTTTACAAAATCGATAATTTATTCCAGTAAAAAGATGAATTAGAATCACCCTTTTAAAATCCGACTAATTTTCAACCGGTTCTAGCGGAACCTACTAGTTAAACATCAGTTAAACAAAATCTACTAATATAAGATAATCTAGAATTGTTTGAAATCTTGCAAAATAAATCCTATAATCATGCAAATTTTAGAACCCTGTTAATAAATTAAATATATTTTATTACACACGAATGTATGTAACCGATGTTTTACAAAATCGATAATTTATTCTTGTAAAAATTTAAGTAAGAATCAACGTTTTCAATTTTCAATCGGTTCAAACAGAACCTACTAATGTCGATATTTTTTGTATTCAATACCTTTAAATTACTTAAATCTAATTACTGTTAAATTCTTAATCCGAAGGAAACTTTGATAAATACGATAAAAAAAATGGAATATTTCACTCGTAATGTGATTACTTCGTTTCAATCGAAATAAAATAACCGAATAATAAAACACCTACTAAAAGCTATTAGTCGAAATACACCTAAATTCAATCGGATTTACGTCATCCAATTTAAGAGTAGTCGGTTTTTTATTCTAAAGCACATCATCATATACTTCTTAGCGTATGATGTAAAATAAAACATTAAATTTCCTTATACGGGCAAAATAACATATTTAAACGATTTATAAATTGTATGTAAACATCGTGTATAAAGAGGGAAATAATATTTAATCGCTTGCTTAAATGAATAAATAAATTTACAGAAATATTTTCAGAAAACGAGTGAAAAAAAAAATTAGTCGTTAGTCATAAGTCAGTTATTTCACTAATTTATATTTATATATATTTATATTTATATATATATATATATATATATATATATACATATAAAGTGTCAAATTGCTTATTGATGTCACGAATGGCGTATTTAATTTAAGAAAAAATCTAATTTAAAAACAAAAAGCCAAGTAAAAGCGGAGAAAAGTTAACAACTTCGTAAACTGGCGAGAAATTCCGGAGTATAAGCTTAACAAATACACCTCATACCATAAATAATTGGCAATCCGTAGAAAAATATAATAAAAAAAATTTTTTTTAAATATTTTCAAGCGAGAGTTTTCACTATAATCATTTAAAATGTAAAACTACGTTTAATAATAAGACTTTCAATTATTTTTTATATATATACACACACACATATATATTATATATATATATATATTCTTCTCTTGCTGCCTTAAAGTGTCCACCAATATTACTCCATTCTTCCATATTTTTTATCCACGGATCTCATCTTCTACCTATTGGTCTTTTATTTATCATGAATTCTTCCTTGCAGTATTAGACGCAAAATATTAATACTATTTACGTCTTAGAATGTGATCTAGCATTTTTTTTTTAATATTTTTACGAGCTTTCCTTGTAACGACAGCTCTTTTCGATGCATTATCGTTCGAAACTTTTTCGGTCCATGAAATTCGTAATAAACTTTTTAGAAGCCACATTTCCACAGCCTCTAAACGTCTAAAAGTGCTGACAATTATGGTCCACGTTTCCACTCCGTACACAAGTACGGAATTTTCGATTTTCACGGGAGGAAAGAAACAATTTTTGGTACAGTTGG
Organism: Coronaproctus castanopsis; assembly: GCA_032883995.1. NCBI lineage: Eukaryota > Metazoa > Arthropoda > Insecta > Hemiptera > Monophlebidae > Coronaproctus > Coronaproctus castanopsis. The sequence goes on along the minus strand of CM065053.1, from coordinate 106,765,073 downwards.
TCCTCCATCTGTCGCTAATTATATTCTAAGTCATTATTGAAATCCGTTAATTTAATTACATTTGATCTTTGTATCTTTTACGTAGTTGCACCGGTTTTATTTGAATTAGTTCTCCGTACAGTGTTTGTTCGGGAAGTCTACTATTCTGCACTCGAATGATGTTGACCTATCCAGCGCAAATGCATGTAATGTATATATATATATATATATATATATATATATATATATATAATGTATGTGTGTATTTCCTTTATAGAGGGCTATGTTAATAGGAGTCATTTATCTTTGTCAACTAAACGTAGATAATCCAGGAGGATGATAGATCGTTTGGTATCTTTAAAAACAATATATATATATATATAACTTGAAATATTACTCAAATCGATTATCGAGATGTTAATTATTATAATAAAAATTAATATTATTATTATTATTATTGTAGTTATTATCAGTAAACGTTTAATCTTCTAGAACCACTTAGTGTTCTGGTGTAGGATAGCCGTGGACGAAAATGCGTGTTAAGAGTTGTGTATATGATTTTTCTGTTCAGAAACCATAAACCTTGAGACGATTGTATAAATAAATACCTACGTCCAGTTCGGGGCTATTATACCGATTACTACTGTTATTTTATCTTGTAAAAACAAAAATAAATTACCTTAAACTGAGAGATCGACAAAGGTCAACAAGCTGGTTTCGATAATAGACACACGGATGAATAATAAAATGATGCGTCGTACACCACACATGCATACGTTAGAACAAGGAGAAGGCACGTTCGTTGGCATGCCTATACCTAGGACTATTTTTATTTATTTTATCCGTGTTTTTTTTTTTTTTTTTACTTAAAAAGAAAATTTTATTTATTTTTTAGGTATTCGCAATACGGTTTCCGTTTTCATTTAGAAACAGCGATCTCCACTAATCAAAGACGTGAAGACGATCGAGTGACTTACATTAATAAGGGACAATTTTACGGTATCACTATGGAATATATTCCAGATCCCGATAAACCATTAAAGGCGCAAACAGTAAAGGTAACACTCTTTCTCGAGATTACCTATTTACACACCCGTGAGTGCATGTGCTTGTGTGCGATTTTAACTTCGCAAACGTAGTAGGAATAGTAATAATGGCAAGGTTTCCTACTTTATATATATACATATATATAATATACTGATAATAATAATAATATTATTATTAAAAATAAAACCGTCTAAGGTCGGTAAAAACACGTTGAAAATATTTAAGGTCGGTAAAAACGCATAATTTACTTAAGCACATGCGTAAACAGTAATGTTTATATTTTTATTAGAGTATCATGTTTCTATTTATCATAAGCTAGACTTTATAAATTTGATTAATTAAAAAAAACACAAAGAAATAAATTTAATATTTTTAATCGATATAATTTAACTTATTAATTTGATTGTGCATTCTTGAAGATTTATGCAATTTGAAAAATATTTATTTAATCCAGTTTTTAATGAAATAAATAAAACATAAAACAAATGTTAAAGATCATTTATGGAAAGAAAACATCGACTACCAAACTATATATACGATTAACTTATAAGTCCATTGCTACACAATCAAATTTTTTCTCATTACTTTATCGAAATGAATACACGCACACACATACAGATATATATATTTTATATATATATATATATATACATATATATATATATATATATATATATATATATATATATATATATATATATATATATATATATACATAGAGAGAGAGAGAGAGAGAGAGAGAGAGAGAGAGAGAGAGAGAGAGAGAGAGTTATTAAATAAATCGTTGAACGTTGACTTGACCAATTTCATTGAACTAATTCTTGATCATGTATGCATATACATGAAATTCTATTTTCTACTAGAGAAATTTATTAACTCCTGAAATGATTATTTCGATTTTATTTAAGTTTAGGAACATTAGTTAAAGAAGCCTCGATTAAGTGGTTTTGATTTTACATTTTTAGATTGAGAATTTTTTTGTATTATTACGGTGGTAAAGGATTCGCTTTCTTCTCAGTGGAGATTTTTCATATTTAATGAACTCTCGTTATTAATTGCTAATGCGGACGTTAGACTCTTCGAATGGCGTATACATAGTAATTGTCTTTATTTAAAGGGTTGCATCATCTATATATTTCTAGATATCAACACTTCCGTATAATATACCGCGTTCCACGTGTATAGTCGTCAAATTATTACATATATATTTTTTATGTGTATTAAAATCACTCCCTTCACCTATCTCTTGGAATTAGCATCTTCGTTTTTTTTTATGTGTGTACATATGCACAAGTCCCGGAGGACCATCAAGCACGATGGTTTCATGAAATCCAGAAGCTAACAAGATTAAAAATTTTATCATTGAACTCCATGAATCGCGAATAATGGTCCCTATCGACGTAGTCATGACCGCAACGTCCCTATCATTTACCGATCAGTTGCATAGTATAGTTGAGACTTTTTATCGTGAAAAATTATCGTTCTCGATAGGATTCGAACTCTGGTCATGCTAACATAAAACCATAGCATTATCTGTATGCCACGAGTTATCACGATGCACTTATATCAATCCACTGCTGAATGTTAGCGTTTACTTTTTATTTCCATCTGTAGCGACCACGGGTCTCATTTATCCATTTCACACCGTCCGATCTCTGTATATCGTCCTGCCATCTTGTATCCGGACTACCACGACTTCTGTATCCTTTCCTTGGAAGCTATTCTGTTATTCGTTTCGTCCATTTGTAATCGTTTCTTCTTTCTACATGATCTGCCCAATTTTAATTTTAACTGCGTTAGACGTTCGATCACATCCGACAATTTAGTCTACTGTCTTATCCACGTATTGGCGTTCTGATCTGATATCTCGACGCCGTGGACTCCCTCGGTTACTGCAATCTTCTTAACGACATACTTCGTTAGATTCCATGTTTCCGCTCCATAAGTCGTATACTTTCTTTTTTAAGCTGTTAGAAATATTAACTTTCCAAAAGCTATCCACGAGAGATGCGTTCGTCTTTTAATTTCGTTACGCATTGCTTCCTTCTCTGTGGTAAAATTTGACCTATGTAGATATATTCACTGACCTGTTCCAGTATCTGGTCGTCTAGTTTTATTTGTAACTTTTGAGGTGTATTTGTCATGATCTACGTTTTATTAATATTTATAGTTAATACTGTTTTTTTGGAACAGTTCCGAAAGTCAGGTGTCATTTCCTGTAAGGTACTAACATTATTCCTAATCAATACAATGTCGTCGGCAAAACGCAAATGGCTGATTTTTCCCCATCAATATTCACACCTTTAGACTCCCAAGATAAGTTTTTGAACATACGTTAACTTCGGAGATATTATGTCTTCTTGTCTGACACATCTCTTTAACGGTATTTTGCTTGTTTCTTCCACCAGCTGGATTTTCATCATTGGCGAATTGTAAATATTTTTTATTATGTTGATCTATTCATCATTTACACCATTTTCTTCAAGCGCTTTCAGCACTATCCATCTTTTCACAGTGTCAAACGATTTATGATAATCGATAAACACCATGTCCAGTTCCATGTTGTATTCCTTGCACTTAGAGATTAAAATCCTCATACTGTGAATGCGATCACACGTGCTGAAACCGGATCCGAAACCCGCTTGCTCGCACGGTTGGCAGTCATCTATTTGTTTCGTCAGTCGATTGCAATAATACTTATATAGAGCTTGTAAATATGTGATAATGATTTAATTGGTCTGTAATTTTCTAGGTTAGCTGTATCACCTTTTTTATGTATTAAGATGACTTCTGCTACATTTTATAATCGCGGGATAGAGTTCTCTAATCATTTCTGGGATTATACCATCCGGCCCTTTGTTATTTTTCATTTTCTTCAAAACGTAGGAGATTTCACCCGTTTATATATTCGGTAGGTTTCCCTCATCCTCATTTATTGTTAATTTATCTTTTACTGTAGGTTTACCTTTTGTGTCATAGAGATCTATATAGTTTTTTTTTTTTTTTTTTTGGATAGTTCAGTTTTATCTCTTCGTCACTATTTTTCAGATTCGTCAGCAGCTTACTTCCCATTGACAATGATTTCTTGAATACTTTAGGCCTCTGTTATGCTCAATTATATTTCGCGAATTTTCTTTGTATTGTATTGACGTATATTACTTCTCAATTGTTTTTAAATTAATTTATTCAATTCTGCCCACTCAGTTTAGTTTTTATCTTTATCCACTTTTAGTTTCCTCCTTCGTGTCATTAAATCTTTTGTCGCATCGCTTATTTTATTATTTATTGGAACTTTAACCGCAAATTCTTTCGCATTTTTAGTAATCAGCTCAGATTGTTTATTTACTTCCAGTGTTTTAATTTCTTCGGATTTCTGAATTTGTAACTTTAGTTCTTGATTTTTGCTTCTATTTTTTATTAATTTATCATGGTCAACTAATTTTGATTTATTTCTTTTTACTCATCTTAACACCGACACATCCTATTTTTAATACACCTCTAATTAATCGGTAATCGTTGCCATTATTAACGCACTTCAATACTGAAACGTCTTGTAATATGTTTGAGTTATCATCAATCTCATTCCTGTATTCAAAAGTTGTGCTCCTCCAGGTCATTTTGTTTTCTCCTTCATTCCGATAAACGTATTCATGCAGTAAAGCTTGTTTCTTTCGTGAAAATTTGCCATCATTTCTCCCCTTTGTTTCTTTTACCTACTCCGTGGTTGCTTACCGATGTTTCTCGTGTGTCTTGTCGGTGCCCAATTTTAACATTAAAATCGTCTATTACCAATTTGTGTTCACATCTATCTCTATTTATCATTTCTTCTAATTCATCATAGAAACATTCCAGTTTTTCGTCTGTATGTGATTCTGTCGTAGCATATATTTGCACTATTTTTAAGGTGTTGTTCTTACCAAACAGAAGTATCATGTATGCAATTCTGTATGTAACACCCACATACTTAACTACATTATTATGCCATTGTTTATTTATTAGAAATTCTACTCCGTTCTGATGATATTCGGAATCCCCTTTATAAAATAATGTAGATTGAGACTTCAGCTTTACGGCATTTTCTCCTTTTCTGCGGACTTTGCTTAAGCCGATTATATCCTGTTTTATTTTATTCAATTCTTCTTCTAGATCCAAAAGTTTTCCTTCTGAAGTCAAAATTCGCACAGTTTAGGTACAAGTACGCATAATGTAATTCATAGTTCGTGTATTATTCCCTAATTTGCTGATGTTTTTGTCAAATCCGAGTGATATTAATGATTTTATCCGGCGCTTGCCTCCTTTATTTGTATTTCTACTAGGCGGTAAAGAGACAGAAGTCAATCCAGGTTGCTCATTTTGGCCTTGGCTACTACGGTCCTTCTTTTTTATAGCAACTTGGAAGAGCATTTTATCCCTTCCTGCCAGGTTAGTATTTCTCTTACAGTAAATGTTCCTATTATCTATATAATTGTAATTTTCCATATTTATATTAGTTATAATTTAGATATCGCATTCAAAGCTATTTTCTTCTAATTTGTATAATGTAGTAACATTACTGTCGAATCAGGTGATTAGGCTTTTCGTTTTTCTGTCAGGGTTTACTCCCTTAGCCTTTAGGTCAATACCTTAACCGCAAGGCAGCGGTTTGTTCGGAATGCAGCATGTGAGACATATTTATACAGGCGGTCTCATCTCACTAACAGTCGATAGGTGTCGTAGGAATGTAGAGTTTTATAGACAGATCCAATCCTTTCTCTTCAATTTCGCGTACCTATTACTCTCTCACTGCTGGAATCGCCTTCTTGAGGCTTTCCACCAGTAGCCGCTCTTGGTCTACAACTGCTTTTTTGACTGACTTATTTGCAGCTGATCTACATATTTGCAGGCCGTTCCACTATCCGCCACCCGTCGGTTAGAACTCCGGATCTTAGAAGGTACAAAGTAGCCTCTGGGCGGTATATATATATATAGATATAGATGACTTCAAGCAGCGATTGGGTTCTACTTGGTTGTGAATAAGCTCCGATAGAGTGAAATGGAAAGAATTGTGTCAATCATGTGTAATTTTATATTTATATATCACATAATTTTGTTATTATATTCTCTGGTGGGAGGCCTTCGGCCATTTAGCGAAATAAAGGCTTTATTTCTTTTTATATATATATATATATATATATATATATACGAGGTGTGTTCAAAAAGTAACGAGAATTTTTAAATTTCGCGGGTTTGGAGAGTCCTACTGTAAAAATTTTTTTTTATTTTGTAGGTACACATGCCCCTGAAGTACAATAAAATTTTCAGCAATATTCATTGGTTACTTTTTAAGTGGCAGCCGCTAACGTTAGACGTGTTTTTCGAGCTCGGCGATTTTCACTTGTGAAAAAAAATGGATCAAAGAATTTGTATTCAATTTTGCGTAAAAAATGAAATAAAGTGTAGTGAAGTTTGTAAAATGTTAACAAAGGCATATGGTGAGTCTGCTATGAGTAAAGCAAGGATTTACGAGTGGTCTAAGCGTTTCCAAGATGGCCGCGAAAACGTTGAAGATGACGAACGACCCGGACGCCCAAGCAATCAACAACCGATGAAAACGTTAAAAAAGTGAAAGAAATGGTTATGAACGATCGCCGAATCACAATCAGAGAAGTCGCTGATGATGTTGGCATATCAGTTGCTCATGCCATGAAATTTTTTCGGATGTTTTGGGTATGAAACGTGTGGCAGCAAAATTCGTTCCAAAATTGTTGAATTTCGAACAAAAACAACGGCGAATGGAAGTTGCTCAGGAGTCGCTAAATGAAGTTAATAACGATGCAGAACTACTAAAACGTATTATAACAGGTGACGAAACATGGGTTTACGGATATGATGTCGAAACTAAGGCTCAACGTCCCAATGGAGGCATTCTGGATCGCCAAGACCGAAAAAGGCTCGATAAGTGCGGTCAAATGTGAAGGTTAAGCTCACTGTGTTCTTCGATTTTAATGGCACAGTGCATCATGAATTCTTGCCACAAGGTCAAACAATCAATAAGGAGTACTACGTACAAGTTCAACGCCGTTTGCGTGAAGCAATCCGAAAAAAACGCCCGGATTTGTGGCAAAACAATTCATGGCTTTTGCACCACGATAATGCACCTGCTCACACTTCATTGCTTGTTCGTGAATTTTTGGCCAAAAACAAAACTGTAACGATGCCTCAGCCTCCATATTCGCCAGATATGGCACCATGTGACTTTTTTATATTTCCAAAAATAAAGAGAACATTAAAAGCCCGTCGTTTTACAAGCATAGGTGATATTAAAAGCGAATCGCTGAAAGAGCTAAAAGCTATTACAAAGATCGAGTTTCAAAAGTGTTTCGAGGATTGGAAAAAGCGTTGGCACAAGTGTATTATATCCGAGGGGGATTACTTTGAAGAGGACAAAATAGATATTGATGAATGAATAAATATTTTTTTCATGAAACAAAAATTCTCGTTATGTTTTGAACACACCTCGTATATATATATATATATATATATATATATATATATATATATATATATATATATATAAGAAGAAGAAGAAGAAATATATATTTACAAAATATATAAACAATCATGAATACATGAATAATTGAATAATGAAGAATGTTAAGGTACCTTATGTATATACCTTAACAGTTAACTTACTAATGTATAACTACATCTAATGTATATGTAATAAAATTAAAATTTAAAACGTAAAATTTAAAGTTTTAAACTTTTAAGTACAGGAAAAAATTAGAAAAAAAACCTGCAAGAAAACAATAAAAATAAATTATAATTAGAACTTAAGTAAAGAGGGAAAACACGTAGTAAATAGGAAAATAATTCTTAAACAAGTAATCTATGTTTAATTCTGCGGTGTTTGTATTTAGAATATCGTACGATGAGACTCGACATGTCGTAATCCCCTATTATATATATATATAAGTATATATATATATATATAATTAGCGATCTAAAAAGGACGAATTCATTTCATTATACCGGAAGGGTAGATAGAACTATTCAATCAAAGATTCACTGTATAAAACTTCCATCTTATATTCTGTCTGCAATCAATTTTTCACCACTTAATGATGTTTCTCTTTTTCTTCTATACAACTCATTGTAAAAAGGATTGTGTAATATTTTAAGAATTTATACGTGAGTAATCTTATTAAAACGGAACCAATTTTTAAATTATTTACATAATAAAAATAAGCTATGTGAGATATTTGTAGGAGTGACTTATTTTTTTTTTCCTTTATTTTTAATTGAGTTTAGGTTATAAAACCATTACTACTCATTGTACATATAAATTTATATAAACTAAACGCTAACGCTAACAAATGATTTATAAAATAGAAAGATAAATAACTAAACTAAGACATATAATGAAAATACACTATACGAGGATGTAAAGGTTACAAAATAATATCGGATTTCGTTAACTATAGATATAAACGTATGCATGATGCCTACAGTATTATATACGTATTCAAAGTGTGTATACATGTATATACATATATGTATGTATGTATGTTCTCATTAAATTTGTTCACTTTTATATATTAAATTCGATTAAAATTTGAAAATATATTTTTTGAAAACTTTGATCAAATAAACAATATAATATAAAAATGACTTCACAGGAAAGTGTTACTATATTTTATCCTGAAAAGTTGATTTATATTATGCGCCCTAAAAATCGAAATAATAAATACATCGCCCTCACAATTTCGACCTTGTAGTGGTAGTATTATTAATAATAATAATTAATAATAATCGTAATTAAATTGATCGATATATAAAATTCGCCGAGTAACACAGAACGATCGTAAGTGTAAGAATAAAATATTAATGAGTTGTTTTATTATAACACAGATAACAAAAGATACATGCAGAGTTAATGATGTTAATAATAACAATAATTATTATCATTAACAGGCTGTAATTGTAATTATCGTAAATAATTGTCGTAATTAAAACCACGAGTTTACTAAGAATTAATATTTTTGGTTTATTTTCTTTGATTTTTATTACACACACACGCATATGATATATATATATATATATATATATATACATGAAAAATATATTTAGTTATCTATACCTTCTCATTACCGGATTTAGCCTTATTATTTTTTAAAAGTAATTAACCGTAATAATTTTAAAACAAAGGTTACACAACTGAAGGTGGAAGCTGTAATTATGAGTAATACAACTTACCCAAGACGTAAAATTACAAAGATCGCGTATTTTAGTTTAGTCTGTTTTCATCGACTTATTTACCAAAATAATCAATAATTACGGCGATTGGCACCAAAGACTAATGGCCATCTACCGATATATATATATATATATATATAGTGTAAATTGAAAAAGGTTTAGGTTTTTTTACGCAGCCACTTCAAATATATTGACATTTTCATTAAGTTATTTAACTAAATTAAATTACATCGTGTAACGTATACGACGATTTGCCTTAGCAGCTAATATAAACAAATTTGAAAAAAAAAACGATGATAAGTAACATATAATTGAAGTAACGTAAGACAGTCTATTATATGAATAGGATTTTGTTAATTTTAATCAAATATATACGGATTATAGATATCGTAAGATTAATCGGTGTTAAATTGTTTCTTTTTACCTACATTAATAATGATTGATACCAAATTGTTTTGTTTCTATTTCTAATAAGAATACCTTTTTTTTTTTTTTTTTTTTTTTCATTAAGATTATTGCGACGACTATGTAGTCTTTGACAATAACGATGATAAAGTTGAAAGCTCGTGTGAAGAGTTACTTACTTATTACTAAATCTCATATGGTTTTCGACGTTTAAGCCGTCTTATATTCTCCGAGTTGTCCAGAAGCTGTATGACTTCAGACTTAGTGTGCTTTTCCAATCTTTTTACGTGTTTGCAAGCAAACCTGGTAATTTCATCGATGACCGTTGGGATTTTTAAGTCTCGGTGTACGTCATCACTGCGCGAAGGATCGTACGAAGTGCAACATCTTGGCATCATTGTATGGAATCTATATTAGTCCACAATTGTATTCCATAAATTTAAATAGATTTAACAACGGCCATATACAAATGTAGTTTATTTTCAATGGAGATCGTTGAGTTCTTTCTTATTAGCCAATAAATACTTCTCACTTTTGCTTTTATTTCCAAACATTTCTGCCCGACATGGAGCTTCTAATTTAGACGCGAATCGATGTGCATGCCTATAGGTGCTTTACTGACTATTTCTGTGGAATTATCTGCTGATTTCGTCTTATTTGGAGTATTTTTTGTTCGAAGTTTATGTGCACCGACTTTCTAATGAAAACTTTTTCAAATGACTGAGTATAATTTAACTTAATCAATTTAATCGACTAATGAAACAACGTTATTCACATTTGCAATATTTTTAGCGGCTTGAAGTAGAATGATGATTGTAGCTACTATCAAACGAGCTGGAAGGAAAGATGTTATATCGATTAATTTAGTTATATATATATATATATATATATATATATATATATATATATATATATATATAATCGCCTCGAGAGTTTAACTACTGTTATAGAAAGTTGAGGTTTGTTTTCGAGTTACATTTCCTTATGTAGGAGTGAAATTTTCGAGAATCAAATATTATGGTATACTAATATATATTATGTAAATTTTAAAATAAGAACTAGAAAGAATGGTGTATATATTTTTGTATATAATAAAATAAAAAAGAAGCAGAGCAGCCCATCAACTTCCTTTGCTGATTATATTCAAGATATAACAAGTTTGTCAATACAGCAGCTATTGAATGAAAGGCGCACAGAATAGTGACTAGTTCCCGAAACTAGCTGAGCTGAGTGATCGGTTGCGATGTCTGACTATACACTACGAATAATACACGATCATATATAAACTTGGAAACAGATCTCACAATTTTAGTGTCCAAATGGCACACCTACTAAATTTAATAAAAAAAACATGTTAATTTTATCAAACTACTCGTAAGAACTTATAAATCGTGTAACCTCGAACGAAGTAATAATTTAAAGATGGGAGGTACCAGTAAAAAGGAAATGGAAAACTTCGAATGTTACAAAGTTAAACGACCGATTGATTAGTGGCAGCCGATATATTATGGTAAGGAGACAGTGAACCTCAATTTAAACGAAGACGATTTTTTTTATACTCGATCATTTGTGTATTAAATTGTAAAGATCCAATCTTCCTACTTACATGTAACCGTATATTACTTAAACATCAACTAAAAAATTCGAAATGTATTGATATAACTTGAAGAGAAATATACCTTATTTGATACGATTATAAGAGAGAATTGAAAAATGGGAAAATTGTTGTTCAAAATTTCCTGGTTAATTGAACACTTTTTCAAATAATAAACTAATATTAGGGTAAAAATTCTGCACGTTTATTTTAATGTGATATATTGTGTATATATATATATATGTGTATGGAAATTTTTATTTGATATGGGTGAATTAATAACGTATTAGAATATATGAAAGCAACTTTTGTAGCTCTTCATATTATTTTCTTCCAATCGATATCCGTTTTGGAAATGGGTTTTTCTAAATGTTTAAAATGTAAATTATTCTGTGAAATTTGCAATTATGCATGCCGTTAAATTATTAAAATTTAAAAATTAAAATAAAGCCTCATTTCTAGATTTAATATATATATATATAATATGATTATGAACGCTTATTTATATAATTTACTGATGTTTACCCTTAAATTCGTGGATTAATACGAATTTAAAGTTAGAAAGTTTTGGTAATGCGTTGTAAAGATCTCTTCTTCATCATCATTATCTCGGATATTAATTCAGCCAGCAGTCATTATTATAGACGAGATGTTCGTTATAATTGACTTTCATCTCCGGATGATACTGTTAACTAACGAGCACGAAATATATTAACGACCGCGTGAGAGAATAAAATTTCATGGGAATTGAGAGTTGTTTAATACGACGGAGGACGACTTCCAAAAATAAGACGACAACCAAATCCATTTCCGTTTTCAATGATTTAGCCAGCCGTATGCCGTTCAATTAAACTCGTTAGTCCTAGTATATAGTAGTATCGATAATCTCCCAGATGAGGAGTTTGGAAGAGGATAATATTAGCGATGAGAACGTTTAAAAGTTATTATACTTATTGGCTTATTACATTTTTTTTTATTATCACCTGTTCGTCCCGTATTAATTTACCGGCCAGGTATTTACATTTCACACACAGCATCATTTATTTAGACGACAAAAATAAATTTATTATATATATATATTTTTTTTTTATTTTGTAAAAGATTTTTTTCCTGTAATTATTTTTCTATATTCATCCGCTCTCGCGATCTTCTCCGTTTACTCATCGTCGCTTTGAAGATGACAATTCTACTTCCACAGGACGTACTCTGGTGGTAATCCTTGAAAATGGAATTTTTCTCTCTTACATAGGTAAACAGGATGTTGATTGAGTCATAGTCGTATTTATTTCTTCCTTTTTTTTTTTTTTTTGTTAATTTTTTCCAACATCATTTAACTTATTTTATACGATCATAATCATCTAGACGAATTCTTAGATAAGGATCGAAAATCGTCGGCTAATTTACACGTAGGAATTAGGAATTAACAGTTGAATATAAAGAAAGCTAATCCAAATAAATAACCTATTATACGACATATGGGCGTATATGTTGGAATTATTATAAAAACTTATTTTTTACATATACTGGAGGAATTATAATTTGAATATATTTTTGTTTTAATGACTAAATTCTGTTAATATATAATGAAGTTTACCCGATCTTAATTATACGAGAATGTCAGTATGTAATTTCGAGTTAGTCTACTGTCGGTATCCACTATAGTCAGTTTTCCATTTTCAATATTTCCACGACGGTTTCTTTCTGTACGCGTGTGTGTGTGTGTGCGTTTTCCATCGTCCGGAAGTAATATTATAATTCGATTTATGAATTATTAAAAAAGAACGAAAATTTTACATTTATTATTAGCGACTAACAAACGAATGAAATTACGTATAAACCTTGTCTATCAAGTTGTATATATATATATAAGTAAAGTAAAAATTATATTTAATTAATTAAACACATACGGAAGCTATAATTTGCTAACATCATTGTAATTAATCGTATATTTCGATATAATTACGACCGTGACAGGATAATACGATAATATTACCTCTTCAAAAGATATTTATGATTCAAAACGAACCAATAATTTTATCATTCATTAAAAAAAAAACAATAAACAATCAAATATTGAGTTAAATTAAAATTTAATTATTTGAATTCGTACAGGACCAAACACCATGTATACGGTAAACATTGTAACGAATTAAAATAAGATTTAAACGAAAAAAAAAAAGAACAACGTAAATTAATGGAAAAACCGAAAATAATAAAATTAATTATGTAGTAAAGTTGATTTATTTAATAAAATTTGAGGACAAATTAGTCTTAAAAACCGCATTATAAATATCGAAGCTGTATAGACTAGTGTTATTGGTTTGTTGCATCGCTTACCACATTCACCATTTTTTTTGTATATATATATATATATATATATATATATATATATATATATATATATATATATATATATATTCTTATTTTGTCCAATTGACTGTTCTCAGTCTTTGTTGGCAACTATGGCGACAATTTCTTGATATAATATTCGGTCTGCGATCTTGTGAAACAATTCTTCTACCTTCATCGATGACAATTTTCGGACATTATCCAGCCGACAAATCGTTCTTCTGCCTTTCTTTTTCCTGTTACATTTCCCATGATTATGGTCTGCGGCAGTACATACTTGGGACCTCTTAATATGTGTCTACGCTGTTTTCCTTCGCTTGATCCTGTTCGACAATACTTCGTTATGCTTCTTCTTTGTTGTCCACGATATGTGACGACGGTAACATCGCATTTCGAAGGCTTCTATAGTTTTGATTATTTTAGCCTTCAGCGTCCATGTTTCGCAGCCATACTTCAACACTGACCACACAAAATTCTGAATCTTACAACAAGAGATATTCTATGCGATGTTAGTGTTTTTTTCATTTTTATAAATGCTACTCTTGCCTGTCCTATCCTGCATTTAATTTCTTCATTTGAATCTCCGGCTTTGTTTAGCCACGCGCCGTCCAATTCCCCATTACTTAGTATTATCTTATTATTTTGGTTTTCTTAGTATTAATTGTAATGCCATATATTTCCTGCTGAAATCCCAGTTTTCAGATCTTCCAAATCTCGTGGATGTGTTATTAAAGTATCACCCACAAAAAAATCTCGTAACTTTGAATTCTTTTCAAAACTGTCTGTGCATCGTCGTGATCGATTCACGCCGAAAATAATGTTCGACGCAAAACGCACGCTCTTTCTCGTTATAGGATGTCACGATAACTGAAACCGCACAAAAACGAACTTCTGCACACTGAACTCACGCGCTTTGCGTTGTAGCAATCTTAGTCCATTTTCTGGGTCACCATATATGATTCGTTAACAGGCACCTTATGGAGAAATTAGACGATGCGTTACATTTAAATTGTTTAGTAGTAAGAAAAATAAGTAAATTATATTTATTACACGTAGTTTATGTTTATATATATTTTTTATTGTTCAGGGGTGTATGGGTGATTCCAATCGGGGTCGAATTTATTAGTTAGTAAAATGAACTCTAGCCAATTCAACTATATATATATATATATATATATATATATATATATATATATATATATATATATATATATATATATATATATATATATATATATATGTAATTGATCGGTACATGAGTACGAGGTTGCGGGGAAAGTAAAGAAACAAGGCAATGTCAGATGATCCGATATCGGCTTGATGCGTCGTTTAAATAGTCCAACATCGACCTTCAGACTGATAGGGATCGTTAATCGACGTCCACTACCAACATTAGAGTTGATGAGATTTGATTAAATTTATTATCTTATTTTAATAACTGGAAAATGTGTACCGCTGAAAAGTTTTAGTTATAATTTAATAAAATATATCAACGGTTTATACTCGTTACTACATTAATTTCATTTTTAAGTACCCCGAAACTTAGACTTCTCTCCGATAAAACGTACTAAGCGTTATGTTTTAATGTGACGTATGAAGAAATACAGAAAGGTATTATACTCAATTATCCTTTATACCGAGTAGTAGCCCCGGATGAACTTTTAGAACGGAGTATTTACAATTTGTCTTTTTCTTATTATCATCGTTGTTATTAGGTATTTTTAAATAGTAACGAAAAATAAATAAATAAAAACCATCTTTGCATCGCTCCGAGGGGAGTCTGTCGCGAGTTCTGTAGTTATCTAAATCAGGGGTACAACCGGGAGCACCCATATACAAGATGAAACGGAGGAGAGAAATAATATTATATATTTTCGACTGTTACCGCGAGAGGCTGATGTAGTGTAGCCTAATTACCGGTAGGCAGGTCTAACGCCCGAAGCTTTCCCTACTGTGGGTTGTTGACCCATTCCTTATATAAAATATGATGACTACGTTTCTATTACTAACCGTACGTGTCTTACCCTAAAGTATGTGAGGCATTTCGATCTGTTATCGTGTTGAAATTTTCGTTCGTTCCTGAATTATAAGATATTGTCGGGAGATGCTCGCGAATGTAATAAGACAGGGAGTCTGCGAGAAAGAGGTAGAAATATATGACGCCCTTAAGCTGAAAATTGCCATTCAGTTGTCGTCTATAGACAGATAATTTCTTTAAGCGCGCACACTATATCGAAAATAATATCTGTATACACGTACATATATATATATCTGTGTGTTTGTGTGTGGGTGGTTCCGAGCACGTAGAGATGTATAATTCTTATAAGCAACGTAGATGATAATGATGCATAATGCGAAATGATTTTAAGCGTAAACTTTACTACCGTGTTCTTTTTTTCATATATATATATATATTTTCTTTTTCTTTTTTAATTTTTTTAAATTCGTTAATCTTATAACCTATTTTTAACAACCAACCGCTGATAATATAATAAAAGATATTACGCTTGAATTTATTTATATATATATATATACACGTATATAAACGTTTATCCGTGTGTATATATAAGACACAAACAATCTAAATAATCTATGAATAATAATAATAATAAAAGCCGACTGGAAAATTGGAACCTTAGGTAGTCCGGATAGTTTATTAGCTATAGCGGCAAACGTAAGAACACCGAACACCCGAGACATAAATTATTATTCGCAATATTACAAGTCGTACTTTCTCCGCAGTTTTCTATTCGACATTTAATATACAAAGACACAAATACAAAATATTAATTTAATATATTTTTATACGTAATTCGTACAGTGCAGATAATTCGATAGTTGGTGCAAAATTTTAATTAAATTCTATACTTTTATAACGTTTATAGGGTATAGATGTTAGAATTATAAACATAATTAATCGTATTAGCTTATTTTCAACTAACAAATAATAATAATAATAATAATAATAATAATAACTGATTTTCTAATATATTATCGTACGTAACATAAATGAAAAATTCCATGGAGAAGAAGAGTAAGAAGGAGACACGTGCATATGTGTCTCACTTTTAACGCGGTAACAATTTCAAAATATAATAAATTATCTGTGACGGAAAAGTATAATTTTCTTATCATCGGGATAAATTTAATACATATAACAAATAAAGTAATAGAAATTGAAAAGTATAAAAAAAAAAAAAACCCCGATACATATAAGCTTATAACCGATTTATTAAGTTATCATATAGAATAAATATATGTGTAAATGGACGAGACGAAATGATATTTTCAGCGTTCTCAGAATTTATCGACGGAATTTACCACAATTCGATGAGAAATCATAAAATTCAGAAATATTCGAAATAATAAACGTTTAATTTGTCAGGTACATCAGACACGGTTTACAACTATATTCCAAAATAGATAGCTTTCATTATTTTGATCGTTTTCAATAGTACTTCTTAATAGTGCCTACTTATTAATATTGCCTAGTATACCTTATCAAATAAGTTCTCTGTATAATTGTCGGTTTGCTATATAAACTCCGCAAGATTTTCCCCGATTGAAATGTATCACATCTGTTGAGAACCTATTATCTTTTTTCAGGTCAAAATAAACGACGTCCTGTCTAGTCAGCGTCAAATACTGGCATCAGTACCACAAGGCAGTGTCCTTGGACCCCTTCTTTATAATATATATATACTGCAGATATACCCACCACGATGTTTACCCTGCAGGCCATATTTGCTGATGACATTGCTATAATAGCTAAAAATAAAAATCCTCACGAAGCGTCAAAGTATATTCAATATCATTTATCTTTACTGCATAAATGGGTTCTCAAAGGGGGGAATAGTTATTAACGAACAAAAATCATCGCATGTTACATTTACAAACAGACGTGGAACATGTACACCTGTTAATTACGATAATCGTAGAATACCGCAAGAACAAGCAGTAAAATATCTTGGACTAACCCTTGACAGGCGCCTTACATGGAATCTCCACGTAATTAACACCAGAAAAAAATTGAGATCCTTACTGAAGCAGTTATACCCACTGATAGGAAGGCAGTCGAAACTAAGTCTTGAAATAGAGTTTTACTTTACAACACTATTATAGCTCCAGTCTGGAAGTATGGTTTAGAAGTGTACGGAACAACTGCTAAGACGCATCCAAACAAAATACATCTAAAATATTGAGGATAATGGTTAATGCGCCATATTATATAAGAAACAATATAATTCAGAACGATCTAAATGTTCCTTCGGTTATGGAGGTATATAAGTAGCGGTACAACAGAATACATAGAACATTTGCTCAAAATTTAAATCCGTTAATATCACGCATAAAGACCATCCGGATAATCCAATTAGAAGATTAAAGAAGAGACAATGTAGAGATGCGTTGTCTAACCACAATAATAAGTAGTAGTAATTAAATAACATATTTATTAAAAAAGAGAAGAAAAATATATATATGTATACATTTACACATGAAAAAAACAACAAAAAAAGAAACAGTTTTATTTATTGGGATGCACCGTTATTCAAGAAATTCTAAATTAATTATCAATTGCGTTGATGACTTAAGAGTCGTCATGCAAATAAAAAAATAAAAAAAATAAAAATTGTAAAATTTGTGGCTTACGAAAAATATGAGATTACAACGGATTCATTAAAAATATTTCTGATAAATTTATCGTTTAGTTGATCCACAGAAATAAATATTACACACACACACACACACACACTTTCTTGTCGATTTAAGCTTATTTTTATTACGTTTCAAATAATACACATTTTACATATAAGTGTACTTTATATATGTGTCCAAATATAAAAATATTAAAAATTACTAAACATTATTATGTGTGTATATATATATATATAAATAAATAAATGTATGTGTTTTATATATGTATTATACACTAGAAGTAACCCACAGCTTCCCCTGTGTAATTTTTTTTTAATACAGTATCGCTATTTCTTTCTTTTAATAGGTTTATATATTAGTATATAATATAAGTATATATTACGTATGTATATATATATATATATATATATATATATATATATATATATATCAGTCGGTTATTTCGGTCACGCCCCTAACGCAACTATATTAATATATATATATATATATATATATATATATATATATATATATATATATATATATATATATCCGTCTTCTTTTACAAATTTAAATTATTATAATTTCTGTTCTATTTGTGACATCAATGATCCGATAATATAGGCTATACGTTGTACGAATTTCGTCATTATTGCTTAAATAGTTTTTGAGTTAAATCGGATCGGAAAGACAAAAGTATTAAAAAAAATATATAAAAATATTCGCAAATAACAGACATACCCTACAGATTTATATATTAGTATATATAAATCTATATATATATACATTTATTTAGTTTCTTTATTTTATGTTTCGATATATTTAAATATTTTATTAGTATATATATATATATATATATATATATATATATGCGCGTGGAGTTTTTCGACTACCTATTTATTATATATATATATATATATATATATATATACATATATATATATATATATATATATAAAGTTGAATATATTGGAGAGTAGTGATTTTATTAATTAATTATAAACAAACAAAATAAAACACAATCACTAAAAGTTTCTTAATCGCAAAAAAGATGTAATAATTTTAGTTCGCGCTTGAAAATGACGTAACTGTCGAAAAGCTTCGCGATTAAAAAACTTTTAGTGATTGTGTTTTATTTTGTTTGATTATAATTAAATATATATATATTTATATGATTTTTAGTTTGTGTTTTTTTTTTAATATTTTAATAGATTTAAATAACTATATATATATATATATATATATATATATATATATATATATATAAAATATTTAATAATAATAATATAGTTGAATATACACACTGATAGCTTTTATTAGCAACTAAAGTAGAGTAGATAAGGAAAAAAAGAGCTACACACGTAAAAAACAAAAACTTTATGTCCAGTTTAGTTTGATTTTTTTTTAAATCACTGCTTATAATTCACAATAAATTCTTTTCCGATATAGTAAATAAAAACTGGTTTATCGTTCGAAAAACGACACTGTTACAAATAAAATTGAATACGTGTATATATATATATATATATATATATATATATATATATAAATAAATAAATAAATAAATAAATAAAACAACATAGACAATGACCAAGCAACCATTTTTAGAAAGCTGCCATATTGCGGCTGCTGAACTATTCGCAGTGAAATCTGCCTGTCGTTTCTTATTATTGTCACGAAATCTTTCCATCCTATCGTATATACGATACATCTTACGCGTATTGTCGTTATGTGTACACGTTCCTTTTTCAGATTTTACAGAAATCTTTAGTACATTATAGTACAAACACTCTAGTAATCTCGAGCGTATACCCCGATCCAAACCAACCACTATTGTCCACACCACCTGATAATGTATCTCATTACTTCAAACATTTTCCATTGTTTATAATAATATATATATATATATATATATATATATATATATATATATATATATATATATATATATATATATATATAATCCAGTGGTTACGCGCGTGTTCGTGTACACATGCATGCTTCAAGATTTTTATTTTCGACTTTTTTCTTTAAATTTTTTATTCAATTTCTCTTTGTTTTATTCCACTAAAACATTGTGAACTGTATCTTGTTCTTTTCTTTGTTTGGTTTTTTGGTTAGGATTCTAAATATGTTCGCAAGATATAGTGTATTTTTTATTATATTCTTCATTTACACAGGTATATATATATATATATATCGATGCGGTCCTTAAAAAAAAAACCTAGGATCCTCAGCGAGTAAAAATAATGTTAGCAGGTAGATCGGTCGATATGTAACTTCATCCCCCAAATGAGACTAGCTACTAAAACCATTCAGCGAACATCCTGTTTTATCTTAGGAATCGATATATTATTATATGTATATATATATATATATATATATATATATATATATATATATATATATATATATATAATAATATAGGTACGTTGTTCCCTATTGAAAAAATATATTATGTATAATTCCATAATCCTCGTGTACTAGACGACGCATTATACTGCGAATTTATAATGTTTCATTCCGTTAGGCTAACTCTCGACTTCAAAGTATATTCTTAATAAATAAATCGCGATCTTTATTATCAACGAATAAATAGTCGTGTGTTTTGTAATTATTATATTTAATGCCTAATAAAAATATAATAATAGTGCAGCTGTGATTTCTATCACGTAGCACTTTCGAATATTAATACGTGTATTTTCATTATGCGTCCAAGGATTTTATGATTTCTATACGCGGAAAGCGTAATTCGAATATTATAAATTTTAAGTAGAAATTTTAATTTTCTACGAGGAATGACCGCCTTTTACTAAAAATGTAAGAAATTTTTAAACACGAAGCAAGAAAGAAAAAATATGGTTTTAGCGAACGTTTTAGGTTTTAATCGGGAATTTTTATTTTATTATTACCTATTGCGATTAATCTACATATATCTATCGCTCTGAACGCGGCATTTTTTTAGTTCCTTCGAATTATTCTTATTATTTGCCACCTTAATCCTATCCCTCTACTATCTTGTTAACGATTTGACGGCCTGCTTCTTTGACGTTTTTGATGCCCAACGAGCGCTGTTTCTCCTACATTTAGTTCCATCTATTGTTCGGGCCGCCTGCTGCATGTCCGATCCCAGATCCGTTACGCAATTTTTTAAATTTCCGGTCTGCTCGTCTGATATTCAGCATCAACCTCGCGTGCGCTGTTTACGTATTTGTTTTCCGTACAGTAGGACTGATAGTCGCATCGGTGTTTCTTTATTTCGCGACGCGCCTACTTAATTTCCAGTCATGATATCTGGTGATTTTTTTAGTTTCCCATATTTTTAGTTGCATCGAATTTAAATAACTTCCGTTAACATATATTGTAGTTATATTTAATCATGCAACGTCATTTGCAAATCTTAAATATTCGAGTATTTTCCGTGAATTTTTTACACTTACTAAGTTCTACTTTAACTATTTACCGAGTGCTTTTCCGTAGGGATATATTTGCATAGTTGCGGATCCATATAACATTTCAATTCATCGGCATCCATATTCTTACCGAATCGAATACTTTTTATTTTTCCGCTAACGTTCGATATTATATTCGCGATACTTGCGTATTAATAAATCTAAAATATATATCTACTGATTTAAAAAAAAAAAAAGTGTAGAATTGACTGTGTAGTTACTATCTAATAAACTAAGTAAGTAAAGTCCAATTCGAAAGTTTGTAGGATAACTTAACGATCCTCATAAACCTGAAGTTTAAACAGAGATGACCAGCTAAACGACACCTATTCTGAGCAAGAGCATACATTTACCGGCAAATTTGGATCGATATCTGAGAGTTGGCGAGAGGCAGTTTTACTGTGAAAAATTGCCGTCCCTGATGAGATTCAAATTCGAATGTTGCCAACGGAACGTTTAAACATATAAGATCCATGTATTTCTATTAAATATTTGTACCTGCGTCGGCTTAAAATTTTCGAACATGTCACCTACTTGTATATATTTTATTATTATTATTATTATTAGTATTGTTATATAAATATTTGTATAGATGAATGTAGCGATTTGTTCTATAAAGTTACCGCTAGAAATGACTAGTTGTTAAATAATCGTAACAAAACTCTTCGGCAATTGCGTCGTTTTCAAGTTATAAATAACTTCAATAATAAATAATAATAATTATTATTCGTGATTTTTTTTTTAAATTTTATTATAACTAGTCGACGTTTCGAATATTTCGTGTTAAACTGATTCCCGTATTTTTTTTTTGTTTTGTTTTTAAACGGTTGTCGACAGAGTGTAGTAATGTTACTGTTCAGAGAAGAGAAAAGTCCCGAAGACGAAATTAAAGCTTGGCATTTTTGGCACGGCAGACAACACAGCGTTAAACAAAGAATTCTCGACGCCGGTAAGTACTGATTGGAGTTTATAATTTTATCGTATTCGAAGAAAGGTCCATAGTTAAAAACTGGATCCCGAGAAATAACGTTTATATTGCTGAACGTTACTTTTCTTTCTTAAAACAACATTTCTCTAACCTATTAATAAAATAATATAACGAATATATATTTTGTTCGAAATTTCGTTAATTATCGAAAAGCAAACGGAAAAAAATTTAATTCGATTATCGATATACAATAAAAATCCGACTGAGAGCATTTTTCTTACGTCACTATCGATTATTATTATATTATCGGCCGTCTCCGGGAAATAAAATTATTATAATACTGCCAGTAATCGTGATAACGTAATTAGCAAATTTATACGTCAACAAATGTAAAAACACACACACACACACATATATATATATTCTATCTATTATTACGTCGGAGTGTAAATAGGTAATTAATAACAGACCTTGATCGACTACCAATTAAAACTGAAAAATCTCATGTATATTACCGTGCTTATCCGTTAGGGTATACGCCAATTAGTTGGTTGGCTGGTTGTAGTAGTAAACACCGGCTAAATATTCGTTCATTTTTATTCACCATTACGTAGGCGTACAATACTTAACCTCTTCCGTCCCGGCCAATGATTATAATCGTTGTTCTCATTTTTCTTTTTCGTGTTTTTTTTTTTTAAATTAATTATATTTTCGTTTTATGAAACTGTTTAGTTTCGGCAAACGTTATAATATAACGACGAGAAGCTTACTCGTTGTATTTAGCAGTTAATTAGAACAGCTAGAATAAAAGAAAATTATATTCGATATAATTTAATTTAACGATAACATTTCGACGATGAAACATGTTGTTTTTTTTAAATATACGACTTTATTTCCAGTAGACAAATTTTCATATAAATTTTTTAATATCTTAATTAATGCGCTTTATTATTATTATTAAAATTCTGACGGGCTGCTTGATTAAAGACACAATTGAACTCTACGCGTATAACATACATACGCATATATTTGCAATAGATGGTGGTCGATTGTTTGCATAGCGAGTGTCTAGTCTGTTGTTGATTACTCTGTTACAAATGAGAAATCATCACGTCAAGTTTGACGACATATCACACGGCGTAACCACGATGGCTATTCTGTATGAACGATTTAGGATTATCTCTGGAAGTGGCGACGTAAATTGGCCATCAAGACCGTGAGCCCGCTTGACTTTTGATATTTCATGTCTTTCACTCACCCCCTTGCAAATTTACGAAATTTCTGTCATAAAAAAACGTTACGAAGAAATTAATCAATTTTTGGCGACCTGGCGCGTGTGCGTGCACACGAAGCAAGAACTTGGAATGTCTTATAGTCTCGCGGATGTAGCGTAGCAGTTTTTTTTTAAATGATTTCTTACGAGGTTTCCCGAAGTCACGGATCCAGGCTTATAAGCCGCAATCGACAATGTCTTACATTCTGCAAGATCTATATGGTAGAATTATTGAAAATTGGACCATTCCGATTCGTGCCGTCACAGTGAATATTTGAACGATGTTACGTATTCCATATATAGGGGCGTACAAGTAAAAAAACTATATCCCTTCATTCTTCGTACAAAGATTGTTTTATTCTAATTCAACATGGACCCGACCTGCCCTTATGAAAAATTTTATATATATATATATATATATGTAACATCACATCATCATTATCCCTTCCACTTATAGAAGATTGCGGACAACCATTTCCATTCATATAGAAGTCGATTTCTGGCGTCCGTAATGTCGTTCCATCATGATTTTCGTAACAATTTTCGATAGTAACACGTCTCAAAAGCAAATAATTCTTCTCGCTCATAGTCTACGTTTCCTAGGCATATTTCAATACAGACCATACGTAAATCTCCATATTCTTTTTCGTAGGTTCGTGTTTATTTTTCGATCTGCAATCACTTTTTGTCATATAAATTCTTGTTCTTATATCTCGGTAATTCCGACCATCGTTGCTTATAATGGCTCCAAGATATCTCGTTCGTAAATATAAAATTCAATAACAGTCCACCGATGAACGTGTCTTCGATAATTTTTTTCTTTTCCATCATTTCAACGTCCGTTTTGTCCGTCTATTATCATTTCTTCTGACTATGTACCTTCCCCAGGTACACTTCACTTTGGTCATCTACTTCTTCACCACTATCTAAGTACTTCGCTTTCTCTCTAATCGCTATATATTTAATATTAATTTTATCCGCGCTGTTGTGCCCTTCGCGTTTTTCTGATAATTTGTTTTTCTCAATGTCTACGTTTATGAGCCGTATATAAAAACCGACAGAACACGGCGATTGTATAGATTCCGCTTTAAATATGTCGGTAATTCTGGTTCCTCGTTCGTAAATATGTAACTTTGTTTTTCTAAAATCTGGCCACGCTATACCCTGCATCATCGTTTTCTTGTCGGTGATAATTTTTTGTCCGAGATACACCTATCAACTGTTTTTTTTTTCATTCATCCGTGAAATATCGAACATGCTGTTAGGCAACATATAAGCTATTTGGAGATTCACTGAAATCTATAAGCGATCGCAACCGTCTCGATGTTCTTAGATTAAAACGCGGTGGACGATTAAATCACAGTAGAGTCCATAGCTGAATGCTAACTCCTAACAAGATATTTGACACTTCAGTCTAATTTCTGGCATTAACCTAGTTGCAATTTCATAAATATATATATATAACTTTTTTAAATCTTTTGTCATTCGTACACTTGCTCGAGTGATCTGTCATTTCTCCTCTGGTGCAAGTTTATTCCTATTTTATACACTTATTTAATTCGGTCAGCATCGCTTGTAGTTCTTCGGGGTTAGTACCCTAATCACCGGCACAAATATAGATAGTTTAGAGATTCGTCATCAATTATACTGCGAATAGAGAGCCAGTTTTAATTGTCTGAATGAACAATTTCGTTTTTATACATATCTCGCATTTGTACTTCTTTAGTATTATTCCACAAGTTTATCCGCATCGCCCCTATATATATATATATATATATATATATATATATATATATATATATCAATCAAAAATCACTGGACTGAATTTGGAACATGCAGTCAGGCTGGTATATAAATCGGATGGCGTCGTGTGCAGTGTGATTCGTAGATGCTTGGTAAATCTAATAAATTGACTAATTCTTAGTCACTACACATTGGACAGGATGTTGCTCGACATGTGTATGTGTGTGTTTATGTAACGTAAAATACATAAGTATACGGGTGTGTGCTGTGTGTGCGCGTGCGATAACGTAAAATATATATAAATTTGTATATACGCGTACTTTAGATTACACGTGTCCCCCGCGCTTATTTATACGTATGCATAAATGTTTGTATACGCTTTCACATTAGAAACACATATATGTTATGTAACTACATAAACACATATACTGATATATGTATATATACATGTGTGTGTGTGTTTTATATTAGATTCGAAATTAAAGTATTTTCCCCGTTAGTATATACATAGGTAATAAAATAATAACGTGGGGATTTAACGTTCTAAAAATAGCCTTTTAGCGGTAGAGGACGTTTGGAAGTCGATGGTGAATTTTCTTATTACATTACGAAAAGACATTTTGAACGTCGATTGTTTTCCCTTTACGATCAATAAATTCGACACGCGTATTTTACCGAAATTTTCGTCGATGATTCGACATTTCCTAGAGTCGTTTATAATTTTCTTTCTTTTTTTTTTTTTTGACTTTTCACGCCGTCATTTCGAAATAAACTTGCATAAATAAAAAAAAATTTCGAAACCGATGAAATTTGACCGAAATACGTTGAAACGAAGCGTATAAGAGAATCGATCAAAAACGGACTCGCTCGGAAATTTCGTAGAAACTTATTTATGTAAATCGTTTAAAAGAAGAAAAAAATTAATCGGATAACGAACGATAATTCGATCGGATCGATCGCGCGGCAAGGGAGGGATGTGGATTGTAATCGACCAAGTGGAAGTAAACAACCAGACGACGAATTATGTACGGACGAAAGGATGTCATCGTGAGATCTTTACGTCGACCTAATCGCAGATCGGCAGACCGAACCACCCTTTTGTATTATTAGATTTTAATTTTTTTTATTTTTTTTTATCTGCTTTACGGGATAATATGTGGACGGCTGCACGAAGAATAAGACGATAACCGTAGTAGTGGTAGTAGACGAAGAAATGTTTGGAGTTTTTGTTTTAACGTTATGTTTTTCGGTTTAAGATTACGAAAACCGACCTCTGACAGCCATCGTATTATAAAACCAAAACGTAATGGAAGCGAGACGCTAGAATCGCTCCGCGGTATGCACGCATTATAGTACCGGGGGAATATTTTAAAAATTATCTCAAATTACCGGTCCGACGATCAATTTTCTGTCTCTGTCTGTTTCACTACGTTTGCAGCGTACGCTCTATATATATATATATATATATATATATATATATATATATATATATATATATAACGTATGAAGATTGAATACAAAATGACCATCTAACCGAAAAAATATTTTTTTTTCATTATTAAATTTTTATGTATATATACATATGTCAAAAATAAATATATTTTTTTAAAACTTATTTTCACCCATTTCGCTGTCTTCCAAATCAACTTGGTCGCTATATTCAAAATATTTGAAATGCCGCTACTGTTTCAAACGTACGCCCCGTTGGGCAAATTATCTGGGCGGTAATCTCCTCTTTTCGGATGATAGGTTCACAGAAAAATATTGAAAAATAAAGAAGAGGCAGTCTGCGCTTTTTTATTTTTTAATATACCCCCTGCTCGGGAAGATATTTTAAAGAATCGGTGTCCATAGTTGGATTCATTATTAATCAGCTGTACAGACTAATAATTTTCTGTCCTCATTATATTAGCGTATATATACATATATATATATATACATATATATATATATATATATATATATATATTTAATATATATATGAGTTTATAAGAAAACTTTCACGAAGTTATATTATTATTAATCTTTTTTAATGATGGCTTTCCGGGTGAAAATGTATTTGTTTTAAAATTTCACATTTCCAACTATAATGGACAGGCATTCTCGTTGTGTGTTTTGTAACGTAAGGCTAGATCCTAGACTTTACAAAAACCGACAAACGCATTTGTATTACAAAAATGAACCTTTCGACATAGAATGAATTCATTTCAGCGCGGTAATAATATTATAAGCAATGAATGATGATGAAAGGGGAAGGAAACGAATCATAGACTTTATTATTAAGAATTATTAAAGAAATAATTAATAAATACAATAAAATGGCGGTTCAGTTTAGACTACACGTACAAAAATTAGGATTCGAATTTAGAAATACTAGTCTAGAATAAAGTAAAATCAACGAACTATGTAATAAGTAAAACACGTTCAACAGCTGTAGGGTTTGGCCGCTTTCACATTAATATGTTTAAAAAAAAGCTCCTGAACAAGTTACACTTATGCTTTTAAAACTGTTTGATATGTGAATGACGGGTTCTTCCCATCCTCACGGCGCACTGCTGTTGTTATACCATTACTAAAACAAGGTAATAATCCATTATTAATGAACAATTATAAACCAATTTCCTTGGCATCGGTCTTGTGTAAAATTATGAAGAAGATAATTAATAATAGACTACAATGGATATTTCACTCGTATTCATTCAAAATTCAATGCGCTTTTGTACCTTTCAACTAATGATTAGTTAGTCTACTTGCAGTTCTAAATGCGTTCGCAAAACGCGAACATCTCCTGGCAATCATTCAATACTGTCTGGAAACGTACGATAATGGAACATATAGACAACTGGAACATTCGAAGACGTATAACTGTATTCGTTAATCGAAATTTTGCGGTAAAAATTGCTAATATAATATCTAACAACCTATGTGTTGTAAATGAAGTCCCTCCAGGATCTGTGCTGGGATCAACATTATTTAATATTACCATTAATTTCATCACTAACGAGATTAAGCACTCTTTGCGTATGATCTAGTAATATTCATATCATGCAAAAATACAGCTATTGGGGAGAGTAAGCTTTGCAAAATACCGCTAAAAATTTCATGAAATGGCCGGAAGATCACGGTTTACAATTTTCAGATTCAAAAACAAAATCAATTTACTTTCGCAGATATCGTAGCTGTAATCATCAACTTAATATTAGCTTAACAAACTTAATGAAATACTTTTACCTAAAAATGAAAACTAAATTATCTTCATATCTATAATAACGAAATAATAGACTCTGTGATAAAATTTAACTAACTAGTCGTTCTCTTGAAATAACAGATGAAACTTTTTACCGTCGAATAATGTAACACTGGATTTCGACCGTTGCATTACAGCAGTTACAAATAAGATACAGCACGGCATCTATCGGTTGGGATTCTCGAATATATATATATATATATTATAAATTATAGAGGATAAGTATAAGGGAATTTGAAACGATGGTACACGAAAATGAATTCGATGCGGGTGGATTGACTATTGGCGACGGGACATTTAAAATTTGTAGATTAAGCGCTAGAATCGTGTTATAACGTGTGACAGGATATAAACAGATATCCATGGGAAAAGGAAACGTATAGAATTAAGACATTGTTCTGTCTCAAAAAAAAAAATTATCAATTATTCGAACCGGAAATGATATCGGAAATGTTGTTTCAGAACTGCGGTGAAAGATCAGAAGGGTACGATTGATCAACACGTTTGTATTACAATTCGTGTAGCTTCATATTTATCTAATAAAGATGATGAGCAGGCTAATCAAAAGCTAGTTCGCACTTAAGTACAAAACTTGCAGTAATTTCTTTAGGCGTATGTACATTGACATTTTAACCTACCCTATATCGTGACACCTCTTATGTCAGTCCACGGCTGAACGAAGGCTGCACTCAATGTTTTCTATCGATTCTTTCCCTCATCTTTCAGACACATGCACACGCGCGCTGTGTATATCCACGCACGATGAATTCTGTATTTTAATTAAATTACTATAAATATCTACGTATAAAGATTCGCGTTTTAATCTTTTAAATATATATATATAATGCATATGTGTGTTCATCGTTTTAAAAAGTCCGATTGGTTTTTGATGCACAGACCGCGTTTTAATTAACAGAGTTAAAAGAAATGGAAAAATAATAATAATAATGGTGCGAATAAAAACAAGAATAAACATCGTAGTAAGGTCGAGGAGAACGATAGTGATGATGAATAATTTAAAATGGTTAATTAAAAAATAATTCGAGAAAAATAATTGACGAAATGAAAACTAGAGGAATGTTGATAGTAGATACGCTCTGTAATTATAAAGTTGTAATATTCCAATTATTATTATTATTATTATTATTATTGTTATTAGTGTTTTATGAAAAAGAAAGAAATCAATAGAATGAGAAAGTTTAAATCTTCGTCGAAAACTTTAATATAATCGAATTTTTTATCTGTTACGTATCGATGTAGATTAAATTAATGAGATGAATCCGACTCAAGTTAGGCGTGTCTTCGCTTACCGCTTCATTTCTTACTTAATAACAAAGGCGTAAAATTGCCGCCGGCAGCTGGAATAAATAATTTTCGGGGGGGGGCATAAAGAGGGTTTATGAAACAATTAAAACAGAAAAATCCCAAGTGAACATTTGTTATGGAAAAGTTATTCGAAAGGTAACATTTTTTAGTTGGATATTCAAGTATTTCGTGTAAATATGTGCTTCACTAATTTATTTATACATATATATATATATATATATATATATATATATATATATATATATATATATATATATATGTAGAGCTTATTGCTGCGACTGATTTGAACGAAATGAAACTATTATTAGAAAAAAGTTCAAAACATCAGAAATTAAAACAAAAATCGGAATTACAGACCGGGGAAAAAATGCCGATGCAAGATGCGAAATATATAGATAGTAGAAAACTTAATGTATTTAAGATCGCTCATTAACAAAGAAGAAAGTTCTGAACAGGAAATAAAATGCCCCAAATGGACCATCGCTGCGCTGTGATGAAATTAACAAAGATAATAGAAACGTCGAAATCGATAATATTGTACGAAGCCGAATTATGTACGTTATGATCCGACTTGCTTGGAGAAAATTACAAACTGGATTAAATTTACATCGTGGAATGCAGCTCTTGTAAAAGATCGGACCATGGAGCAAGACGTGAAATTATGCTATATGTTCACCATACTCTACAAAGGTAATCGTTGTAGAAGGATATATTATATATATATATATATATATATATATATATATATATATATATATATGTTCGCGTGTTCAATAAGTAATACGATATGTAGAATCCGTATTGGTCATACGAAATTAACACACGGGTCGCTACTCCAGAGTGGACTACAGCCGTCGTGTAGAGACTGTGGTAACCAAAAAATGTCCATCGATCACATTATCACTGAATGAGCGGGAGAAAGCGTTCAGACAAATGGCGATAGAAGAAGTGCTTGCGGACGATGAAGCTCCCGTTCAATCTGTTTTTTTGTTTTGTTTTTTTTTTTTTTAATGTATAAATGTATTCCAAAAGATATAGCATTACTTTTCAGTTATATGTAATCATTTAAGTTATAGTAGACGCAAATGACCAATAAGTCGAGCGTCTTTAAATAAATAAAAATATACAAAAGTAATACGAATGTGAAAATCATCAAAGCGGTTAGACACGACTAGTGTAAGACGCTTAAGACGAGGACAACCCCCTAAATTTAATCTAAGGTCGCTGGTTACCAGGTGTGTGTAAGCCAGTGGGTGCTATTCCCTTCCAGTTATGCTCTTCTCCTAAATGCAGCTAAATAATCTCGTTGGTCAGCTTGTAGGGTAAATATTAATGAGAAAAAACAGTATGTTTTTGTGTGTACGCGCGTGTGTGAGAATTTTTAACTGGTTATTGTAAATTTATTTAACGTAAAGTAATTAAATTTTTTATAAAATGCACTTGAAAGCAAATACATACGTATATATATTTTTGCGCGTGTGTGTAAAATGAAAATGAAGAAATAATTAAATAATAAAATATTTTTTCATTCTACTTCACAGAACACACTGATTTATTTCTGGGGTAATAAATAATTAATTTACAAAATTATTACGAACTCTCCGCGTGAGATCTACGAATCGAAAATACCGATGTAGGTAATATGCAGCGTAGCAAATAATCTTAAAATGCCTGAGAAATTATTTAGTGTTCATTGATGAATGATAACCTCATATAACGCACCTCACGGTCATTCCAGTAAAATTCCAATATATATATATATATATATATATATATATATATATATATAAATTGAGTACAATAAAGAATTTAATCTAATAAAAAAAAAAATTAAAACTTTGTCAATTAAATCGTACATCATTTAAATAGAAAAAAGTAATATGTATGTATGTTTATATTTCGTGATTTTTTAAAAATAAATTTAAATATCAAAATATATCACTTTCGTAATGTAAATATTAACCTTAATTTACACATATGCTTTCTGCTGTGCTTAATTTCGCAAAACTAATATGTACATAATATCCGCTTCTGATTTTCAATACTAAAGTTATTTTTTCGAGTTAAAAACGACAACTTATTTAGGGAATAATAATTTTTATTTAAAAATATTGATAATAAATTTAATCTTCCGTATTTTTTAAAAATACTTTAAAATCGAATTTCAACTCTTTATTTTACGTTTTTCGTGATGTCGACGAAAGTAGTGTAGAATTTTGTTAAATATAATTTTTTTTTTATCGCGTTCAGATATCCGATTTTAAAGTGATAAAAAAAGCAAACAGAAAATGAATTTATTCTAATCGTCCGATAAAAATAGACACTATCAAAATGCCCATATATACGATACATTCCGATAATCGATGCTTTTTTAAATATTCCGGCGATAAATAAATATTTATAATTAATAATAATAAGTATAAATAAATTAATATTCGATCGAAGATTGGCGCCTATAACAGGCGAATGATTTTCGAAGGCGTTTATAAACTCCGTCCACACGGAATGACGTTTAATTACACCAAGATGGCCGCCGTCGAGTTTTGACCAATGATTTTACTTCGCGACAAAAGCTTTATAGGTCTTTTAGGCGGCGGCGGTGGAAAAGAGAATTATGACGTCATCGATATTATTACAACGTTCCCTATTGTGTCATCTGGATGCGATTTTCTGGGGGAACAGTGTATTGTGTTGTTACGCGCATGCGTCGGTTTCCCCGTTGTAATTACCGCGACGCGTAAGGGGATTTCGCTGGTAACTTCAATTTCCAATCATATTTAAGAACGAATAAAACGTATTAGCTCCGCAATAATTATTATAGTAAGGCCCAAGTACACGCACTAATAAAATCACAGGTTAATAATGCAGAAAAATGCTAAGTTAAAAAGTATATGTGTATATATATATATATGCATATATATATATATATATATATATATATATATATGTGCGTGTACTGCAAAGTAATGTAAATAAATAACAAATAAACAAGTTCTTTTGATGATAACACCGATTGTATATCAATAATAATGCTTCCAGTAGCATCATTATTAATTATAATTAATCAAAATGTGTTAGCAATTCACGATACTTTAAATCACAGAATTTACTACGCGCCGTATGGACTCTTTTAATACGCAATCGTACGTTTAAAAAATAAAGAACACTAGATTGACGTAAAGTGTTTCAATTCTAAAAATATTCTTACGACACATTGAAAACTACATAGATATTAGATTGTCACCTCTTTTAGTCCTTCCGTTACCTAACACTGCAAAATGTATAATCTTAAGGTGTGAAGTATCTCCAAAAAACATAAAATTTCTCTACGCCACTTAAAATTAATTTTGTCGTGATAATTAATAGCAAATATATTATCATCTAGAGAGGTTATAAATATATAGATATACAGCAATAAGTCTATAAATGTCTGTGTATGTAAATTGATACCACTCGAAGTGTTAATTAACATCTTTCCGTAAGTATGTACAGGGAAACATTTATATTTAGTATGAGGATCAGGATTGACAGTACGAAAGGGTGAATTAGTATAATTTATATACATATGTGAATTAGTATAATTTATATATATATATATATATATATATATATATATGATCTTCAACAGAATGAAAAACTTACTATGCGATAGAACTCTCAACTTGAAAACTCGCCAGAGGCTGGTCCAATGTTATATTTACTCTATAACTATATGATGCAGAAGTATCAACATTGAACAAAAAACAGCGGAAGAGATTAGAAGCTATTGAGATGTGTATTCACAGAAGAATGATGTGAACATCATGGACCGAAAAGGTATCAAATATAAAAGTACTCGAATTAACAAATTCTAAACGTATGCTACGGGACATGATATGGAGCAGGAAAATAAAATATTTCGGTCATTTGGTCAGAGGACAAGAATATGGGCTATTAAAAATCATACTCCGAGGGAAGATTAATGGTAAAAGAAGACCAGGCAGGAGGAAAACAGAATACATAGACAGCATAAAACAGCATACTGGAGTTCACTCAATACAGCAGGTGTTCCATGCCGCCCAATCAAGATTATTGTGATGTCTACGTCCAGTAATGGATACGACACTTAGAAGAATATATATATATCAAATAAATGGATTAGAAAGACTAGACTCCATGATAGTGTGGAGCGAATGGCGAAAATAAATTTTGAAATGAGCCGAACATATAGTCGCCCAAAGAATAGATAACAAATGGACAAAACGGTTGTTGGAATGGTGACCAATTGATAAGAAGAGAAACAAGGTAGATAGTTAAATCGTTAGTGTGAGTTCAAATTTACAAAAATCAAAAATTGTTCAACGAGGATTACTCTCGGTCAGGTCCTAAAAAATTTCAAAATTCGTAATATCCATACAGAGTTCATTTACGACTTAGTACATTATATGTATGTGCAAAATTTCATCTAAATCGCTAGGGCAGCTTCAGAGATGTCCAATTGTTCGTTTAAATAAATAATTTATATATACATGTGTGTGTGTGTTCGTATATATATCATCAGAAACACATTCTCGATTAGACCATCATTGCGTATTCTATAAAACTGCGCTAGCATTCAAAACGCTAATTATGCGCGTATACGATGTTATCTAAAGAGCGGTATGTCGTTGTTTTCTTCGTGATAATTTTTAAGAGTTACGATGACGATAATAAGTTTACCGCGAGCCTGATATCGAACTTTTTTTTGTCGGCTCGACAGTCGATCACTCTGCGGCAACTCTGCCATTGTGGCATAAATTATAAATTTCGAAACCTATTGTTCGTGTTATTTCAAGACTTCG
Source organism: Coronaproctus castanopsis (assembly GCA_032883995.1). Taxonomy (NCBI): domain Eukaryota; kingdom Metazoa; phylum Arthropoda; class Insecta; order Hemiptera; family Monophlebidae; genus Coronaproctus; species Coronaproctus castanopsis. The sequence continues at coordinate 106,730,040 of CM065053.1, read as the reverse complement.
AAGATTCTTAAACGAAGATGAGACGTTTCTAATACATGTGAGATAACGTGTCGGTTAAATGAAGATTGGATATTGTAAGAATATATATATCGCTTTAAAAATAACGGCGCTGTATTACGTGTATATATATATATATATATATATATATATATATATATAATATAAATATGCGATTAATAAATATTTGCGCGTATACGAAGAAAACGTTCGTAGAAAATTACCCCACGAGCATGCAGGTAAGCTAGCGGCTATAACGGGAATATTGAAATTTCACGAGGTATTTATCTTCGTTGCTGCAATATAAATCGTCTCTCTTCTTCAGAACACGAGGATGCGGATTTTTGTAAAGACCGCGGGCTAATTCGAATCCAGATGCGAAGTGAATTCATATAGTTCCTAATACACACACACACATGTAGACACACACGATAAACGCTGTATTTGTATTTAACATAAACGAGGTAAAATTAATCCGCATTAGTGTCCGGCGATCGCAGTTTATGTCCTGAACTAAAAACGGAAGAATTCGTAGCCTTCGGCTTGTTTTAAGAAAAAGTAGATAAATAAAACTGATTTCTAAGTTATTATTAAACACGTTTCAACGAAATTACGCGTTATTATTATAATTATTATTACACGTACGTATAGCGTACGTTTATTAGAAGTTGGGGGGGGGGTAATAATAAATTAAAACATCGTCGGAAGAGGAACTGGTTGTGTAAAGTGGGCATTATTATTAGACCCCGGATTACGTTACAAAGTTTAATATCGATTACTATTAAGAGGATCGCACTTTAATCACCGACAACTGTTGCTGCTATAGCGAAGAAAATATAAAATAAGACCGGAGTAAAACACGACCGTATCTATAGATGTTAACTGTCGTTTATCTATGCAAATGTCCAACAGCGATTAAAATTAGATGATGATGACTAAGCCGTTACCGAAGCTGATTATTGCGTTGTACACTCATAGGCAGATATTTGTCCTATCGCAATCACTACCTTACGCTTGTTTGACTTCTTATTATAATCCGACAGAAGAGGCGGATCAGATAACGGACGGAGGCCCTTATTCTGGTTTGCGGCAAAACACGCCATCGTGTTCAGAAATAAAATAAAAAAAAAAAACCTATACGCGATTGAAGAATAATTATAATCCTAATAATTCGAAGAATAATGATTATAATAATTAATCGCGATTTCGACCCCAGATAGAGTAAACGGAAGCGCTAGTTCGTTCATTGCGGAATAGTTAATTATCAGTTCTGGATTATTAGTTTCGCCTTTAAAGACGAAAATTATTGTAATAATAATAATTATTATTACGCGTGTATAGGGCGACCCAGAGAAGACGGACGGATTTGTTATTTTTTTAATAACTCGAAAACTACTCGACCGAAAGTTTTGAATGAAATTTTATTTAAAAATAGGAAAACGAAGGATTATTTGTTATCGTTCGAATGACCGCCATTTGCAACAATACATTTCGGTATTTACAAAATTTTCCAAGACTTTTTCTGCGTGGGTCGCTGAATTTTTTTCCAGAAATCCGAGTTTTCAGACTCATGTGTTTCGTAAACGCGGCTCTTAAGGTATCCCCATAAAAAAAATCACGTAACTTTGAATTCTTTTCAAAACTTTACCACCGTCGTGATCGATTATTCTACGTAAAATGTGCGCACCTTCTCGTTATAGGATGTCACGATGGCTGAAACTGGAACGAAACTCTCGTGTATTCACTAAACGTGGAACACGCGGTTTGCGTTGTAGCAGTCTTAACAACTGCGTTATTAAAAAAATAAAACCGTCCGTCTTCTCTAGGTCAACCTATATATATATATATATATATATATATATATATATATATATATATATATATATATATGTATATGTTTATATATTTGTTATATATAGATAATTCTCGCGTTTACGCATCTAAATTATAGAATAAATATTGTCTCATATATGAGTTATAAGCGCATATATGTACGCATACGGAAATCGGAATTCCAAAAGGCGTAGATCCCGCTAAAATGTGAATATACGAGCGGTTGTAATAATTATTAAATATTATAACATATTTTAAAGACGAGCTCTACATTGATTAAACTGACTATACTGCACTTCTGTAAATGAAACAAAGTGCAAAAAAATTTTAGCAATAAAGTATCGATTAAAAAAAAAAATTAATAATAAAGAACAGTTCTGTAATAGTAATCGTTAATAAAATCTAAATGGTAAATAGTAATATGTAACGACAAACGAAAATTACGGTAACAGACGGTAATAACGATAATTTGTAAACAACGCCGATAATCAAATTAGTTAAATTTTAAATAATCTTGCGAAGAGCCGAATTATTCGTCACGAGCTAGGAAAAGTTGGATAAAAAGTAACGTATAACAGATTAATTTCAAATAATCGAATACATACCATATTAATAATAATACTAATAAGGATGTAAAAAAAAAACACGATTTCTCCAATATTTTTATTTCTATACGGATATGTTAGAGGTCTCTTGATTTAAGTTAATGCGGTTACTGATTGAAAGCATATTCGAGTGTATATATATCAGCTGCTTTGAATAAGCCATAGAATAATCGGAAATAAAATTCGACCGTAAACACCCATACAAATTTTCAACCGGTTTATTATTAACATTTCTTAGAATTATAAAATTTAAATAATGATTTCGCCTACTCCGCGTTGACGTAATTAAGTAATTAGCGGTACAACCAATGTATTAACCTATCCAAAAAAAAAAAAATTAATTGCGACTATTATCATTAAGGCTAAAATTTATAATGACTAATTATGGCCATGATATACGATATTACTGAAGAAATTTAGAAGTTACGATTATTACTAAATTTCGGCTGTTTTAATTATAATAACGTCGTTTAAATATCCCGAACAAATTAAACGTATCCACGTTTGATAAATGTGTAGTTTTCTAAAATCGTCCTACAAAGAAATTTAAAACTTGAAAATTAGACAATTAAATTTGTTTTCTAATGTATCGAAATATTTCAATCTATATTCAGTCGATGATGAAATATTAATAGAAAACATTGAACTATTACAAAATTTTGTGTATTTACGAAAATTTTAAAATTCTCTAAATTTGAAAATTCAATATTTCTGCTGCGTAGAACTTAACATGAGCGAAACACGAACTGAAGAAAGACGGGTATTTATTTTTCGGATCACCTGTACATTTATTTTTCCGTAGAAAATGGGCCAGCATTAATTATACGCAACACGGGTGCGCGTCCGTACGATGTTATACGAACGGTGCTGTGCAACTGCCTGCTCCGTGATATTAAACGTCGTGATGAAAAACTTTGTACCGCCGCCAACTAGGATCGAACCCTCGACAACTATGCCATAACGGCGTTTACAATCTATTAATAACGTGGGGAATTATAATTGCGTCGACAAGTTTTTTTCTCTCAAATAATAATTGAATATATTCCAACTCAATGCCATACTAGTAGGTAAAATGGCAAAAGTCTCCCTATATAAATTATAATAGATATAAATTCACCCTCGTAATCCCGCTCGTTTAAGCTTAGAAAATTCAATTTTACCTTTTAATATTAAATTTTCGTTTTACAATCGTCTCGACTTTCTTAGTTTAAGCTACTTTCTAACATCCGACGATTATTTTAAAATAATGCCGCTGTATACATATACGGCAATATATATATATATATATATATATATATATATATATATATATACATCTCAGTACAAAATAACTTGAGTGGATAAAGAAACATTAGTTTTGAAAAGATAGCATTTTTTACTGGCAAGAACCATTTAGGGAATGTTGATCAAAGTAAGATTTTTACACGCGGAGTCGCATATCCCAATATATATATATATATTATATATATAATATATATATATATATGTGTGTGTGTGTGTATTTCGAAGGAAGATTTTCTAGTATTTTAGAATTTATACGGGCGGCTGTGTTCCATTTATTTTTTATATTTTCCGTTCCAACTTAGCAACAGACAAACCCGGGAGAGAATCCTCTATTGTTCTAAAAATTTCTTTGACAACCCCGACAATTCTAAGAAGGAACTGGACATTTGTAACTTTTTACTCGGGCAGCATGGGACCGGTGTTGTCGTGTTTTTCGTGCTTTTCGTGCTTGTGTTGATTTCCTGTTGCATTTCTTTCGTGTTACAGTTTCGTGAAGTTTTCGCATTTTTTTCTTTTTTTTTTTTTTTTTTTTTCAAAACTCAACGGTATGCGTATTAGTTTCTGTTATACAAGAAAAAAAGTTTTTCTTTGTAATTTTTTCAAATAAAATAACGATCACGCTACTTATTGTTCTAATGACGTACGATGTGATATGGTACTGGATGACACTACTATAATAAATGTCCGACGATTTTGTTAGTAGTTATGTTGAAGAAATGATCAAACAGACGTCGTTATTCATGTATGTGTACGTCAGTTTTCTATATACAAGAAAAAACTTAAGTTGTTCCTTGCTATAAAACTTAAGTTGTACTTGGTATTTCCTTTTTTTTTTTTTTTTTTTTAATAAAGATGACGCTTTGTTTGTTCTAATGACGTACAGTGTGACAGTCCCTCGAATTGATGTCAGTATTATAAATAATCAGTTTTTATATATATATATATATATGTTAGTGTGGAGGAGTAACACTGAGTTATCATCATTCGTGTAAGATTTAAATATATTACATGGTAGTTTAAAAAAATATGTCTAACGAACTAAATATTTCGGAACTCTCCAAAAATAAAAAAATTAAGTCGTACTATACAGTTATTATAACTTTTTTTTTGCCGGGTGTGTACCAGTGGGTACTATATACCCTTCCTGTTATGCTCTCCTCCCAAATATTGCTAAATGATCCTATTGGTCAGCTTGCAGTAATAAATAAGAGGGTAAAAATTTTTTTTTTTACCTGAATCCATAGTCGTTACAACAATGAGTCTGGAAAACAACGTATTTCATCTTTTCTATTTATGTTCAAAAAGAGTCACGAGTCTGTCATTATACTGCAAAAAGTGATATTTCTACTGAGAATGAGAGTTAACGAAATCATCGGGGATTAAAAGAATTAAGTTATTCTACAAGAAGCTTTATATATATAGAAGAATAAAAATATTTATTTCGATATAATTTTATACACATAGTATGTATATCATCATCGGGTCGTTGAGCATGATCATGATCACGTAACAACCGCCATATCGTCCGATCTTTAGCTCGTTCTATACATTGATACAAAAGTAATCCAGATTGTTTTACTACCATATTTGTTCAACGCTGTGGAAGACGACGTTTCAATCTTTTCCCTTGGACCTTCTGTTGTATCACCGTGTTTCTAAATTTCGTCCGTTGCGAATGACGTAACCGAAATATTTCATCACGCGAAGAACAGCAATACTGTTGTGTAAAATTCAACTCACGCACTATGGATTCAAGAGTTCGTTCCGCTGTCCACGATAAGTGGAACAGTGGTCTCCAGCATCACATTTCAAAGCTGTTAAGTCGGCTTATGCTGACCTTATCTAGAGTACATGATTAAATTGCATATAATATTACCCAGTTTCATGATGAATAGAGCTCATCAATTGCAATGTCTCCAGTGACTTTTAATACTAATGCACATCCCACTGCTTTATTAGTTTGTTGAGAAGCTATTGCTTCTAATATTCCGTCCCTTTCGGATGTATAGGATTTATTGTATTAGTTTCGTCGGTGTCTGTGTAATCATGTAAATTTTGGTAATACTCACTCCAAGTTCCCGCTACTTGCTGGAAATTTGTTTTCAAGTAAACGTATTTATCCTTTATTGCCCAGTATTTAATTAACTATTGTTAAAATTGTAATTTATCGAAAAAAATCTTATATCTCATTATGGTTTTGTAATCGTACGTTGTACTGATGAAGTTGTTTTTATCTCGCTTCGTCAGAACGTCGAAGTCAGGTCGCGTGACAAAGTAACATTTGTAACATTGGTAATCATGATTTTCAACGGAAAATACTCAAGTGATTTCCCATTGCCCGCTGGAGAATTTTTTGTTATGATTTACACTCTTATCTGAAAAGACCCGGTTTTAAGGTGCACTCGCCTACTGGGGCATGTATTCACGAGCCAGTTGATAGTCTACTGTTGTAAATACAGTAAAAAGCTTAACGGTATTTATTGGATGGCTTACCTTCGGCAAGCAAGCCGTTCTACTATCAGCGATGTATTTGTGATTTCGATAAAGCTTTCCTAATCAGCGCCAAGAGCGCCGAATAAGAAATTACTACCCTGACTAGCGTGAACGCACGAAACTCGCTTGATTGTTGTTTCGTTTCACGGCCGGTGCAGTAGGGACCGTGTGGCGATCGCGTGATTACTTATTACAGAAGATGATTTAGTTACAAGTTCGCAGACGTAGTTGTTAGAGGGCACAACTGTCGTAAAATTTTTAATTATCACATCGTATGTGTGTGCGCGCCTGCGTTGCGTATAAATAAATAACGTAGAGTGAGCTACTCACGATGTTCGGTAACCTACGATACAATGATAATGGAACTAACTATAATAAATATAGGAATTAATGATAAACCAGTTAGCTCGCCCTTTATTTATATAACGATGTACCTCCGTATTGAGAGATTATATCGTCTCGATTTATTTATAATAGGTGAAATTAGATGTGAATGTTTGAATAATGTTTTAAGGACAATGCGAATATAGAGTAAAAAAAATGTTCGCCTAGTATTTTTGATTATTCCGGAATGTTTTAATTTTTCGTATTTAACCGGTTCAACGTTAGGGAGTATTTACACCGTTGCGCATCCGTCTAAATTAAGTGATTAAATTACAAGTTGTTAAACACGTCCGTTTAGTTTTCAAATTTTTTTTGGGTGGTTCATTTTTTTTGTTCCATTTATGATTAACATTTTTCTGAAGGTAAACTTCTGTCTGCTCAGTCCGGTTTTTCCGGACATTCCTATGTATTCATCAACAGCTAATGACTGACCACAATTGACCGGTATATATATATATATATATATATATATATATATATATATATATATATATATATAAAATGCTGATAGTCAAAAATAAATAAAATTTGACACGGTATTATCATCGTTATTACTAATTTTAATAATAATAATAATTATTATTATTATACGTACCTTAGAAAACAAGTATTGTAAAATGAAAAGGAATGTGTTTCTTTTTAATTCTAATATCGACCGCCTACAATGAAAACAGTCTAGTTGATATTGATAGTATATATATTGTATATACCGGTTTTCGTTATCATTGATCTATATTCATACGGGGTGGTTGTATCATCCGCATCCTGATAATGATGATATTTATTAAAAACAAGTGTACGGACAGGAATAAATTTGATAATATTATTAAAAGCGACTGCAACAATGTCGATGCACTCAATAATCCCGTATTACAACAACTATTTATATAGTCCATTGACAGATCCCGTAAAACTGGACGTACGACTATTCAGAATTTAATGAATGAACGGAAACCTGCCTTACAACCGAAACTAGCCCGGTTCTTATAATAATAATAAGATTTTTGTTTTTTTGTATATGTGCCTTTTCAAAATTTTAACTCGTGTTTTCCGGTTATTATAGTCAGGCACACGTCCGCGATGATATATTTTGTGCGTTCCTTCTGATAATTTTAAAACTGCACCCCCACACACAACAAAGTGAATTTTTGCTGTGGGTTCCGAAGTTATTTATTTTTTGCACCAGTACTCGTGCGCTTATTGTAACGAAAATAAATAAATACTACCACAATTACTAATTCGGAGATAGAGTAGGTGAAGTTTTAATTTGTTAGTATTTGTGAGTTTCATTCCCTAATCGGACAGGGTAATTCTAGGATAGTGAATAGCCTTTTCAGGTCAACTATTATGCATAAGTGGCCGAATCATTTGCTAGTTTATACAGATGGGTCTAAGAGCAATACCTTACCCTTCGCAGGCGCGGCATTCTACATACCTCAACTGGCAATCACCAAATAATATCGTTTACCGAGTTTTTCCACTGTGTTTATAACAGAAGGATATGCAATTCTTAAAGCTTTGCAATTTGCACGAGTCAATATTACACATTCAAATGCACTTATTTTATCTAATTCCTTAAGTGTGCTTAACGCCATCCAAAATTCAAATCGTACATTCAAAACTAATAGAGTTATTTTGACAATAATAGAAAATGTAATGTATCTACAACAAAAGAATGTCCATGTGAAATTTACATGGATCCGAGCTCATATCGGGATCAAAAATAATGAAATTTGTGATCAGGCAGCTAAAATAGGGGCCTCCAGAGGCCTACTGATCCCTGCGATTCCCTCCACATGTTTAGCTGCGTCTGCGAAGGCGGATTTGCGTCATCGCTGGAGCTCCATGTTTTGTGCTACTCGGAATAATTTCTATAAACAAATTCAAACAAGTTTACCGAAACAATCTCTCTTTCTAATTAAGCCTCCTCATTCAATACCAATCCGTAAATTTTTCTCTCTTCTAATTCGTATTAGGTCAGTACATAATCTGCTGCCTAGTCATCTCCACCGGATAGGGCTGGTTAGTTCCAGTACTTGCCAGTCCTGTGGTTTGACGGCAGATATTAATCATATCATTTATTCATGTAATCTATATAGTGCACACAGAGAAACCCTAATCAAGATATTGTTACAGTTAGGTATCTTCCCTCCGTACTCTATTGCATATATGCTTAAATAATCCTCTTGTGTTAATATGGCCTCTTATATATATAAATCCGATATTATTTTGTAACCTTTACATCCTCGTATAGTGTATTTTCCTTATATGTCTTAGTTTAGTTATCTTTCTATTTTATAACTCATTTGTTATTAGTTTATATAAATTTATATGTACAATGAGTAGTAATGGTTTTATAACCTAAACTCAATTCGAAATAAAGGAAAAAATAATAGATTGAAGAAGAAAAATTTATCGATCTAAGACCGTTGGCAAGCTCCGTAATATGAGCATGTACATACGTGTGAATCGAATTATCGAACTTTCTAAATCCCAGTTAATACTTATAATTCATGCTTATAAAGTTATTTAAAGAGAGAAGTAAATTTATGATTTTAATTATATATATATATATATATATATAATATAAATATATCTGTGTGCTAGTGTGTAACAAATCATTTTTATACAAAAATTAATTTCTGATTGCGTTAGCTACCATTCCGTCTCTCCCATCAGATACAGTTGCTCAATCATGATTAAAAAATTTTATTCTATTGGTCCGCTCTATTTATAATGTCGAACAGCTTTTCTTATGCTTGGTTAGCACATCTTTTATTTTTGAAAAAGGAATAATAATTTTAATATACGACTGTCGCAATTTACGCAAAATATCAAACTACTTCCTCATCTCGTGTATTTTTGTATAAAATTTATATTATATTATATATATATATATATATATATAATTTTGAAATATGGATGGTTCTTTTTGCGTCATGTTTTTCATCTGTTTTCATCGTTGTACGTTTTAACGTTTTGTCTTTAAAAGTATTTCCTAGATAGGAATAATACTTTTCTGACTTATTTATGTCGGAATGTACGTAAAATTTCAACCTCGCGTATTTAGGTACATAATTTATATATATATATATATATATATATATATATATATATATATATATATATATATATATATATATATATATAAAACATATACGTACGTATTTCGTACTTCGATTCATCAAAATACCCATTCGGAAACATGTTTATTCCGGTTCCGAGTAATTTTTTCATTACGTTCGTAATATTTCCTTCTTATCGTTATTTCCTATATTTATCACTGTAATTGTGTTTTTGTTGGTGAGGTGGGGGGCGTCTCGATTATATTATGTTTTTAGCTATTTTTTTCTTCTGTCATTTCGGTTTAAATTATGTTATAATTGACTATTAGTTATAATCACAGACACATCATACCTATGTACCATATATATATATACACGTAATAATATTATTTTATTTTCATGCTAACCATTTTGCACACGGAATAAAGGATGCGAGTGGTAAGTGTTATCTGTTCTCGTGTTTTGTTTTGTTTTTTTTTTATTTGTTAATTACACGAACTGATTTAGTTTTACGTAAATAAATAGCGGCTTTTAGATCGTAAGAGAAGATTTTCAGCGCTAAAATTTACTTAAGATCGCCCCCGTTAATAATCGACATAAATAAACAGATTATTCTCGCGGTGACAATTCTAGTATTCCAAGAATGTGGTAACCGCTGCAAGGAGAATAAGTTACTGGAAGATTATTTTCGCGATGAACAGCATAGATCGCCGACACGTGTTACCGAAACATTTTAGCGCGAACTAGAGTTGGCCGTACTGATAATGATCGTTTATAAACCAATTAACCCGTTAACTCTTAAAATGCTCTAAAATGCTCGCTAACGACGACACAGTTATTTTTAAGTATATTATTAATTAATAACATTAACGAAACTCCCGCGTTTCAGCGAGTAAAAGCCTGGATGGAGAGCAAACCTAATTAGAAACTTCAATAAGAATCACAATTAGAAAATAAATTTTTGCGGTAATTTTATTTTCATTTTTTCTTTCTTAGTAAAACATAAGAGTAACTAGTCACTATAGACCGTTACATGTGAATAAATTGCATTACCTTCACATACCAAACAAAGGGAGGACTTATAATGCATATGATTAACCCGTAAATTATATATTATATATATATATATATATACAAGATTTCTGTTTAAACCCGCGTGAAATATATGCCATTGTATAATTTTCTACTTAAAAGTTGATATTTGACTCTGACGTGTGTTTTATCTTCGCAGTTTATCATAACACCTAACATACTTACTTGCCTCAACTTATTATTTTCTGTCCCATCCAGACAAAAACAAAAACACAATTTATATATATATATATAAAGTTTTTTTCTCATGCGCTGTTGTCACGCTATTATTATTATCATTATTACTATCATTGTTCATTATTATTATAATAGTTACCGACCATATCGCGTTTATCATTACCATAAATAAAGTGTTTAATTTAATGCTAGTAGTTTTCGGACATATCTTCGTACCTATTTAAATAACGTAACCTTGGAATCGCGGGGTTTTTAAAAACAGGAATAATATTTTTCATACTAGGATGGGATATATATTACACAAATTTATATTTAAAATTAATTGAAAAATTGTAGCCGACATATATATATATACAAAGGCGTACCGAGAAATTACCAATGGGGGGGGGCTACACCTGAAGCAACTAAAGGGGTAAATTTAATGAGACAAAATAATAAGTCAACGTAGACGTACCTAGAAATTACCTATTTGGAGGGGGGATGTAAATCAACTGAACGGAGTAAATTTAATTAGACAAAATTAGTTAAACACCTCACTTATAATTTTTAGCTCAAAATTCAACAAAATTTCATTAAAAAAAATATATGTAAACAACTTATACCTTCAAGTAACAAGGAACAATCTACTAACTATACTCTAAATTCTAAAATCTAATCTCTTTGGCCCATTTTTTATTAAAACATCGATCACTTCTTCTGGTTTGACTTCGATATAACGGAGAATGTACAATGAAGCTAAACCATTCAATCTTTCGGCACCCATAGTGCTTCTTAAATAGCTTTTAATTCGTCTTAAAGATGAAAACGATCGTTCAGGAGTACATGTTGTAACTGGAATCGTACAAAAAATTTTTAGCAACGTACTAATATTTGGTTGCCTCATCACATAAATTCAACGCTGATATCGCATCAACAGGAAAATGCTGAAAATTTTCATTTTCTGAGTTAAATTTTTCGCACCAAATTTGATATTCTGCTTTTAAAATGGATTCTTTAAAAGCTTCTAAATCATCTTGATAAAAAGCACAAAGTTCGACAAACTGGTTTTCTTCTGATCTCGTTGGATGAGTTAAACATTGAAATTTTGTGAGTACGTTTTCATGTTTTTCGAATCGAATGAAAGAATCGATTCATGGAATAAAGATACTTCGTCGAAAATATTCTTCCGTGCTTGTTGAAGGAATATTCGCCCTGTTGGTCTGTCTTTCAGTAATTCTAGGCATTTGTATATTTGTTCCAAATTTTGCGGCAATTTCCTCCGCTTCCCTGAAAATTAATCGAAAAGTTTGTTCAGCAGTTTCACGTTCGCGACGAATGAGGTTGATAATGTCTTTTGCTAAATTGTTGGCTCCAGTTAGATCGGATTCCTTAGCTTGAAGAAACTGACTCAATGTTTTGGTGAAACCAAGAAGTTTTTCAGTAGAAAGTAACGCAATCAAAAATCCAGACTGTTCCATCGACCGTCCGAACATTACCGCCGAAGATGAAGTATCTGTATCATGCCAAGTGGAAATCTCATCTAGCGATGCATACACAGCTTCAATCACATACACAAAAACCAGAATAGCGTCATGTCTCTGAACCCATCTAGTTGGACAAAAAGGATTCAATTTTTGAATTTTTGTATCAAGATGCCCAATATTTCGATTCAAAACTTCCGCTCTTTTTGCAGTATTAAAAAAATCTATTATTTTTTTTACAACGCCTATACAATTACGTATGTAGTCGATGTCACACGAATCACAAATTGCCAAATTCAAACTATGCGCCATGCAATGAACATATAAGGCTTTCGGATATTTTTCTGCAATACGAGCTTGTACACCACTCAACCTACCACTCATGTTGGCTGCACCATCGTATCCTGGGCCTCTCATATATTCTGGATTAATACCATACTCTTGCAAAGTGGTCAAAATTGCATTTGTAATAGTTTCCGCATCAGTTCCACTTAGTGGCTGAAAGGTGAAAAAATTTTCACAGATGCTAAATTTTCCACTGACTTCTTTTACATATCGAAAACATAGAGAAAATTGTTCAACTGTAGATATATCAGTGGTTTCATCTGCTAAAACAGAAAAAAATTTAGCATTTTGAATTTCTAAAGCGAGTTTTGATTTTATAATGGTGTCACAAGCGGATATTATCTCATTTTGTGTCTTCGGGCTAATATACGTCGCATTTTTTTGCAGCAGTTGCGAAATGATTTTCCAAAACATCATCTCCAGCATCAACTCGTGTTCGTAACAATGCTCGAAAATTTCCCTCATTTTCAATTGGCGGATTTTTCAGGTTAAATGCGCCACTGTCTCGATGTCCTCGTTAGGCAATACCTTGACGTCCGCAAAAAATTACAGTTTTGATGATTGGAATAAGTTTTGCCCTATTCTCAGCAGCTTCAGTTTTAACTGATTCATCTAAAGAAACATCGATCGATGGCACTTTTCCGGATCTGACAGTTAGAAAACTATCAACTTTTATCGTGGAAAATTTATGATATTCCAAACAAGCATGCTCTTTGAAAGTATCTAACGCTTTTTTCAAAATTATCGAATCCATTTAAAACAAGAGATCCTAATTTTTGATGACCTCGAGTAATTTCATTTGGAGCAAATAGAACACAATTTCTACAATATGCGGCGTCTTCAGCTTTTGAATAAACGAGCCAAGAAAACGAATTTAATCATGCATATTGAAAGCGTCTAATTTATTTTCCTTGTGTAACTTTTGGAAAATCAAAATTCGAGGATGGCTTCCATATTTTTTTCAACACTTTCATTTTTTCATCATCAGACAATATTTTATTTACATAAAACGAAATGTCGAATTCGTTAAATTCTTTAGAAGTGATCGGAATTTCAGTTACATTTACAGATAACTTCGAATCATTTATATTTGCCAAAACAGACTGAGTAGGCTGAATTGACTCATTAAACGGATCTACGGTACTCACATTTTTAGTTGTGGACAGGTTGGACTGATCTTCCACTGGAGTTTTATCTTTTTTGGAAAAAAAGTTCAATAATGTACCTTGATCAGCTTTTCTTTTTCGATTCATTTTTTTAAAATACGCGTCGCGTCGATAAAAACAGTAATTTCCAAACGAGTCGCAAAGAAAATAGTTAAAACGAACATAAAAACTGCTAAAAGTTAACCGGTCAATATTTGATATTTCCTATTACACTCTAATAGGCTTTTAGACGGCAAGAATTGCACCGCACTGACTTCAATCTCACAATCCACCTATTCGGTTGTTTCCGTTAATGTTCGAGGTCACGAGCTCAACTATTAAAATTTGCATTCCGATCTATGTATAAGAAATACACGCACACGTCTATACTACAACTGTCATTTCTTGTAACTGTACGCTATTCCTTTTCCGCTGACTGTTCCTTAATTAAACCAGTATGCATTAGGAAGCAAACTAATATGCCACTAACTATACTATTAGAGCGGATTGTTCATAACATAATATGAGCGTTATTCCTTTGTATCATATCTGTAACCATTACTAATATATATTCGTCTCATCACTAGCTGTAATGTCATATAATCACATCTTTGGGGGTTTTGGAGGGGGCTTTAGCCCCCATAGCCCCCCTTGGGAACGCCACTGTATATATATATATATATATATATATATATATATATATATATATATATATATATATGTAGAATTATCAATCCGTTGATTACATAAACGTGCCCGGATTTAGTAACTGACAGATCACGCTGATAATACCAACGGCGTGGAACTTTGTTTGATGTGTAATAATTTTTATGTAAATTATACGTAAAATGCCGATCATTATTTTTAAATTACGGCTAAATCAACGTCAAGACTTTCGACTATTTTTGTCCGTTTCCTTGACTCTGAAGTTCGTTTTTGCGTTTGTGTTAAATATGGTAATCTTCTGTAGCTGAATAGTACCGAATTTCAATTGCAACTCTTTAATAGATTCGACCAAGTTTTCAATATCTTACGCTAGCTGAGTGTATTCATAGGAATACAACTTAGAAGTCTAGGATCCTAAGTATTTGGAATCGCAGCGTCAACAATATCGTGTCCTTCGCCATCCGTAATATCATGCATCTGGTCTGTTGCGAGATGTTTTTTTTTTTTTTTTTTAATCAGCGATCAATTCCCCGTTCTACTAAAACCTCACTCCTCATTTTCGAAGATCGTGTTCGACGTGCAATTACATCGTTTCATTTGTTTCGCAGTTTTGCAACAATAGTTCCTCGCCGATTTAATTTCTACGCATACATTATTATGTGAATATCTTGCAACCCTCAGTAATGGGTTCTGAAGTTTATTTTTGTTGCGGACCATCTTTTACATCTATCATCAGAAATGGTGGAATTCTTCAAAATATAGCTCGCATAATTTCTCGATACGCATTGTCCAACGTGAATAAATTTATTTCACGATTCCTCATTAATATGTTCGCTTTATAGCCCTGTTTTATTTAAGACGTGCTTGCTTTTTCAGATGTATATTTTATCTATTCTGTATTGTATTCTTGATCACTTAACTTGATTACATCGTATTATTATTTATTGTTGTTATCATCGTTATCATTATTAATGCTAACAAAATTGTAATAATAATATTAATATTATTAACGTTAACTAATAACGGTTAAAACAATGAAATCATGAAAAAAATTGAAGAATATTTTTGAGTTAACGAAATTTTAAGATATGCATTACTTTTTATTTGTTTGTATATATATATATATATATATATATATATATATATATATATATATATGATTTTTAATATTTAATAACGTATAATCCAAATAAATCAAACCAAATAAACATTTACATCATCGAGGAAATGTAATGAATCAAAATAATATACCGATCCTGAAAAATATATCATCCATTAAAAGATTTTTTATGTATACCATAAACTTTTGTATAGCAAATACATTTTCAACACCCAATCTTGCCATTGCTTTCAAATTTATATCAACTTAAAAAATTAAAATGCGACAAAACGATTAAAGAAGTACTAATATATATATATATATATATATATATATATATATATATATATATATATATATATATATAATATATATATATATATGCATTTGTATATAAAATACTGCGTGCAAACTTATTAAATTTTATTTGAAATGTGTAATTATTAAAAATAAAATTCACGGAATAAATATAAATTATTAATAGAAATTAATAAGTTATGTATAAATAAAATTACACGCTATTTATTAAAATTAGAATAAAGTCATTTCAGAGTTAGATTAAGAAGTTTTCAGATCATCGTTTTTTTTTTTAATGACACGAAATCACCAAAATAGTATTTAAGCGATATAGTTTTATTTTTTTATAGAAAAAATATGTCACTTTCAACTCTCAAAGCCACGCGCACACACACACACATATATATATATATACACTTTAATGAATTTTTGAATTTATTTTAACAGATACGAAAAACAGCGTCGGCTTAGTCACCGGTATAGAAGAAATCTCTCACAACGCCATCGCAGTTTATTGGAATCCATTAGAAAGTTCAGCAAAGGTAAGGAAATATTCGATATATATATATATATATGTATGTATATATGTATGTGTGTGTGTGAATAAAATGTGTATCGTAATAAACGACGTATCACCGGCTATTTACGAACGTAGATAAACTAACATTGCAACGTACTCAACAAACTCTAGCTACTTACTGCATACAAATATAGTAACCAACCGATAACCAATTACGATATAAACAAAAAAGTTATAGCCCCATCTTTCGAAAATTATCAAATATTATATACATACATACATATATATATATATATATATATATATATATATATATATATATATATATATGTATATATATGTTTTGCATCTTGCACAACGCAGAGAAGCCGACCCTATGGCGGGGAGATGAAACTGATGTTAAATGGTTAAATGCATTTTTAAATAATTACTCGCTCAGTTTTCGCCCGCGGTATCCGCTACACTGGCTAGTCTTCCTGTTATGTTGTTAATCGCGTAAATTCCAATTTTAAATTATTTGACCGTTCTCGTGATGTTCTTAACCTTTTAAAATCTCACTAAATACACTAGTAACCACCTTATTCATAAAATAAGTAATATATATACACACATATATATATATACATATTATGTATGTAGTCCGTGTATACACTGTGCAGGAGATTGGTCTGTGCGTGGAAAACGCAATTAGGTTAACATGGATAGCAACCCACGGACAAGGAAAATAATCTCCCGCCTTACGTTATTGCCGAGATTAAAATTACTACGAGAAAGATGAGCGGCTTTAATAGTTGGCCGGTCAGTCGTCAATCAATATTCTTAGTGCTGTACACACACGAGCAGTGTTGAAAATGTTGCTTATTATTTATTATCGTTACGTTTATAATTTTTATTATTTTTATTATTTTTATTATATACTATAAATAATAAGCTCGCTCGGTCGATTTCTATGTTTTAATATTACATCGGCGATTATAGTAGAATATTTTACGCAGGACACGCCCGTATGACCAGCCTATACTATATACTATACTACTACTAACGTCGCTGGTATTATATCCTAACGTACATATTAAAAAAAGAAAAAAAAAATCAAAATGAATTCGCTGTCTGTGTCAGCTATTAAATATTTCGTATAGATGCGTACTTAACTACTAAATTTAGCTAACCACTCTCCGGGTAATAAAAACCGAATAAAATCATTTTACTATTAAAATAATAATAGAGTAAAGCCGGTAATTATCTGCAAAATATGTAATTTATTCCAATCGTAAAATTTAGAATTATTTCCCGGATGACGTAATTTATATTTAACCAATTCCTACGTATGTAGATGTATGCGCCCGTACTTATAACGTATTCGTCAATTTATATAATAATTTAAACGTTTTTTTTTTTCACTAACGCTCATTAAACGTAAAATATGAATAAAATATCATAAAATTCTAAAACACACTCGATTTCGAGTAAGTTTTCATATATTACATTATTTTTCCTCTGCGGTCGTAATTCCCCGAAGGAATATCGTGACCATTATAGAAATTTCATTCTACCCCATTCTGTGTCCGATTTACAACCATCCGTCTGCAGCCTGTAATTGATTTTCTTAAATGATATCTGTCCATCTGATATTTACCCTGCCGCGTGGACGGGACCCGCCAATTATTTCTCGCAGCGTAAGATATGACTGAAAAAACGCAACGTCATTAAGGAAATATCGCTAAACAGCCCAGTTCAATTTATGCTGCAGTGGAGATGTTCGCTTAGCTGTTCAGGGTATTATATATATATATATATATATATGGACATTTCGAAAAGATATTAGGGGTGTTAAAAATAGATTCCGCGTTCCTTATTGTTACGTTCTCGTTCAAAAATCTTGCGCAATATTTATTAATATATATATATTCTAATTTACACAGGCTTACTACACGTTTTTGTATAGTTTAAACGAATGATTTATTTCTAAAATGTACACCTATGTACTAGTAAATTGACGTTGTCACCTTATATTTCTAATTACAACGAAGTTGTTATTAATCTTATTTAATAAATGTCTTAAATCTGAAATTCAAATTTAGTCCAGATGAAAACTTGCATCAGTAATATATACGACGACATTAATATTGATAATCGTACGTTCGGTTCTGCTAATAGCGTAATATATATTTTAGATTCCGTTATATAGATAATAGATTAAAGTACAATAAACATGTACAAATAATAAAGTTAACGAATATTATTATATAATTTAAATCGCTCGGTGATAAATTACGGAGGAATAAACGATTAATCTAACGTAATTCTACATAAATGTTCGGTGTACAGTCGTTATATTCATATTTCGCCGATGGAAAGTACAAGGTATAATGTAAATGACAAACGTTCGAAATTTCGAATTTATATAACTTCATCGTGTCTAGAAGCTAACCCATTGATCTTTAGATTAAAAAAAAAAATATATATTTAATGCTAAAAAGAGCTAATAAAAGTAAAATACTTTCTAAACAGTTCGATATAATAAATTTTAAACGAATTTAAAGTAAAATATGATTCGCATTAACAAAAGATGGATTAATAAATAAGTTTTTCCTAACGTAATAGAACGTTTTAAAAATAAGAAACATTATATTAAATTACTACGTTATCTGGCCATCGCTCTGTTGAATATTATCTACATAAATAAAAATATTACTTTCGATTTTTCAAGCTTCTCTGTATGTTTGTGTGTGTGTATGTGTGTCTTTCTGTGTGTGTATAAACAGTTAAAATTATTTTCTAACTACCTTCTAATCTTTACACTGTTTTTCGACGAACAGCTCTTATTCAGAAATGTTTTATATATATATATATATATATATATATATATATATATATATATATATATATGGAAAATTTTGTTACAGATAAATATCGCAGTGCAGTGTCTAAGTACAGATTTCAGCAGTCAAAAAGGAGTTAAAGTAAGTGTCCTATTATCTTCATTACCGAAATTTTTTTCCGACTAATTTTCTTTATAAATTTAAATTTACTATTCTCTATTCAGTTACGCTGTTACGTACACATTATTTTAATGGTTCGAGGCGTGTTCATTTCAAACGCGCGAAAAACAGAATAAATATTATTTTAATTCCTCAATAAACGTCTACAATATCTTATATATTTTTGATTCTCGTTAACAATTATATAAACCGCGCATCGTCAATAAATTAATTGTGTATATCTTGGCGACTTAAATATCGTATCCGAATATTTAACTAAATATCTTAGTTATCTCCCGGAAAAGTAGTAATTATCGACGTCTTCGAAATCGCTCTAAATTTATAATCGTCGAACAAATAAAACTAGTAAGATTTATCGTTTGTACTCCAGGACGGTGAGTTTTCCTATTCACGTCTTCAAATTAAACTTCATTTCGCGTTAATTGCCTATCTCGGACGTATTTATCGAATATTATAGGCGGCTGTTTTTTTTTTATTAGTTTAACTTATTCGAGAATTTACACGTAGGCATTTACTTCTAAACCGGAGTGCGCAACTGGGCTCCACGTATTTTGTTATCGAGTTATTTCTAATCGGCCAATTGTCTTATTGTCCAAAACCGAAGTTCCTCGAATTTCTAAATATACAGTTTTCGACTTATTAACTAACCCCCTACACTCTTCAATATCTCGCCTTAGCACGAGTACATAACTATGCTGCTTCTACAACAGCTCCATTACCGTACCTCCCTTATATTTTCCAATCGAGTTCTTTCTATTCAGTCAACTTTCTTATTATCGATCTTAATCCCCGACTAATCGAAATCCTATAGTAGACATAGTTCGCCGAATCTAAACTTACAACTTTCCTTTCATTATCTAACTAACCCATTCACACATTTATATCCGGACTTAGTAGGAGTATAATAAAGCGTGTTAAAATTTAAAAAAAAAAAAACAAGTATGCGAAAAATTTTGTATGTATAAAATTATACATTTAAATCACTAAACATCGTACATTATGCTAAAAAAAAATTAACATAGACCCGGAATTACACATATATAGGTATCCAGCGTATATATATATATGTATAAGCAGATATATATGTATGTATAAGCAGATATAAGGACACTACTTCGATATTTTAAGTTTTTCACTTCGGAATATATTAATAGAAGGGCGAAGTTAACAAATACGGAAGAAAAGCTTAAAAAATTTCAACACACCCACACAAACATAAACTCATATATTTACACTAAATAACACACACGCATCAAAATGCCACGTAAAATTGCGACATGAAACGTAATTTCTACTTAAACAGTAAATAAGAAGAACGTTTGAACTGACTCTGTATTATTAAACGTGTATACACACACACACACACACATGTATACATGTGTATACGTACATACATATATTATATATATATATATATATATATATATATATATATATATATATAAAACAAATATATACACACGATAATCAAATGCGCGCGTATTATACGCCGTTAATTTTTAACAATTATTTTAATAAAAAATTTTATGCACGCACACATATACGGTTGTATATATTTTTAAGTATGTTTTCTATGTGGGTGTGTGTGTGTGTGTTATTCGTAAACAATCCTAATTGATCGAATCGAATCGAATCGAATCGACTCCACTCTACTCGAATTTAATTACACCGGTTTTCGTGGAAAACGTAAGTACATTTTTTTGTATTTCGCGTCGAACATAGATAAACCGCGGTGAATAACTAACAGCAGCGCTCTCTGTTGACAATTTTCATTTTTTTTTCTTTAAGCAAGGCCAATTTGACCTTAATAACTGTCGGTTGTCGTGGTTTTTTATTCTAAGAAATTGCGATTTATAAGAAAAAACGAAAGATAAAGACAATTTTTTCATACTTCATTTCATTTTTTTATTATTCCGCGTTGTTTTTTTAATTTAAAATAAAAAAAAAAATCGTATTAAACCGTCGACTGAACTCGTTCGATACGACCTTAAGAAATAAAAATTTCTCTAACCTAACCTCCCCGGCGTACTTTTAATGAGGATAATTATTACTTTTCAATTTCCAAACATTTCTCCAATCACTCCTTCGCTCGTTCGGTTTTCGTGATTTATTTGTCGCGCCGGTGTCCTTAGCCGTTAATAAACTCTAACGATAATAGTGTAAGAACGAAACATTTATTTTTATTTTTTTAAAAAAGAGAATTATTTTTAAAAAATCAACAGTTTTCAATAATACTATTTTGCCCGATCTGATGGCCTGTCGTTATTGAAAAAGACTATTCTTTATCATTATTATTATCATCATATTTGTTTTATTTTTTCCTTGTAAAATCACGTCAATTTCGGATACATTTAGATCAGAATCGCCTACCATTAAATATCGTTACATATGTGTCTACTTTAATCGTCATGTAGAATTTCGTTTCATAAATTCCCGCAGTTATAAACAAAAATTTCATTTTCAACGATTTTTTTTGGAAATGAATTTATGAATTTTTGAATTTTAGGATAGGTTTTTTTTTTCATTAAAAAAATAATTCCTTCATCGATTAAAAAATATTTTCAGATGATATGTGCAATAAAAAAAACAAAATTCTAAACTTGATAACGTTCGAATAGTTAATACGATAGAACTTTAACCTACATTCAGTCAAGTATTGAGAAAAGGACGATGGAAAAAAATCTAAATTTTGAAAATTTTTGCGGGGTGTACTCGAGGTCGGACCCAAAATTTCAGAATTCGTAATTTGCATAGAGGCCACTTTTAAATAGCTAATAAATTACAGGCACGTATAAAATTTTATTCAAATCATTAGAGTCAATTTTGAGACAGCCACATATATATATATATATATATATATATATATATATATATATATATATATATATATATATATATAATATATACAGAAAGAGAGCGTAAAATGTGTTTAACACGAAAACGTTTAAAACGAAATTTCGGTTAACACGAACTAATGAAACATTACCGACAAACTGTCATTTGTCGTCCTGCATTTTTTTTCTCTTAATACGAAAAGATGTCGATTTTCGGAACCCACCCGATTTATCATTATTTCTTAAATCTTTCAGGTTTATTCTCATTTCTTTGTTGTTTTCGATTATGCAGCATTTTTGGAAAAGGGCACAGCATTCCTACTTTTTTTTTTTTTTGCTAACTTGACTTTTAAACGGACACCATCCAGATAGCCGGTGAGGAGGAGTCCATGTTGTTTATCTAAACCCCTCACTCCACCCCCATCAACCCTTCCACACTTAAGAACTTCTTATTTAACATTAGTCAGCTTTGGAATTCGGTGATGAGTTTATTGCAAATAATCAATGAATTTGAGAGAAAAATAAAATACGAGCATAATGTCAAAGAGTTCAGGAGGAAAGCAAACTGTTATTACGCTTAAAATGAAGATGGAGCGTCTTAAGACTATTGACCAAAAACAGAACTAAAAAATGTTTGCTGCGAAGCTAAAATTTTACCGACCACGAAAACAAATTGGTTGCAGTCTACATTGCCTTCAACACATGAGGAATATGAAGTGAAAGATACTGGATTATTTTACCATTGCTTACCCAATAAAACTTTAACGTTTAAGGGACAATCGTGTTCAAGAAGGTAAAATCTCTAAAGAACGGATTACAGTATTGGTAGGATGTAATTCGGATAGTTCTGAAAAACTAACCTTATTTGTTATTGGCAAAAAAATGTAAGAACTTATCGGTCGAATATACAGCTAACAAAAAAGCATAAATGGCAGTTACGATAATTACCGATTGGATTGTAAATTTAGATAAGCGATTCTTGCGAGAAAAACATAAAGTTGCAATGATTATTGATAATCCCCCCCCACGATGTTACATTGAAAGTTTTTCGCCACCAAATACCACAAGTGCTTTACAACCATGCGATCAAGGTATTAGACAAAACTTAAATTTTTCCTATCGAAAGCAATTGTTTCGAAAATATTTACTCACAATCGAAGCAAAATAATATTTATCGATTTATTACATTTACTTCGTATGTTGCACTCTGCATGGAATTCAGTGACTCCAAACACAATTGAAGATTGCTTTCGTTATGCAGGATTCTCAAAGGTAGGAGATTCTTTGGTACCAAAAGGGATGAAAAAAAAAATGTTGAAAATGAACCGGCATTTAACAAAATGTTTAGGAAAGTTTCTATATTATTGCACTGTACTACAGTATCGTCGGAGGAATTTGTTGTTGCAGTAGATGATAATGTGTACATAGCCCAAATTATGAAGATTTTGGAGATTGTTCAAAGCTTAAAAAATATCGTTGATATAGATTCCGACGACGAATTAGACGATGAGATGGACAATAGACAATTTCTATTGCGACAACATCCGAAATCAGCAACATCGTAAAAAGTGTGCGCAGTTATTCCAAAAATGAAATGAATAACAAAAAATATGATATTAAATTTCATTAAGTTTTTGTTAATAATAATGAATTTTTATTACACGCATACATACAACCATTGTGTATCAAGTGTACTCTAATAAATGCATTTTTGTTGAGTATGTGTACTTTTATTTATACCGTTAAACACGGGGAAAAATATTTCAGTCCCCTCCATTTCGTCTTAATTTTCACTGTATATATATAAGAATTTCTCGTTTAATAAGATAAGATTATTATTATTTTACTTTAGACGATTTAGATCTATATTGAAATATTAGGTGATAAGAGAGTGTACGTTTATCGAAAGAAAAAATACAATAGATTTCGTTAACAAGTGAGATATGGAAATCGCGCGCAGCTCATCAATTCATCATATTAACAGACTCGATTAATGCACTCACAAACATTCGAAGCATATTCAACAGCAACCAAATTGTACAAAGAATCCATCAAACCTTATCACAATTACAATCCGCCGGAATAGATATCCAGTTCATATGGATCCTGAGCCATAAAGGAATAAAAGGCAACGAAATCGCTGATAAGTTAGCAAAAAGCTCAATCTCGCTACTTTCAGATCCACATGCCGAAATCATATTAACAGCAGATGATCTAAAGACTAGTCATAAGAAGAAAATTACAACACTGTGGAATTCCGAACGGGTGTCGACCTCATCTACAAACCACCTCAGAAATATAAAAGGAAAGATAGAAAAATGGAAGTCATCCGATCGAAAATCTCGAAAAGAAGAAATAGTTTTAACTAGATTAAGGCTTTGTCATACACGTGTAACCCACTCGCACCTATTCAATAACGTACCACCCTCTTCCTGTCCTTTCTGTAACACTCCTCAATTCACTCTTCGGCCTTTCCTAACAAGTTGCAATCATTTATCCGAATTCCGTCAAAAGTTTAACCTATCCGCTAATCTATCCCAACTACTGTGTAATAATAGCCCTCATTTAAACGATCTCTTCCTATTCCTCAAAAAAAGTGTAACCGACAAAATATAATAACGGGGAGAAGGGTATAACGGATGACACATAAGTTAACACGCGATAAGAGACGATTACCGTACGGAACAGATAAAATTGAGATATTAATTTTAGTTTTTAACCACTTTTTGACCAATCTGATAGTATAATTAAAGAAAAATATATTCGTCAATATTACAACAATAACCTTTTCATAATTAACTAAGTGATCAACTAAAAAAAAAACACAAAGATTAAATGATTATTGGCTGACAACAAAAATTTATTACATACATATACTCTAGTGCGTCTGTGTGTGTATATATGTACATTTAAACAAAACATTATTAGGAACCGGGTAATTACATTTACGAACACACACACATACATATATATATATATATATTTGAACGACATTTTATTTGTGCTCGTTAAGAATATATATAAGTTGAATAATCCCTATACGATTAATTAAAAAGGTTTTCATCGAGAAATAGTAACCGCGATAATATAAATCAATCGCGAAGTCGTAACATTTTGTTCTAATCAAAATGTATTATTATTATTACTATTATATCGATCTTGGGGTTATACGTAGTTAAATATTTTCATAAAATACATATTTATTTAAATGTTCAATGTTTAATAATAATAGGGGTTACCGTTGCATATTCAAATCGATACGTACGACGATCCTAGAGGAGAAGGACCGGTTATTCATCGAGCCTATTGTCAAATCAAAGTATTCTGCGATAAGGTAAGTAATTCGATTTATTTGTTTATACAATGGCGGTAATTTTTCGTTAAAGTCATTTAATCAAATTATAGACGTTAATACGTCATGATAATAAGCGCATACGTTAATATTATATATACCACGTATGTAAAGGGCCTCTTGGAGTAGTGATATGGCACAAACTTAAGTTCGAATCTAAACACGGACAAGAATTTCTTACGGTAAAACTAACCTCTAGCTTGTTCAACTAACAATACACACAGTAGGTAAATGAGTGTCAACTTGTTGTGAATTAAACGAAATCCACGAAAGCTGTTCAAAACAATCGCCTATTGGTTTTATAGAAGTTACGTCGTCCTCTGTCATCCACCGAGTTGACTGAGACGTCCCTTACCAACTTTATAGTTGATAGAAACATCTTTTATATATGTATGTATGTATGTGTGTGTGTATATACATAAAATGGATTATGGAGAAGTAGTTGTTTTTATTTCACACCTGATCGATTACATTTTATTTACAAATTTTCTTCCAATTAATTCTATCTTACTATCACCCAATTAAACTTTCTTATTTATTCGAGTATTACCATTTTCATTCTCACGTAATACACACACACACACACATATATATATATATATATATATATATATATATATATATATAATATCTAAAAGAATAATCGTAGATTATTCCATAGTGATGTTCTATTAATCTTAGAACTATCGAGAGTTACCTATGCGCGGCGTCTCCGACAAACTTTCCATTTGATCAAGTCTCCGATCTCTCTACCTATACGTATGTATGGCTGTGTTTGTGTTTGAAAGTAAGGCAGTGGACGATGGCGACAATTGCGCACGATTACGATAAGCGTGTTAATGGTACAACTTGGAACGAAATGGAATTAAAATTATTTATAAAAAATAATAATAATCATAAAAATAAATATAATACCCCAACTTATTAAGAATCGGTAAAAATCCCCCCCCCCCTAAAAGTTAGAAATATTTTAAAGCCTGCGCTCTGTTGTAAAAAAAAAAAAGACTTAGCCGATAATGGACTACCATCACTATCATCATGGCCATTACTCCATCCGGACAACGGGCACCGTCTATATCGCGACAAACTAAACTTGTCGATTAACCGTATGACGTCTCCGGTATTAAAATCTTATCTAAGCATCAAATTTATGACAATTTCGATCGCGCTATTATTAGAATATATTGAAAGAGAGAAATAAAAATATTAAAAAGCGCTATCTCGATTAATATCATCACTATCACTATTAGACACCCAGCAAAAAGAAGCGTATTAAATTTTTTGGAAATAAACAACAGTCCACCTATAATGGTAGTCATAATTTTTCTATTTAACGTATGTTGTAAAACATATATATATATATATGCAGTATGTATGTACGCATATAATAATCCTGTCATAGAAGAATTTGCGTGAAAATGGGTGTGAACACAGGAGGATGTTAGTAATGCCGATTTTAATACGAGGGGCAATCTGAGATTTTTTTTATTTTTTCTCTTCAATTAGGTCAAATTGTGATCAGAAGTCAGGGCGGTCGTCGATATTAAAAATACAAATGATGCTAAAGATACGGTCATTATTATTATTATTATTATTAGGATTATTAATGTACTCGAACAAACGGTCATCAATAGGCACTTTAGAATACTTTGACCTACAACGCAATACACATACACAAAACTATTATTATTCCGTTAGATGACGTATAGCGTATATTAACTGACGGTTATTATATAGCCGTAAGCTAACATTTATAATATTTTAGGGCACGTTCGTTATTATTTATTACTATTATTAAAGAAATTACTAGATGGATTGTCAGCGAATTTCTGTATTAATTTTTATAAAAAGGAAATAATGACAATAATTATGATACTTTAATCCCGGTAACAAATTTTGTCAATAATTAAGCGCGTAACTATAAATTCAAAAATCCTGACAATTAATTATTTATATATATATATGTGTGTGTGTGTGTGCACAGTTAAGTGAAAAAACGATTTTCAAACGTTATTTTTTGTATTTATTGGGCTTCCAGCTTTTTCAAACGTTATATTAGAAAATTACGCGATACAATGTGTTATGTATTATTTTCCACGTCGGGAAAACAATAGCTTTGCTTCGGTATGTATACGATAACCGATCGAAAATAACCGAGGGTAGTAAACATATAGAATATGGATGTAGCGACGAAGCAAATGATAATAAAATGTGAGAATTTTTCATGGTAAAAAAAAAGACCATTTGCAAATCAGCTTTTTACTAGATTGGGTGTTAAATGAATGCTAACTTGTTGGAAAGTAAAGATGACGGGGAAGATGTCGACAAACAACCCTGTACCTAGATCATTCTTCGTGTAAATAAGGATCGTTTAAGTGACGTCCCACTTACCAACTTTTTAGGTGTAGCTTAACATGTACGTCCGAAGTTATCGGTACTTTTTAGCGTTGCGATCACGCCTACGGTATGATGTGATATGTAAAAGATACATTACTCGTGTCTGCAAAGAATCTAGAAGTAACTTAAAAATAAACATAATGATAACGATGATTACACATACATATATATATAAATATTTCTATATGTATATATATATATATATGTATACACACACAAACACACACACACATACTATATGTATATAATTTATAATTGGAATTTAAACAGAAAAATCATTCATGTCTTCCTACGGTCATAATACACTGTCATTACGTTTTTCTCGGCAAAACATGATAGTTGTTTTTGAAAGACTTGCCACAATGATCATCTGGTACAAATTCTATACGTGGTTAATATTCTAAAGGCAATCGTGTAAAAAAACCAATCGTGAATTCAAATCACAAACTGATCGTGTGGTAATACATTTCGTACGATTGGTTAATTATTATTACTATCCATTACCGGCGATGTACTACAACTAACTACTACTATTACTATTATTATTATTATAATATATATATATATATATATATATATATATATATATATATATATATATATATATATAGTATGTGCATATACATGTGTGTGTATTTTTAAAAGCTAATGTATTAAAGCAGACTTAATTAAATAAATAGTACTATTTTAAAAATGTGCGTATGTACTCTAAGCAGTATACCATTATGAACAACACTATGTACATATACATATATGCCTGTGCGTGATTAGTCCAGTAATCGCAGATAGAGATAATGACCATCAAGTATTGCAGAGGTACGTTTATGGCGGTTACCTACGTTGGCACGTGATTCTTGTCAACTTTCTGTATCTGTGTGTATATTTCTGCTGGAGATATATAACTTTAATATGTGATAGTGTTTATACGCTGATAATGATGATGCCTCGTGACAAGTTCTTTTCAATTTTATACTCGGTCATTAACTAACTTTTACAGTTGCTAAGGTCAAACTTACTTGGACATATCATAAATTTAATACGATCGTCTCTTCGAATCATCCGCATATATGTCGACGTTCAATTGAGGGTACTAAAGAAATCAACATTTTTCCATCCTATTTCGATGACGGCATAAATTGCAACGGAAGTGCTTTTCTCCTATTCAGTTATTTGTTACCCAAATTTGGAAATTATATACTGTCCAATTAAATATTATTATCTTCACTATTATTATCATTTTTGTAGTTCTTTTTATTGTTACTACTACTATTATTATTATTATGGTTGTTGTAGAGATATATAATTATTATATAGAAGACAAATTTCACTGTCAGTAATCAATTGTTTCGTCGTTCATATTATCTTATTAAATGAGCTCAATTATATATATATATATATATATATATATATATATATATATATATATATATATATATATATATATATATGTTCTGTGTATGGAAATTACGATTGTTGAAACCTTTTTGGGCCCTCACTTCAAGTACACTCCATAAATAAATCGGCATTTTGTTGTCGCCCATTTCTCGATACTTATCTAAATGTACGTTAAAATTAACCATTCGAATATTATAAGTTTAGAAATTTACCTTGTACCGCGTATGCTTTGGTAAATATAACTAAAGTTTATATTATTTATTTATTTTCTTAAATTTACGCGCAAATATAAATGAGGTTATACTAGGTTTTTTGTATTAGATTGTATAAATTGGAAAGAGGAAGGAATGCGATTAATTTGGATAAGGAGTTATGATTATCAGTAAGTATTTCAGTTAAAGAGGGTCGAAAGTTTAGTGGGGATCTGAAATAATTAAATCGAGGAAATTCTGTAATGATATTATTAGCGGAAATATTAGTATTATACGTATTACATATTGGAACCGATTTCTTCTGCAAAAGGTGATCATGCGTTAGTTGAGTATGGCCGAGTCGGAGGCTGCTGATGACTATTTCATCTTGGCGTCGACTGAAGAGCCTATTCAAAGATCGAATATTAAATTTAATTCGATGGAATTATTTGTGGTTGGGACATCTATCCACCGTCGATTCTACAAAGTTACGAGGCCTTTCTTTAAGTAGCGGGTGAAATTTGTAGCAGGTGTATCAGGAACAGAACGGATTATAGACGCTTATTTGGTTGGCCTGTCAGGCAGTTCATTTCCAGGCATTTCTGAGTGACCGGGAATCCAGAGGAACATTATTTGGCAATATAGGTAGCTTGACTATTTCCTTAATAATAGGGTGATGGTTCTAATTGTAACAATCGGATATATCTTTTAGTAACGCTACCGAATCTGAACAAATTAGTACTTGGTTGATTTCTCTCGATCTGTAATATATTGAAATGCTATTGTCCGGAGCTCAGCGGACAGAATCGAGAATGTCTCAGGTAGTGTATAACGTGTTATAACTAAATCACCTTTAACTGAACACCGAACGAGAACGAATGCATTAAGGACAGATGCATCAGGGAAAAAGATCGATAAGTTGGAGTCATACGAAGATATCTTTCCTGTAGCTTTAACAGTAATTTCTTCCATGATTTAGCAGGCCCAGATCCAATTTGATTGGATTGAGTTTCCACGTTCGGATTACTGCGACTGTGTGGGAGGTTAATTGTAGTAAAATTATATTAGCAATTGTCAGTTGTTTCTGCGGGTTAAGCTATGTAGTATCTTCAGTATCGTTTCTATTTAAAACATCGGATCTCTCGGAATTTTTTTTTTAATATATGAAAGAACTACTTTAAGGAAAAAACGACGCGAAAAATTCAAAAATTCGTTTAAAAAACCTTTCCTGATATTTGTGTCAAAACTGAAATTTTGTTTATAACCCGGAAAAAGAATACTCAGAGGATTTTAAAAAATATTTCATATTTATTTAGTATTTTTTTATTATTATTATTATTATTTTAAATGGCTCCAATTATATTTTTGTTTCGTGCCCATGAAGTTTAATATAAGTTCTTTTTTAAACAAAAATTAAAGTAAGAAGATTGAGTAACGTGTATATATATATATATATATATATATATATATATATATATATATATAATATATATAATATATACAAACATTCCAAGTTGTATAAAAATTAATTTATGCATCGTGATCATTAAAAATTAATTTTATTTTTTCTGCTAATAATTTATCTTATCTACTGGCAGTGATCCAAGAATATGTCCGATTATACATTGATCATACATATGATACATAGAACAGACGCCGTTACTTGGTTACCTTTGTGAAACACCTGAGTTTTTCATTTAAACGTGATAAATTATTTTTTTAATTACGTAACAAAAGGTATAGTAGAAAAAACCTGGCATTTAAGAAGGCTAGAACACACTAAACCGCCAGTAAATTGAAATAACGACAGTCGTATACAATTTTGTTTTTTCTTTTGCTGTTAGATAAATTTTATCCTTGCGTATTGCATTAACTTTATCGTATAAAAATTTTACGCACGTCAACGCCAATTATTAACGAGCAAAATAATTTTTTTACGGGATGTGTATCGCTATCTTCAACTCGTCACGAATTTGTGCAGATTTCTATTATAAATATTTTTAAATATAATCTATACGTTCAGAATTTTTATACACCTTTAGTTGCGATTTTCATATTTCGAAACGTAACATGGCCAAGTGATGAAATGGCTAATACCGTTTACAGCGAAAAAAATTCTGAACGTACAGATAAATATTTAAAAATATTTATCGTAGACCAATTCGCAATATTTTACGAATAGAGGATAACGATATGGACGAGTTTTTAAAATGGTAAACTCATGCGGATCCTGCTAACAAAATATACAGATTACTACTCTGGTTTATATTTAGTCCAAACTAAATGACTTCGACCTATATTGTCTCCTCATCTGCCGAAGATATTCGGTTTAATGATAGAATTTTTTCTGTATGAACGAACTATGAATTTAACAATTTTAAAAATTGTACGAAGGTTACACGTTATATAATATACGGAGGTAATAAAAAAGAATATTTCTGAACCGGTGACAGTTGGCCACTTAACATACCAAAAAACTATACTTTTGTCCATACTTAAGTAATTCTCACGATATATATAAAATATATAAAATTTCCATTGCTTTTAAGCAACCATTACACAAGTTTTTTTCTTTTCTGACCCGGAAGAGGAGAGGAACGTGGAGTATGTTTATATAATTAATGTTTATCTGTAACGAGTACAATATCATAAAATTACCGGTCATATTACACTTCCAAAATTCGTATATTTTACAAAAATTCACGAAACAGCTAATTGATAAAAACGATAAGTCTGTTCATTTTTTTGTTATATATTAGTGATGAATATAACCGATTCATTAGTAATATCGTTTAGAAAAAAAAACTAATTATTGGATTTTTTATTTTATTTTATTTTAATTCTTTATTAGTACAATGTAAAGACGGCATAGCAAATGAAAATATCCTTAAATAATAAGTTATATAACGAATAACAGATATGAGATAAACTAAGCCTATATTTTAGATATAAAGTTAAAAAATAAATTTCAGTTGAAAAGTAACTAACGGATAATCTAGAATTATATATGAATTTCGTGAAGTAAAATCGTACACATTTCAGAAATCACTCGATAAATTGAATATATTTTTACAACACGAGTATATATAATCGGTGTTTTACAAAATCGATAATTTATTCCGGTAAAAATATAACTTACGACTTATTTTCAATCGGCTCTAACAAAACCTGCCATATTTTCTGCGTTCCATATCCATAAATTACTTAAATTAAAATTAGTTATTGTTTAACTCGTGATTAAATTCGAAATAAACTTTGATATAAAGAGTCAAAACACACACACACACACAATAGAATATTTCAGTCGAAATATGATTCCTTTATTCCAATCGAACAAAAAAAACTGAATAATTTATCAGATTTTAGTCGAAATACAACTAAATTCAATCGCATTTACGCCATCCCATTTGAAAATGGTCCATTTTTAATTCTAAATTCTTAGCGTATGATGTAGAAATTCGATGAAACATTAAATTTACTTATATGGACAAAATAAAATCTTTACAGGATTTATAATTTGTATGTAAACATCATATATAAAGAAAGAAGAATATTTAATCAATTGCTTAAATTAATAAACAAATTAAAAAAATACATCTTTTCGGAAAACGACTGATATATTCGGTTATTTAAAAAAAACTGAATTAGTCGGTTATTTAAAAAAAAAACGGACTAGTCGTTAGTCATACGTCGGTTATGCACCTCACTATATATATATATATATATATATATCGCGTGTGTGGGTAAAAATTAAATATTTTATACTTATACACTGTATGAAACTATTAAAATTTCATACTTATCCAGGTTATAGTTTACGATATTCCAAGTTTCAAAATCATCAGCAATTACTTCAAACTACACGGAAATTCGTGTACTTATTCATCTAATTTTATATCTTGAAAATTTATTATACTAAACGCGAGTAAATAATTACTTCCTGTCATCTATTCTCATCTCGTTATTTTTTCATGGCAGTTTATTCCCACATACACACATTTATTTTATATATAATATTATTAATGAGAATAAAGGCTATCCCACCCGTAAACGACAACACAGGAAGTCAGTATCTTTTAACCATGGATAAAAACGGTATGCGATTTAAAGATAAAATAGCACAAATCATATATATATATAACATGTATATATATGTGTTAGCATACAAAAATAACGACTGCATTAAGGATATAATTTATACATATATACTATGCACACGTATTAAAACATAACACAAACTCTGGTAACGTGTTGTTACACTAAAATCGCTATTTTTTCATTGATGCGTATAATGTAATCCTTTTAAATCGTTCACGAAAAAAGAGAAAGAAATAAATGAAAAAAGTAAAAGAAAAATTACAATAATTACGAATATAAATTTTGGACGCCCGAAAGAGGAGGAAAGGTTTAACTGAAATAGATGTGAACAGAGAAAAACAGAAACAAATAATTCCGATAGATAAAACAAGATGAAAGATAGTACAAGATGTGTGTGTAATGTTTCATGGGAGAGGTATTATACGTATGTATATATATATATATATATATATATATTATTACGTAAGTGTATAACCCCGCTGTTTTAAGTGATTTTATTCTATAAAAGTTACAAACCAAGGTTTTTCTTATTACATATATATATATATATATATATATATATAAATCTATATCGTATGTGTGTGTACTTGTGTATGCAACGGTAGATAAAAATAATAAATAAATAAATAAATTAAGGTGCTCGACGGAAGAGAAGCTGTGACGAGAAATCGGAAATCTGCTCTCCAACAATAATTATCATCACTGTCATCATCATCAACATCATCGTTATCATTGCCTTTAACGTTAGAACGGTGATTCTTTTAATTATATTCCCACGGTTTTCGTTAAAAAATCTACATTACCATAATTTACTTTTAAAAGACACGTACCACGATGCCAAGCGTTACGTCGACAAGGGGTAAAAACCGAAAGATAAAAATAAAGAATATATCTATATAAAATAAAACAGGTGAAAAATAACGATAATAAGTTCGATCAGTGTTGACCGACCGAGTGGTGGAAGACAGACAAAGATAGATATACATGTACGAGATAGGTAAAATGTAGTCAGTAGTGAGCAAGGTGGTTAAACGACAACGATATTCCATTAATGTATCATCTACTTCTCTGAAGCTGCGTACACATTCGGAGAAACGCGAGATTAAAATTTATCGGAGAAAGAAGAGAAGAATAGTAAGAAAAGTCTGGCAGTACAATTCGATTCATCTCGTAAGAGCCAAACGGTGCGTGCACAGTACGAAGCGATCACAATCCATTTCGATAATCTCACCTAAAAAGGTTCTGGATATTACGCCGACAGAATTGTGATTATGCACTTAAAAGTATCAGCGGGAGTCGAACAGACCGCGGTTATACATAGCCAGACGATATGTATAATCGGTAAGAGATAGTTTATATAACATTAATAACAATCACTATGAACGATCACGAAAATAAATTTTAAATATATTATTAAATTTCG
Source organism: Coronaproctus castanopsis (assembly GCA_032883995.1). NCBI lineage: Eukaryota > Metazoa > Arthropoda > Insecta > Hemiptera > Monophlebidae > Coronaproctus > Coronaproctus castanopsis. The sequence continues at coordinate 106,694,886 of CM065053.1, read as the reverse complement.
TCTTATCCGGCAGTCAAATTATTAAATCTATTACGGCGTATTACTGGGTTAGACGTACGAGTTCACGTAACAACTACAATGTGTGTAAAGAAAAATACACGTGTACATTAATATAGACTGAAAATTAGTATACGTAATTACAATATTACGAATTTATTAACCCAACTAGCTTATTCAATGAATACCGATGCTCTTTTATTGCAGAGTTAATTGGTTACTATCATTTTATAATATATAAATTATTGAGATATCGACAGAATGATGAGGACGAACAATTAAAACTAAAATAAATACATGACATTTTAACAAGGTGGAATTTCACTTTTTATAAGTTAGAACCAATTTTTTTTTTTTTTTTTTTTTGTGAGCTTCAAAGTTAGAGAAAGCTATTAGGGAAACGATGGCTATTATGGACAATAATCTTCACCATTGGAAGAATGAAAATAATTCATTAACTCGTTGAAGTACTACAATTACTGTAAAGTGTAACACGAATAATATTGTGAATACATATTTAGTTTGTTTTTAATATCTTTTTTTATAAAATAATTCTAATTTAAAATTACATACTAAATTTGTTAATTACTTTCTAAGTTGTCTTGAAAATGTGAGTACTTATTATATTATTACTCTAAATTCTAAATGTATTTCTGTGTTTGTGTTTTTTTTTGTAAATTCTTTTATTGATTATTTTCAGGCGTTTTATATATTTATAATGCGAATAAATATATTTAGTTCATATTGTTTCAAATATTTATTTTTATAAAATAATTCAAATTTAAAATTACTACAAAATTTGTTAATTACTTTCTAAGCCGCATTAATTAATTTTATAATATATAATAACAGTTATTTAATTTGGTTGCCGATTATCTGGTTATTTAGATATTTTCATACTACAACCATCGAATATACGTTGTCGAATAGTTAATTACTGACCAATATTTTCACATTCTCAATGCAGCTTAGAAAGTAATTGCAACAAATTTTGTAGTAATTTTATGAATTATTTTATAAAATAAATATTTATAACAATATGAACTAATATATATTCACGTTATATCTACAAAAACGCCTGAAAATAATCAATAAAAGAATACAAAAAACAAAAATACATTTAGAATTTAGACTAATCAGATGATAAGTATTCACATTTTCAAGACAGCTTAGAAAGCAATTAACAAATTTAGTAGTATGTAATTTTAAATTAGAATTATTTTATAAAAATAGATATTAAAAACAATATCAACTAAATATGTATTCGCAATATTATATACATATAAAATGATTAAAAAGAAAAAATCAATAAAAGAACTATAAAAGAAAAAAAAACGGATTTAGAACTTGCAATAATAAGAAATTTCCCTATACTTAAAAGTAATAAATTTTTCACACATTTAGAAGAAAGTCTGGTTCTTCTGTCAGATATAACCTACGTTTGAAAATAATTTTTCACAAAGCAACTGAGAAACTTAATTTTTCTTGAGCAATACAGTTTAAAAACGGAAAATTGTATTTACTCTGTGTCCGTCAATTTAAAAGATCGTTGTCTTAAAATTTCTTCTTTTTAACATCTCTACATTTCTATTAATACACGCGAGGAGATGTTATTTTTACATTGGTTTTGATGAGATGAAATATTCTACTTTACGTAATTCCATATCGATAGTTCACCCGCCCATTAGTAGTATGATTTGATTGTGTATTCTGCACACTTTTTTGGAATACTTTATTGTGCTCTGTCTGCTGTAATTTGTGAACTAAATGCGGCCATTTTACATCCTGGGTGGTCCAAAAAGTTTGCTGACGATAATGTGGAGCTATACTTTAATTTTATTAAATTCATTACAAAATGTGGTATATAATATATATATAATCAAAACAACATTTACATGAGACCAGTATTATTATTATTATTTTTTTTAATTTTCCATACACATTTCTCGTTCCATCGATAAGAGGTATAAAATGCAGAGATAGCAAGAAGAAGAAATTTTAGACAAAAACAACGATCTTTTAAAATGATGGAGACGGAATAAATAAAATTTTCCATTTTTAAATTGTATTGCTTCGGAAAAATTAAACATCTTAATACTTCTCTCCACTTACTACTCGTGTTACACATTCGAGTGGTTGTAGTACTTCGACAAGTTGACGAATTATTTTCAATTCATTAACTTCCAATGATGGAAGATTATTGTCCATAATCTTTAACTTTAAAAACCATTCCAACACATAAAAAGTTGAATTCCACCTTGTTAAAATGTCCTGTATTAGTTTTAATTGTTCGTCATTTTCATTCTGTTGATATGTCAATAATTTAATATTTTCAATAGGGGGCTACATTTAAAATTCGACACTATGCTTTATTCAATATTTCCTCAATATTTTCCTCTGAACTTAAACTGCTCCTAGCTATTAAATTTATCGAATAAGTCATGCAACCAAACTGTTTCTGTTTAGAAATAGTATTAACTATGTTGGGACATTATCTGTTATAGAATCGAATTATACAGAACTGCATGTAAAATTAATGTACTGAAAATACAACAATCGAAAATACCTCGTAACATCTACACCAAAATATGTATCTATAACTTAACCCTTCACAATAACCTAAATATACTATATATATATATCTATGAAGTTCATATAAACCGGTATAAAACGTTTTTTGATAAATTGCAATTTAATATTAACCCACATGTCCGTAGAATGCATTTATTTAATCTCCCTGACAATCCTACAAGACGATTAAAAAAGAGGAGATGCTGTAGAGATGCTCTTCCAATAACTTGAAAAAGAAATAGTCGGAATATCGATTAAAAGTTGAATAATAAACTTACGTACGGCTATAGTAATCAAATAATTCAATAATGCATAATGATACTGTCACTGAGAATCTAATTGTTTCACTAGAGACGTTAGATTAATCACAATTTTATTACTTTGTTCATCGCCATTTCGACGATGGTGAAAAAAAGATACTACCCCAAATTGGGAAAACATTTCCCAATAGTGTGACAAAAGAATTTCCAAATGAAAAAAAACCACGACTGTCACAAAAACGATCTCAAAACTTTATACAGAATAATCTAATTAGTCTATTTATATAAAAATATATTTTGAAAGGGAGCTGAAAGGAAAACTCGCGATGAAGAACGAAGAGCAGCTAAGCGAAGACTTACCGCTACCGGAAGAAAGAAAATGGACGAATTATATCATACCCCTTGCGAACGTTCCGAATTTTACAGTATGGCCGATTTAGCTAAACCACCTGTATTATTCGCACCGGCCGAAGATATTGATAAGGTAAAATTTTAAATTAAAAATAACATTTATTACGTCACGTCCAATAAATTCGGTATTTTTAAATGTTTTATTCGTGAAAAATTACTAACAAATATTACCGATATTTAACGAGAATACCCGAATAACGCGGTATTTTGTTTGATAAATTACTCAAAACCTGATATAACAAAATTATAAATTCTTTCAAATAAGTAAACATCTTATTATTTCATTCCAAAACAAACGTTTGGATTTAATTGTACAAATCATAATTCGGAACACCGATATAGTAAACCTCTTTGTCGTTTCATGCTCATTTCGTACAATTAAATTAGATACTTTCTAATTTGTACTCTTATTTAGAACGTTTAAACCATAGAGAAAGTAAATACTCTGAATGATCACATAAGTACAATGTATTAGAATAAACAGATATTAATGAAAAATACATACCAACGATAGATAATTTTCCTGATTTCGAATGCACATAGGCGATATCATCGAACAAAAGCTAACTAAAACACGAGATATAAATGTTAAAATTGCGCGCAAGATTGAAATTACAAATTAACCGCACGGTCACGATATAATTATTTACAAATTAAACAAGAACAAAAATATAATTGCACAGTTATTAAGAGAAAATATAACTTGGTGTTAAAACGGAGTGATAAAAAATATCGTAATAAGCGTTTTTAAACAAAATCACAGATAAAAAGTAAGAAGCGCAACTCTTATACCTACGCCATTTTCAAGTAATTAATATTTTAATTAATGTAACGTTTTAATAATGTTAATTATACTTTTTTTAATACGAACTTTACTTCTGTTTATAGTTAACATCGATGGAACTTCAAACATTCTATCATGATGCGGATGCTAGCAGGTATTACATAAATTAAATTATAAACTATATTTCATAAGCCTGTTTTTATTTTAATAGCGAATTAGTTATTTACTTTTCTTCGGTATAATAAATTAACAAATTAAAAAGTATTACGGAGTAAATAAAATTCGAAAATTGCAGTTAAATATAAATTTCTGTTCGTTATCATTGAATATAATTGTATTTGAAAAAAAAAAAAAATCATTTACATCGAACGAAAATTTATATTTAACCGAAACTTACGATTTTTATTATAAAAGAGCTGTAATTTTTAGTTAATTTTTTGTTCGTAATCATTTTATGTAAATTATTATTTTTTTAAAATACAAAAATTATATTTATTAGGAACAAACTTTTTTTAAAAATATTTTCGCTCATTTTTTATATTGTAATAATTCTCTTATATAAGATGCTGCTTATAATTAAAATTTTCCGTCGTCAAAATTGATAATTATCTAATTTGGGTACGATTTTAGAAAATATTCATGATAAAACATATAATTTTTGTTATATATTATACAAAGTGGGATTTTAAATTATTTTTCATTTCAGTTTATCGAATGGAGAAACGGGTTCTCTTAAACATTCGCCATTTTTGATACACCAAGGAACTAAAATTCCTCCACCACCGCCGACTTTAAAATTTCACAATCATTTTCCACCCGATAATCATAGGTAAGTGTTGCGTTGTTTAATTTTTCGAAATAATGTATCAATTTTGGAAATGTTTATCGAATATTCTTTAATGGGCACATTTTAAAATTTGCAATTACCGTCTACATGTCAATTTTAAAAGAAATTAAAAATTTATTCGCGGCGAATATCTTTGTTTCTTTTTTAATTATCACCTGGTCAAAATTCATCAAACGTAAGATTGATGAAGGCGAGGGGTAATAAGCCAATATGGGATCTTGCGAAGTTAACTTCCACGGCTTCATTACTTTCTCATTAACCTAGCGTAAGAATTGTTTTTTTTTTTCCAATTTTGAGTTACATTAAAACATTAACAAACGAATACGTTATAGTATAAAGGTTTAAATTTTGTACTATTCGCATTATATAGCTTAAAACCAGAAAATTCAGATATTATTTCATATTTGTGTAATTTACATAGTGTGGATCCGATAGGAACATTATCAGAGGTACGTTAACCCTTTTAGTAATATTTTATCTTTTTTCACGGAATATTTTGATAAAACAGTTAAAGAAAATTACTCGAAAATATACATAAATATGAAAGATGGTGCTTTTGTCCCGTAAGGCTATATTTATAAAATTCCGTTTTACTAATTGTTCTAATTCAGCATTCGGGTTAACCATTGTAAAGGAACGTTATAATAATTTATTATACAGTAATCTAATTTGAATAGAGTTTCTTCTTCAGCTGTGCTCAGTCGTGCGTCGTTATCAGTTGTTTAGGTAAAATTATAATTTAAAAATTTCGATGCGCACGAAGTAATTTAAGAATCCGCACTAAAATACAGAGCTATTAATAGGGATTTTTGAAATGTATAATGACTGAAAAAGGCGTGAAGTATAGTATTTTATTTTAGATAATTTTTAATGCATTATATAAATATTATTAAAACAAAATTAATCGCTATAAAAAATTTTTATTAACACAAAACTTTTCGACTATCGCGTTATTATCGAGTATATACAATAAACGTTACATGTAAATTCAAACGTTTATCGTATATGCTTGATAATGTTTATTGTATATATACTTTATAACGTTTATTGTATATATTTGATGATGACGCGATTGTCGAAAAGCTTTGTGTTAATAAAAATTTTTTATAGCGATTAATTTTGTTTTCATAATTCATTAAATTACTACTCTCCGATACATGAACGTTACATAAATATTTTTCCTATTATGACTTTCATTTTGTTTTACTTCGACTCGTAGTTAAAAAAGAGAATTTTATTAACATTTGATCGCGAAACAAATAATTCTTAACAATTAGTATATTCGAACGTTTGCATTATTTTTTCTTAGTTCCCTAAAAAAAAAAGAGGTTAAAAATTGCCGTGTTATAAGAGAAATGGAATGATTCTTATTGCGTTTGTGTACATATAAGACAACAGGAAGTTAGAAACTATTTAAAAGATAGAACAAATATTGTGGAAAATACAAGTTGAAAATTAGTATTAACGGATAGAATACTTACGATATAATATATATATATATATATATATATATATATATATATATATATATATATATATATTCTTCATCCGCGTCTCTATCTAGAAGGTTGGTGATCCAAAATTGAAATATTTTTCTATCAGCAGTCGACGACCGGAAAAAGTTCTTCCGAAGAACAGTTGAACCAGCTACGAAGGTTATCCAACCGTGAAACTTGTTGTCTTCCCCTCGATCTCTTGCTAACAATTTTCCCATGGCGTAAAATTTTTTAATATGTTGTATTTCGGATCCTGTAATGATGCGTCCTAAAAACTGCAGCTTTCATTTTTTGATGAATGGCCCTAGTTCAACATTTTTTCTAAGTTTATTAAGCCCTTCCGTATTCTTACCTGTTGGAATCCGCGATATTCGCAGCATGCGTCGATAACAATACGTCTCAAACGCGTAGATCTTTTTTTTCTAATGTTGCTCCTATTGTATTCGGAATCATATAATAGTAGGATAGGGGAAATGTAGCATCTCAGAATCCTGATTCTTAATTCCTGACGCGTGAACAGATTCTTAATTTTTATTGTCACAAACGGAAATATTTCAATATATATATATATATATATATATATATATTAGAACGTATTTAGACGTTTTTTTAATAGTTATTGTTAAGGATTATATGTAATACTTTTTGTCCTCAGAGGAAAAAAAAGTAAAAGTTATCTTTTTTTGTATTTAATTGTTGCATATTATAAAAAATGTTCATCGCGACGAAAAACATTATAATAAAATAATCACTCGAATACTAACAAATTGTTAAAATTGAAAAATTCGGGTTAACTTAAGAAAGTGATATGTATAGAATAAAATAAAACACGGCGAACTATTTACAGCGTTATCAGAAGTAAGAATCAGTGAATTACAAACCGATTAACTTGATTTATGAATGCAGCGATATTTCTAATTGCGAACGTTAAATAAGGAAAGTATCTAAAAAATTTAAATTTGCTTTATATAAATTTCATCGCTTACAAGATCTCTGAAAACAAATCATTATATATATATATATATATATATATATATATATATATATATATATATATATAAATACTGGGTTCGGCTTTTAATTGCAATTGTAACGTTTTCAACTAAATTAACGAAATATAAATATTTTTTTTCATTATGTACAAAGAGGCCTTAAACACAATAATGCCTAAATTAAAATTTCGTCTTTCTGTAACAATTGCCCCGATGATGTGACGTTGCTTCGCTGTCATTGTGTCAGCCTAAGCCGGACACTATTTCATCTTAATCAGCTGAAAGGGCATTCCGGCGCTGTTTTCTTTTCAGCCGCCATCTTGCCGGCACCGGCGGATTTGGTCTGTGGCCAAATTTTTCACGCATTTTCTTATACCGATGTTTGTACATAGTCGCAACCATGGGTATTATACACAGATCGTTGAGAATGATGCTGTTGCGAACATATTAGGGCGCATTTACGATTGCCGTCAACATCATGGACTAGAAATGCTTGTATCTTGCTGAGATGTAATTTAGCGATAGATCCGTACAAGCCGAGTCCATACTTCCACACAGGAGTAATGACGCGATATTATATAATATTATTTCGTACCGATTTTTGATTTTAAATTTTCCACTTTCGCGTTCAGAGCTGAATACTGTAAGATGGTGTTGTATAAATCGTGACATTATAGGATGTCGTCTGAAAAAAAAAGTTGCCCGAATGGTGTAACCATGGTGGTTGGAATGTCCGCAGTATAAATGATTACAAACCCGAGACGAAAATTAAAATGAAATAAAAAATTACGGTCGATGTTTTGTTTTCAAATAGCGACAAGAAAGACAGTTTAGACGCGAGTCTAACAACTGACGGTAACGTATTTTCCAGTCCTCCTCCGATGAAAAGATCGAAAATGATTCCGCCGTTAAACGAACGCGTAATGCTTTACGTAAGGCAAGAAAACGAAGACGTCTACACACCGTTGCACGTTGCTCCTCCTACTACGCAAGGATTGCTCAACGCTGTAAGTATAAATAATATTACCAGAATTTATTAATACCGATTGAACGTATACGCAAAATTCGGCATTTTTAATTGGTTTCGTACAAAAATGTAGGTCGCGAAAAATCATATATATATATATATATACATAATAAAATAATTATTTATAATAATTACGTGTAGTAGTAAGCGTTAAGTTTATGATTAAATATGCAGTTCATCATCATCATCATCATCATCATCATAGTACCGACGTTTCATTCGTTTTCTGTGTTTATACGCTCCGGAACAGTTCAACTGTAAAGTTATACCCCGTCAAACTCTGTGTATTCGCCTTATTCATTTTCTCCCTGGCTGTCTCTTTCCAATGCATCTTGCCTCGTGTGAGAAGATGACGCGTACCGTAATATTGTATTACCGTGTCCGAAATATTTCAATTTTCCGCTCTTATTTTACTATTTCTTAACATTTATTTAATCGATTTTTATATTTCATAGTTTCGTATTTTGTTCGTGCATTTCATTTTAATTATCTCTAACTTCTTCTCTATTAGGTCTTCGTTAATGTCCAACTTTCAACGCGGTTAGTATAATACCAAAAAAATACGTAACATTCGATAAATGTCGATTCTATATTCTTACCGGGCGATATTGCGTTTAACTTTAAAAAAAAAAATGCATTTCATAATTTTTAGATTCCTGTTTCTATTTGCTCGATCATATTCCCGTTGTTCATTTATATTACTATCAGAAAACGTCATATCGTCGTTAATAGTCGATATTTCAGATTTTTTCAATTACTTTGTCTTAGATGAGTTTAGCTCTGTACTCTTTACATACTGCCTATCTACCGACTATTGTAATTCTTTTAGGTTATTCGATATTAAAATATATCTGATAATTATTTATTATTTTTTCGTTTACTTTAATACCACGAATTATATTCAATCACAACGTAAAAAATTTACTGTTTAAATTTATAAATTCAATTTCGTAACGTCGAAATTCTTTACTGAGCACACACACACACATATATATATATATAAAATGACAGACTAATGACGTCAAATCATGTAAGTTTAACAGTTTTGTACGAAAACAAAGGCGCAACTGATTTAATGCTACAAACCGATTATAAAATTTCTAAATATATATTATATATATATAGGATTACCCAAAGAAGACGGACAGGGTTTTTTTTTAATAGCGCACAGTTGGTAACACTGCTAAAACGCAAACCGCGTTCTTTACGTTTTTAGTTTATCTATAACGAGAAGGAGCACACGTTTTTCGTGGAGCGTTGTTATTTTCGGTGTGAATCGATCACGACAGTGCAAAGAGAGTTTCAAAAAAGAATTCAAAGTTACGCGATTTATTTTTTATATCTTATTAGCTGCGTTTAAATATGGAAGATCTGAAAATTCGGATTTTTAAAGAAATTTCAAAAATTCGGCGATCTTTGTTCGAAAAAGTATGCGAAAATTTTGTAAAGACCGAATGAATGTATTATTGCAAATGACGGTCATCTAATCGATCTTGTGTTTTACAAATGATCGTAAGCTAATCTCCCGATTTCCTATTTTTACAAAAAATTTCATTCGAAAGTTTTAGACGAGTAGTTATTGAAAAACCAACAAAAACCGTGTCCGTCTTCTATGGGTCAGCCTATTTTTCATCTATTTTAATATATAAAAATTGCTTATTGATTTATTTATATATAATAATAGCAAAGATAGCGAATACGTGAAATATAATTACTTTCCTAATTTATGGGTAAATATAAAAATATCGGCGTATATAAGTGAAATAAATGGACAAATCTTTCGATCACGCGGTTATACGGAACGTAATTTGTTTTTTAAACAAAATTCTCCATTTCCATAATTAAAGACGTATCGTTGTAAAGCAGAGTATTGTAAACACATTACGTAAACGCGACGAAAATTACGATTCGCATAGAAAATATTCTGTTATGTGTGAAGTGGAGAATCCTTTATCTGAACGTCCGATGCTAATAAAGTTGTCTGTAATAAGAAAAGAACTCGTTAGTCGACGTGAACGTGTAAATTTGAATTAAAAATATTTATATACAACTCGTTTTAAAAATTATCCATAGATATCTCTATAGAGTTCTTAAAAGATTGATAGCACGTGATTGCTGAATGTAAATATCGACTTTAACGGTCGTTTCAAATAATGGCTTAGCACATTCGTCGAAAAGATATAAAGGAACTTCACATTACTAATCAATTCCTTAATTAATTAGGTGTAAAAAAAAGTAAATACGTTTTCATTTACTAAAATTATTTTAGTGTTCCCGATCGAAATAATTTTGGATGAATTCGGAGAGTACATTCAACTTGGACGAATAATAGTGTATAAATGAATAAAGATTTTAGTCGATACGAAAATAACGTCGACGAAAAACTATTAACAATTAATATTTTTCTCCCACATCCGGTCGTCTAACTTCGGCAGACGTTTAGTAAGGCCTCGTTTATAATTCCTGATCGAGATCGATTCGGAGCGGACGTTAAAATAATCGATTTTCATCCTGATAATGTTAAATCGAACTTATATGAAAAAAACGTCGATATAAAAATTAGCGAGGAGCGCGATCGGAAGAAAATGTACACAACGATAAAAATCGAACAATAACACTTTCGACTAAATAATAAATATTATTTAAAAAATATTTTCGTCTTATTTAGAAATAACGATTTATTTTATTACCTAATTACAGTCGTTTCGAACACCTGTAATGTTCTTTTCCTCCTATAATTTAACATTAAACGCGGTAGAATTAAAAAATTATTGCAGATTTAATATAATTTTACGTACAGTGAACGAGCTTCCAGGGAGGCGTCCTTCGCACATTATAGCGACGTAAAAGTTTTTCTGAAATTTCTCATAACTAAATGCTGGTATCGGGTATGGAAGTGTAATCAACAAAACCGTTTCCTTTCAATGAAACATAATCCACTATCTCAGCTGCCATTTCCTTTCAGAACAAGAAAGAAAAATGTTATCCTTCCCAGACTTCGAATATCCCACTCAAATCTTACCCATTACTATCTTCTTCAAGGAACAGACCCTCCACTTTGTCCCTTTTTCCAAGTGTCACAACTGCTTATACCACACATACTAACATCCTGTCATGCTCTCACAACATTTAGAATCCAGCACAACCTTCCTCCTTCCTTACCTCAATTGTTATCCGAATCTACCGACCACATTTGTAATGTTTTCCTGTTCCAGGATTTATTGAACCGTTTAAATCAGATTTAGGAGACCACAGTAGGTCAATGGGTAGTGCAGCCGGCGCCCGTATTATCAAATAATATTAATAAAGAAAATATTTATTCCAAAATTTAATTCGAAAAATTTGAAAATTCATTTAAATTTAACTCTAATAGAATTTGAATTTGTACAAATAATTCGTCTACATAAACCGATTAGCGAGAAAAGTTTTTGTAAAATTATAGTTAGAATTTTACACGAGTAGAAATATATACCACGTATCCGCGGCCAAAAATTATTACTTCCATGCATAAAGTGAAAGGCGTCTGAAAAATACGTTATTTTTTAATTATATATTAATTTATATATATATATATATATATATATATATATATATATATATATATATATTATTTCATATAATTTATACATCAAACGTTCATTTGTAAAATGCACGAATATAAAGTAAAATAATAATAATAAAAAACACCATTCTATACAGCTTTAAATTTATATTAATACATTCGAATGATTATAATACTGCGACGCCGCCTACAAAATATGTATATTTTGATCGTATTTATAACAATTTAAATTAATCGTGCTTAATGTTATCAAATTAATTAGGACATGACTGACCTATCGTATGAAACAGAATGCCATAAAGATGTTAGTCTCTATCATTCGACAAATTTTCAAAATACACTTCTTTAATTTGAAGAGATACGTATATAAAAAACACCTTGTGGTGTATATATATAAATATATACATACTAACCGGGCCAAACTGGAAAAAGAGGTACGACCAACCTGCATTAAAGCAACGACTTTTTCGCTTAAGTCTGCTCGAGATTTTATATATATTATAATTTTTTTTTTTTTTGATAGTAGTAGTTTGCTTCCGCTTAGAGAGTAATTAGCCTGAAATGAAAAAAGAAAAACACATTCTATGTAGATATATATATATATATATATATATATATATATATTTGCTCTGTTCGAAATATTTCCTGTAGCGCCGATGCGAAAACAGCTTATAAATTCACGCCGTTTAGCTTATTAAATTGGACTAAATGAAAAGTACATTATTCGCTTTTAAAAAAAATTATACGTGGCATGTTTTTCTTTTGAGTACACTATGGCTTTTTTTATTCGTTTTTATTTGAAAATACGCGACATTTTTTACGTTAGAAATTAAGAAAAATAAATTTCACACTTTAAACGCGCACGTTAAATCATCTAACGCTTAGGCTATGGTGAATCGCTTTATGCTCGAAAGGAAAATTGTGTTATATTTATTTACATGTACGAGAATCCAAAATCAAACGCATGCTTACTAAAGCTTATTGCACACGATCAATTCTTAAAATTGCTTTAACTTCAAAATATGTTTTGGTTAATACGCTCGCTTATTAATGGTATATAATTTGCAGCTTCTATTGTATATATATTTATATATAAAAAATGATTATAATTTGAAAGGTGGCATTGTTGATTGTTGGTTTATATTTCTCACGGAAACCAATAATATCCTAACATATTACGTTTCATACCCATACACATACGTATGCATGTGTATAATAAATCCGTGTATGTAAATCTGTGTACATAAGTCTAAAAGTTGTATCGGATAGAATATCGATACACACGCAAATGTTGAAGTTAATAAAAAATTCTGAAGAAAACGCGATATTTTATAAAATATGAATATATTTTATAAAATATGAATAGTCCAATGTAACGATATGGCGAAATGATTGTGTTTCATATAAGCAATTTTAATACTAAAATTTTATCATTCGAGTCGTTATTTATTGTTCAGAAGTGCGATTCGAAAATATCAAAAAATATTATTTTATCCTTTTATATTAAAAGAAATAAAAGAGAAATCTTATTATATATGTTTGGTGGTGGTTTTTTTTACTTTATTGCGTCGTGAATACTTCGTTAAATTTATTATAAATTTTAATATCATATAATTATTAGGACTTATAATTAAGAAAAAAAAGTAATACAAATTTTTATTCAAGCATAACCGTGACTTTTTTTTTTTTTTTTATCGTTATCGATGGAAATTACGTATTTTCTTTAATAATTTTTGTTATTAACGAAAAAATTTCGTAAATTAGAAATTATAAAAGGTTTTTGAATGGCTGAATATATTTCGGTTTACAGAGAAAGGACACGCGTGTATTTGTATAAAAATGTCGCGTAAACTTAAAATATTAAAAAAAAAAACACGTACACTGGAAAATGCATGTAAGTATTAACAATTTACTACGTAAAATCTATTAACAATTATCATTGGTAAGTGTGAATATTTAACTAACGTTTTATTATGATTATTATTATATTTTTTATTCAATTAAACTAACAATTACCGGTGTTTTGTTCGTTTTTGCACGATTAACTAACCCACATTTCGCGCGACGAACGTTGCAAGTTCCACGTAGTGAGTTCCATCATTCTTCCCCCCTCCCCCAGCCGGGTAAATTTAGCTAAATGTATAGATTACAAATTTCATAAAAATGAAAAATAAACGTCAAATTAAATTCATCAGATGATTTCTTGTCGAATTATTCGCGCCGAAATTATTATTAAACCGATAATAATTTCCTTTATTTTTGTTTCCAGATTCAGTCTAAGTACAAAATAACCTCCTCCAGTATAAGTAATCTGTATAGAAAAAACAAGCAGGGGTAAGTCAGCCTAATCCGCTTTTAAATGTAATAATTATTACTTTATTATTTAAAATAATTCATATTCTCGACGATTGCTCGTTTAATAGTATTCTTATATTTTTCTGTTTTTATTCCTTATTTAAATATTTCAAAAAAAAAAAAAAAAGATAAATAAAAATTATTTTAAATAATATAATTATAAAAAATTGAAAAGATAACTAAATATCACGAAGTATTTGCAACGTTTGCTTAGAAAAGATTGCTTAATTAAATACATTATATATATATATATATATATATATATATATATATATATATATGTGTGTGTATATGCTTACACGATAACAAGCTTATTTTATGTACTAACTTATTATATGTTTTAACCGATCTCCTAAACTGCACCCGTACGAATATATTTTTACGTATGTAAAAGTTGGATTGGTGAAATGGATTTTATATTTGGTTGTTCATGAATACGCTGATTTGATTAATTATTTGATACTTTAAAAATTAACATTTTTAAATTATGACGAAAATGTAAATTATTCTCCGGGTCACTTCGCGTCAATTATTCATTATTACACTAACGAGCAAATATAGTAATACCACCTAACGTAAAAAACTTGCGATTATTATCGCTATCAAAAATAAAATCGATTTCGATTATTTGTTTTCGGGCAATGAAACGAGAATATAAAATTCAAAAATTATTGCATTAATTTATTTCGTCTAACATAATAGTTCAATTTTTTATATAATGTGGAATGTAGTGATTTTTTATAAAAAAACAATTGAAAATTAGTTAAATCACTAATTAAGGTATTATATAATTCCATACCTGAATCAGGTTTTTATTTTAATTTTTTATATAATGTGGAATGTAGTGATTTTTTATAAAAAATCACTACATTCCACATTATATAAAAAATTAAAATAAAAACCTGATTCAGGTATGGAATTATATAATACCTTAAGAGTAACGTATTAGTGATTTAACTAATTTTCGATTGATTTTTTATAATAGTTCAAGTTATTAAAAAACGCATCGAAGTTTCAATATTACGTCATAATAGACATCGTAAGTGGAAGCAAAACAAAAAGAAAAAAAGTTAATTAAAATTAGACTATTTTTAATTTAGTTACGATAAAATTCTTTAAAATTAACGTGATTTTTAATAATATTAATAAAAATCAACTCGTTATATTCTGTATGTAATTGCGATTAATTAAAAAATAATAGTAAATACAGATATAAACTGTAAAGCTATATTTAAGAAATAGTTACGTTTTTTTTCAATATAAATAAATATATGTTTATTTATCTTACAGGATTACGGCCAAAATTGACGATGAAATGATCAAATACTACTGTAACGAAGATATCTTCCTTTTGGAAGTAACTCATTCCAAGGACGATTTATTAGATATACATTTAATTGAACTTACATCAGAAAATCAATGAACAAATTTACATGTAATATTTACCATGACAATTTTTTAATACTACCTAAGTATATTTTATATATATATATATGAATTAATGTGATATAGTTTTGTTTGAACGATCATTTTTAATGTTATTTTCGTTTTAGTTTATTATTATTATAATTACTTTTTTAATAAATAAAATCCTAAGCACTTTTGTACATAATACGTACACAGAAATGTTATATATAAAACAGAAAATTTAGAATTAGCAAACATTTTCATATAAAGTGATTTTTTAATTCGAAATACTACACATTCTTTAATAAATCGACAATTATAAAAATAAAGACATACCTGTTAAAAGTGATATCTCTGTATAACAATAATTCTTCAGCGAATATTTGTCATACGTTCTGAAATCAAATCATATTTTATATTGATAGCAATGATACATATATATATATATATATATATATATATATATATGTATATATATATATATATATATATATATATATATACATATATATTTTTCAACATGCGAATAACTAAAATTCATTATATTACGAAACATCTACTAAACAATTGTAAAAATCAAATAGTTTAAAGAACAAAATTATTCTAGAAACGTACTTTCATTAAAACGGCATTTTTTAAGCAACTATAATTTTTTTCAGTAAAATCAAAAATACGCCATTTCTTAGATGTAACTTTGCTCAATATGACTACTTAAAAATTATATGGTGGTATACTATACACGTGTGTGTTATATATATACAGTTATAGAGTAAGTATAATAATTAAAATCGTGTTTATATATATTTTAAGGATCAAATATATAAAAATAATTATGGTAAATCAAGAAAATAAGTTATAATTAAGTAAATAATATATATTATATATATATATATATATATATATATATATATATATATATATATATATATACGAATATTTGTTAAGTTTGAAATCAAAATATGTTTTTAGTAAGTTTTAATTTTAGATTTATTTTTTCTTTCGATAAATACTATTTTTCAGCAAAATATAAGTACACGATTTAAGACTTTTATATTAACGTTCTAATGTAATAATACTTATTATTATTCTATGTAGTGTAAATATACTATTTTTCGCAATGATATAACATAGTGTACGTAAAATAGGTATATATACATAATAATTATCTCGTTAATTCTATATTTAATCATTAATTATTACTATAATCTTACGTATTATTTAATATTCGGTATTTTCATTACTTGCCATTATGAATAATTTTACGTCTACATGTATACCAGTAATGGATTTATATGTATACAGTTAGGTGAGAATATTGTGAAAATATTATATTTTTTAAAGAGAAATATAAATATGTCGAAGAAGTTTATTATTTACTACGTACGTTTGTAAATATGAATTCCATTTTCAACGCGAAATAACGTAGACTATATTCAGTGGCGGCTCGTGGGTTTTCGAACCGGAGGGGCTGAAAGTTTTACCTAGTTGAATTTTTTTTTTAATAAAAAACATACAGCTAGGCTACCATTTCATAAAAACTTAAAATTCTAAATTTTCTAAACAAAAATAAAATTTAGAATCGGCCATTCTAAGAAAATTTTAAAAAATGTGTAATTTGAAAGCACTTACTTCAAAATTTATTTATATATGAAGTCCATACGACAGTTTTTCACTTTCGCGAACCGGTCAGTTTACCTTGCTGTGGAAGTTAGGAATTATATCGATAAGAGTTTTCTCAATACTTATCATGGCAAGCGCAGAAACTCTGTCTTCCAGCATTGTACTCCGTAAATATGTTTTAATTCTTTTCAAGGAAGAAAAACACCTTTCCGCTTCAGCAGTTGTCATAGGAGACGTTAACAAAATTTTCATCAAAACATATACTTCGCCGAGTGTTTTGTAAATACCGGTGTTTCGAAACAATTGGTGGAGTTGCGCAATTCCCGATGCAAGGGAAAATTGTGAATTTCTTTCGTATAGAACTGAAAGTTCAGTTTGCAAACGATTTTTATTTAGCATGGGATATGCCTGGCAAGTTTCGTTAAATTCTTGCCTGCAGTACGTTTCAAATTTCTCTTGTAACAGCAACTTTCCTGCAGATAGATGACCAGTAAATTCGAATCTAACCCTAGCTTGCATACATATTGTGTCACAAACTTCTTTGACAGCGGCGTTTCGATTTTCATCACATTTCCTCTTACGAGATACGGGCATAGAATCAGTATTTGTGGACACCAAGTTTTCGAAATTCGTTTCTCTGATTAAAGAAATTGCGCGATAAAAATTTTCCAGTGATGAAAAAGCGCTCGAAGAATTAATATTGCGATTTTGAAATGCATCGTATAGTAAATCAACGTGTGGCATAATAGGATGGAAGACGCCAAGCCAAAATATAAAGTTGTTGTCATTGAGAAGACGAAGAAGACCGGATGCTTCATTAACTGTTGGGTATTATTTGAATTCTGCAATTTTTCGAAACATTCTTTCAGCTGTTCAATGTTTTCAAAAACTGTATTTACGACTCTTGAAATGAAATTCCATCTTGTATCGGAACAACGTGGAATTCTTCTTGACATACAATTTTAAAGCTCAGCTAAAAAAATGCTGGAATTCCTGACAAGCTACTAAAAAAGATGCGTACTTCTCTATTAGTTGAAACTGATTTACTCATTACTAAATTTAATTGATGAGCATAGCAATGAATGAAATGGGCATTTGCGTAAGTTTCTTTTACTATTTTTTGAACACCGCCACGCGCTCCGCTCATAACTGCGGCGCCATCATAAGTTTGAGCAATTAGTTTCCCAGTATTATCTTTTAAAACAATTTTCAACTGCTCCAACATCTGTTTCAATAATCCTTCTGCATCTTGTTACTCAGGGTTATAAAATCCCCAGAATCTTTCGTATATAGTTCCATTGAATTCGTAACAAAAAACAATTACCTCCTGTGTCTTCTCAGAGATATCAGTCGTATCATCGGACATAACAGCCAAAACTTGAGCTTGTTCAATTTCATTAGTAATTTCAGTTCGACAAATGTCTAACATACAATCCAACAATTAATTTTGAATTGTTTTTGAGTTAGCTTTAAACACTGTAGAATTTTCAAAATGCACTTTCAAATTTTCATCCAATTTCCTTGCGAAATTTAACAGTCCTCGAAAAATACCAGGGTTATCGGAATCCGCTTTTTCATTATGTCCTCGTAGCGGAAGTTCAAAAATTTACCGCAAAATATCAGGCAGTCGATGATTTTTGATAAAATATCCCTATTCTTTTTGATGTTTTCATTGAACTTTCTGATATTTACTTTATACGCTTCGCTTACCTGTGTCGCGATATTAATTTTTCCCAGCATACCAAAATCTATCGAATTTTTTATATGTTGTGCTGAATTTTCGTGTTTCTTAATTTTTTCATTCAAATGTTTCAAGTCTACCACACCAGTTTGAGTCCAAGAAATTTCATTTCTTTCAAAAGTATTGTTTCGGCTAGATGACGTTTGTATAATATTTAATTGCGGAGTCGGCCTCCCACGAGCCTTAACGTTACACTTTTCTGCAAACGATAACCGCGAAAATTTGTTATTCAGCAAACACGAAACCGAATTCAAGTCACTTTCACGAAAATCGCTATTTCCAGACATAATTTAAAGTTAGCCTTTCTACCAAAACAATCGAAGTAATAAAATCCTTATAAATAAATATATTTATTCAATCAATAAAACATAAGTAAATAAGCAACAATAATAGAAGAACGCGCGCGTCAACATTTCATTCTGCAGTTGGAATATTAATCTTGAAAATTTGAAATACAAGTCTACTGGCTGGACACGCGTACAACATTATCACTGTTATAATTAACTTATTGGCGGCATTATTTCTTATTAAAGATCGGATACAATTTAAATGAAGTGGCTCGAGTTTTGTTAACGACGCGTTCTATATGTTTAGAAAAGGTGTATAAGACGTTTGTATAGAATGTCACCGAGATATTTGATCTGTCTACTGTATGGGTGTGTTATTATTAGGAATCAAAAAGTGAGGTATACGTTTCGTTTCATCAATGATTTATATTGATTTTCCATTTATCGAAGTATCATCTTAAATTCTAAAATTCTATATTTAATCTTCTTCGAATAATATCTGTACGATACGACGCATATAATAGATAGTCGTATTATCCGTGTAGAAAGCCATCTGTAGATGTTTATTCTTAGGAATATCATTAATAAATAAGATAATAATATCGCAATATACTTCCTTGTGCTAAAACCTATCTTGCCATAGAATTACTAATATTTTAACTATAAATTTCCTTTTAAGTCTAACGACGTAATTAAAAAATTTTAGCTGAATTTATATTCAAAAACCAATAATCCTGTGTGTTTATTTTGATTAAAAACATCTCTTATAAACTCTGTAATCCTCGATAGATAAATTACGCCTGAATCCAATCTATTGTTCAACAAGAATATTATTAGTTTCCGTAAAAGCTTTTAATCGACTAGAAATAACTTTTTCAGCTATCTTGCTAAGATTACTTAGAAGAGAGACGAGACATATATTTACAGGACCTGAGGTTTTCTTAACAGCTTTAGTGATACGTATTATTTTTGACGTCATCCACGAATTAGGAAAATGAGAAGTAGTAAAATAGAATTTATCATAATAGAGTTATTTAACTAACGCTTTGATAGGTCGGTTTTGGTGGAAAATCGTAGAAACACCTTGTCAAACCCAAAAGACTTTTTCTTTTTTAGTTTCTTTTTACGATTACGTACTTTAACAGCGTAATCTGCTGCTAATATTCCACCCGAAGTCGTACATCGATTTTTTTTAAACGTTGGATTTAACTCTGGCATTCTGATAAGCAGATGCCACGTTGCAATATGCACACCATAGTACATGTTAGCTAAAAGTTCACTTTTGTCTTGATCTGAATATGAAAATGCATTTTTAAGTAAATATTATACTTAATGTGAAAAGAAAATACAGAAATTTACAGAGTGGCGGCTCGTGCATAAGGGCTGCAGGGCTGCAGCCCCACCTACAAAATTACCAGTATAATTTTTTTCATATTCAAAAATCAATTAAAATTATCCAAAATTTTGAAATTTCGTTTAAAAAAGAAATTTTTTCTCTTTGGATGCTCATTCTAGAACGTTGGTGAGGGCTACGTATGATGCAGCTCTTGTTGGCACATTTAGGAAACATAAAAAGCGTAGTTCCGCGAGAAAACGATGTTAAAGGCGCATGCGCAGTGGTTTCTTTTTAACCGCGTTCGGGCTGCACAAAAACCAGCCCAATACAGCTCTCGTTCACGTGTTTAGAAAACATAAAATGCGTGGAAACGGAACTGGACGATGGTAAAGGCGCATGCGCAATAGTTCTTCTTTTGCCCGCGTTCGGGCTGCACGAGAACCAGCCCAGCCAGGTAGACTTGTATTTCAAGATTAATATTCCAACTGCAGAATGAAATGTTACGCGCGCGTTCTTCTATTATTGTTGCTCATTTACTTATGTTTTATTGATTGAATAAATATATTTATTTATAAGGATTTTATTACTTCGATTGTTTTGGTAGAAAGGCTAACTTTAATTATGACTGGAAATAGCGATTTTCGTGAAAGTGAATTGAATTCGGTTTCATGTTTGCTGAATAACAAATTTTCGCGGTTATCGTTTGCAGAAAAGTGTAACGTTAAGGCTCAATATTATACAAACGTCATCTAGCCGAAACAATACTTTTGAAAGAAAATTTAAAGCGGATATTTATTCAAAATGTGACTGGCTTTGCGGTTGTGAAATTAAAAACGCTTTCTTTTGTTTTTCCTTGTCTACTTTTTGGCGGTGAAATTTCTTGGACTCAAACTGGTGTGGTAGACTTCAAACATTTGAATGAAAAAATCAAGAAACACGAAAATTCAGCAGAACATATAAAAAATTCGATAGATTTTAGTATGCTGGGAAAAATTAATATAGTGACACAGGTAAGCGAAGCGTATAAATTAAATATCAGAAAGTTCAATGAAAACGTCAAAAAGAATAGGGATATTTTATAAAAATTCATCGACTGCCTGATATTTTGCGGTAAATTTGAACTTCTGCTACGAGGACATAATGAAAAAGCGGATTCCGATAATCCTGGTATTTTTCGAGGATTGTTAAATTTCGCAGGGATATTGGATGAAAATTTGAAAGTGCATTTTGAAAATTCTACAGTGTTTAAAGCTAACTCAAAAACAATTCAAAATTAATTGTTGGATTGTATGTTAGACATTTGTCGAACTGAAATTTCTAATGAAATTGAACAAGCTCAATTTTTGGTTGTTATGTCCGATGATACGACTGATATCTCTGAGAAAACACAGGAGGTAATTGTTTTTCGTTACGAATTCAATGGAACCACATACGAAAGATTCTGGGGATTTTATAACCCTGAGTCACGAGATGCAGAAGGATTATCGAAACAGATGTTGGAGCAGTTGAAAATTGTTTTAAAAGATAATACTGGGAAACTAATTGCTCAAACTTATGATGGCGCCGCAGTTATGAGCGGAGCGCGTGGCGGTGTTCAAAAAATAGTAAAAGAAACTTACGCAAATGCCCATTTCATTCATTGCTATGCTCATAAATTGAATTTAGTAATGAGTAAATCAGTTTCAACTAATAGAGAAGTACGCATCTTTTTTAGTAGCTTGTCAGGAATTCCAGCATTTGTTTCGCGTTCTTCTCAGAGATTAGCTGAGCTTTGAAATTGCATGTCAAGATGAATTCCACGTGGTTCCGATACAAGATGGAATTTCAATTCAAGAGTCGTAAATACAGTTTTTGAAAACATTGAACAGCTGAAAGAATGTTTCGAAAAATTGCAGAATTCAAATAATACCCAACAGTTAATGAAGCATCCGGTCTTCTTCGTCTTCTCAATGACAACAACTTTATATTTTGGCTTGGCGTCTTCCATCCTATTATGCCACACGTTGATTTACTATACGATGCATTTCAAAATCGCAATATTAATTCTTCGAGCGCTTTTTCATCACTGGAAAATTTTTATCGCGCAATTTCTTTAATCAGAGAAACGAATTTCGAAAACTTGGTGTCCACAAAACTGATTCTATGCCCGTATCTCGTAAGAGGAAATGTGATGAAAATCGAAACGCCGCTGTCAAAGAAGTTTGTGACACAATATGTATGCAAGCTAGGGTTAGATTCAAATTTACTGGTCATCTATCTGCAGGAAAGTTGCTGTTACAAGAGAAATTTGAAACGTACTGCAGGCAATTTCCTTCTCAAGAATTTAACGAAACTTACCAGGCATATCCCATGCTAAATAAAAATCGTTTGCAAACTGAACTTTCTGTTCTATACGAAAGAAATTCAGAATTTTCCCTTGCATCGGGAGTTGCGCAACTCCACAAATTGTTTCGAAACACTGGTATTTACAAAACACTCGGCAAAGTATATGTTTGATGAACATTTTGTTAACGTCTCCTATGACAACTGCTGAAGTGGGAAGGTGTTTTTCTTCCTTGAAAAGAATTAAAACATATTTACGGAGTACAATGCTGGAAGACAGAGTTTCTGCGCTTGCAATGATAAGTATTGAGAAAACTCTTATCGATACAATTCCTAACTTCCACAGCAAGGTAACTGACCGGTTCGCGAAAATGAAAAACTATTGTATGGACTTCATATACAAATAAATTTTGAAGTAAGTGCTTTGAAATTACACATTTTTTAAAATTTTCTTAGAATGGCCGATTCTAAATTTTATTTTTGTTTAGAAAATTTAGAATTTTAAGTTTTTATGAAATGGTAGCCTAGCTGTATGTTTTTTATTAAAAAAAAAAATCAACTAGGTAAAAGTTTTAGCCCCTCCGCTTCAAAAACCCACGAGCCGCCACTGGATTTACATATTAAACATTGTATAGAAATCTGTTAATTTTGAGAATAAGTTTGTATCATCTCAAATTAACTAAATCGTAAATCACATTTTTGCTTTCTTCAAATTTTAAGCGTTCGGTGTGCGTGCTTGAAAATGACGTAACTGTCGAAAGAGCTTCCTTTTAGTGATTAAACGTTGTTATATTTTGTTTGGTTTATAATTAATAAAATCACTACTCTCCAATATATTCAACATTTAATTAATAATAAACAGAGAAATAAAAATATCGAATTCGTCGTTAAATCAATTACCAATTTAATCAGCTTAAATTTTATATATTTAACTTTTAAGACTTAACATTAATTCGTTAGATACATTTGAATCTAAATGAACGAACTTTGCAATCAATTTAAACAAAAATACACTAAACGAGTATCATGTTTTCACATTTAATATAATTAAAAATGCATCACGTACGCTTTCTCGAAAAACTTTTGAATTTTATAATAAAAATAAAGTTTCTTTTTCATAGATCACAAACCAATAGATAATTTGAAAAAATAATTTTAAGTAGAAATTTATACGTAATACAGCTATTAAAGTAGACTCGTCAAATAAAAATCATCTGTATTAAAATCGTTCACAACGAGTGGATACATCCTCTGAACGGCGGTTACATTAGTTGGTGTAAAGGGCAAGTAGACGAATAAAAATTATAGCTTAGTATAAACCGAAATAAATATAACCAAAACAAAACGAAAAAAAAAAAGACACCACTTAAAGTAAGTTACAAGCCGTCAATATACGAGCAGTCAAATGGATAGTCGGAATCATATAATGAATTTTAACTATGGCAGACGATTTCTATTTGCTAATTTCAAGCAATTTTCTAGCATTTAATCGACCTAACAACATACATTAATGCGAAAATTTATAAAGCAATATTCACATGCATGAGGTCTAAATTAACCTATTTATGAATTTCTATTCGAAAGTAATTATATCGTTTGCTGAGATTACTATTTAACAATAAAAAACTACTCGAATACTCGTATCTGTAAAGAGAGACAGTATAGATCGTGCCCGAATTGTCAAACTTCATAAAAATTGACAAGTGATAACGCCGAAAAACGAATTAAAAACTAAAACTAGTATTCGTGGGGGGGGGTACAATATTCATAAAAGAATAATGTTACCACGTAATGCCTTTGAAACAGATGTGGATTCAAATTCTTAGAACACAACAACGCAAGGATCCTTTATGGAACGCTAAAATATTATAATACCAGTTACACGAGAAGTAATTACTAGTAAAGTATGCGATCTTTCCTTTATTAAATATTAACAGTATTACACGCGTTCATTACATGTCTAATTGATTAGAAATCGTATATATATATATATATATATATATATATATATATATATATATATATATATATATATATATATATATATATATATATATATATATATGTTGAATATATTGGAGAATAGTGATTTTATAAATTATAAACCAAACAAATATAACACATTTTTTATAATGTGGAATGTAGTGATTTTTTTATTAAAAAAAACTTTTACAGAATCCGGAAAATAGTATTGAAGAAAAAATTAATATAAAAAAACAAAATTAATAAACAAATATATTGATATTAAATTTCAACAAATCAAAAAATAGACAGAACAGAAGCAGAACAGTATTTTTAGAGTATATTTTCACAATCACCATCACATAATCACTGTTTTTTATTGCGCGAAGCTTTTCGACAATTAATTCATTTCCAAGCGTATACAATAAATGAAACTTAATAGTGATTAAAGTTTGTTATATTTGTTTGGTTTATTATATATATATATATATATATATATATATATATATATATATATATATATATTACAACCTCCATTAAATCACTGTTAACGGAGATTAAAACTCTTTGAAAAACCACGGATAAAACTATTTTTACCATTGATAGAGATAGTTTATCTTTTCATTAGTATTATTTAAGAAAACATCACGATAAATTAAGCGCATAGAAATGTAACGATGGTCTATAATTTGATCCAAAGAAGACGGACGGTTTTTTATTTGAATAGAGCAGTTGGTAATACTAGTACAACACAAACCGCATGCTTCACATTCAGTGTACACACGAGAGATTCGTTATTGGCCGGTTTCAGTTATCACGACATCCTATAATGAGAAGGAAGGAGGCGCGCGTTTTGCGTGGTACGTTATTTCCGACCTAAATCGATCACGATAATGCAAAGAGAGTTACGAAAAGAATTCAAAGTTACGCGATTTTTTTGCGGGGATACTTTAAGACTCGAGTTGACGAAACAAGTCAACGAAATCTGAAAGACCCGAAAACTAGGATTTCTGAAGAAATTTGAAAAATTCAGCGACCTATGCTGGAAAATGTAAATGTATTTTTTGCAAAACGACGGTCATCCGAATGATATTGTATTTTACAAATGAGCCGTTTCTATACACTATAAAAGCTACAGTTAATTGCATCGCATCTACCCTTTAAACCAACCTTACACCTCGATATTTATCTACAGGTGATGAAACTACAAAGGCAACATTTAAGGATAATACCGCTATTCTTGCTGACAGTACAGAACAGTTTATGGCGACAAAAGGTTTAAAAGAAAATTGACTTTTTTCTTCTTATAACAAAAATAATAATATAACTTTTCGAAAAACAATCGATAGTACTGAGAAACTAATTCAACCGAAGTAGCATTAAAATCAATAAGAAGAAACGTGTAAATACTTAGTATTATTGATACATAAAAAATAACAACAGAAACAATTGTAAAATATTATCTGTTCGTACATTTAGGAATTAACGTATATAAATAACATTTAGAAACAAACAACCACACGAGGAGTTAACAAAAAAAACATACGTCTTACCTACGTTTGCTATTCTCAGCTTACAATGTTAAAGCTATGCAAAAGGAACAATAAATTAGAAGATAAAACTTCGGCTAATAACAAGAACACCTTTATTTATTACAAACAAAATTACGCACCGACAAACGTACCATAAGACGCACTAAGAAATAATACATTTTTAAAGCTCATGAACCAAATGTAATATAAGACGTAAACAAACCTCCATAGTGAGAGTTTCGGTTAACCGACATGTGTTTCTTAAACAGAAATGTGAACGTTCAAATATATATATAGTATTTTTTCTGATTCAGATTATTTACAAACCGCAGATAAATCCATATTATTTACGTGATATCTTGACGTAATTTCAAACTTCACAGGAGTTCTAAGAGGAACCTTATGCGTAATACATGTATATATTCATATATATATATTCTTTTATCTTCTTCGGTCGAAATATTTCCGGTGATGTCGTGAGCGTGACCATTATACTAGACCACCTTCCACTGTATCTGTTAGCAATCATATATTAAAAAAAAAATTATATTCTCAATTATACTTATCCATCTAATATTTAATCTACATACCTGTACTTGTTCATCAATTAATAATCATACTATGAAATGCTCATTACGGAGAGTGTGACCGACAAGAAACCTATAATGTAACATCGCTGAACAATCTACGCTTGATGTCAAGTTTTCGTATAATGAAAACGATTGATATATATATAGTATTTTTTCTGATTCATTTTAATGTGGAACACGGTAACTTTTAAAAACCTAGTATTCCTGAACCCTACAACGGTAAACTACGTAAATTTTAGGTGCACTCTCCACTCCATCCTATCTAACAGTGTCTTTATTAGATCTGGTCTAATCATACTTCCATCACATGTCAAACCGATTTAATTGTTGAAATGCTGTGTTCGAAAAGTACTGTTATATTGTTTTGTTGCTGTTATTTGTATTTCACTGAAACCCTACACATAATTATTAGATATGTCTAATAAACGCTATATCATACAAGTCATTTTTACGTATGTCTACTAATAAACAGATACACCCATGCACGTCAGATTTACGTATGTCTACGTTTAACAATATGAGATAATTTTATTCAATTTTTTTCCATATTCGTTGTTTTTATACATAATTTTACATCACTTTCACGTAGCCCCTTTTATTATCTAAAATTTATTTGCTGACAGAACGATGGATAGTCGAAAAAATATTGAATGCGATACATTCTGACGATAGCGAGGATGATTGTGCTGAAATGTTGCAGGATAATGATGATAGTGATGACAGAGATTTAGATCCCGATTATGAATCAGACGATGGTTCTCTCTTGACGATTTGGATGAAGTGATGATGACGCAAGTCATAGACACAGAAAACGAGAGAGTAATAGAAGGAATTATTAAAAAACAAAGAAAACATACAAAAAATAAATAGACTTCAAAGTCAGCAAACCGAGGTTCATGAAATATTACAAGCTGATCAGCCAGTACTGTTAAGGAAAAATGAATTTTCCTGGAATACGCAATTTAATTCTTTGGTGCGAAAAATTCCGAGATAGAAATATTGTTCATATTAGACCTGGATTATTCTTATTACGTTTTTTTGTTGTTTTCCCCCCCGCAAAAGTATCACGAATGTGTTTGTTAGCCGTGTAAAAAATAATTTGGTAGTATGGGCGCCGACTGCACTAACGGGCTGCATGCATCTAGGGATATATTTTGGTCCTAGATCTTATTTAAAAAGTTCAGTAAATCCAGGAAACGAAAAACATTATGGATATGGTCGGTAGATTCAGATAAGAGTTAAGGTGGAAACGGGGAATGTTGTACTGGGTTCTAAGTGCTGGCGAGAACACGACAAGATGTTAGATGTGCGGAATAGGCAGTTGCGTCATCTGGCAAAAGGGACAGAGAGGAAGTTCCATGCATTGAAGAAGATAGAAATTGGTAAGATTTGAGTGAGATATTTGAAGATAACACTTTTCTTTCTTGATCGGAAAGGAAGACGCACATGGTTTATTTCGGAATTACTACGCTACTTTCCATTTTGCAGGGAAAACCCTCCGCTTCCTATTAAAGATGTATAAGAAATATAACTTGGCTGATGCGTGAAGATGCTTCAACATTAATGGAATGGATGTTGTCTTGTCCTAGTGAGGTGTCATGGATATGATACTGAATGCAGTGTTCTAGCTCATCTAACAATGTTGGACGGTTGTAGTTCTCCTTATATTTATTTCTATCATCTGAAAACATAGTATAATTTGTTTCTTAAAACGACGAAAAAATTGTGCTATCACATGCCAAAATATAAAGTAAGGAAGAAACGGATAAGTAGTAGATTATATTCATCACAACTTATTAATTTAAAATTCAGAAATTTTCCCAAAACACTGGTAATAGATAATATTCAGTACATACGGTGTAATTCGCACGTTATAAATAAAAATGAAATAATACACACATTGAAAACTCCTGAAACTGTCGTGCATACGATTATTTAAAAATCTGTAAACACCGTAAAACTCGTGCTTCTTTACGACAATCAGCTTTAAAAGAATAATAGTTTTCTTATCGATCAAATGTTAAAACATTTAAATTGACGATATATATTTATCAAACTTTTTAAAAATACAACCGTAATTATGAAAATTCATTCTGGCTTATATGTTAAAATCGAAACGGACGTAAAATATAATCACATATCGATATGATTTTGAAACAATAGTAAAACATTCTCAAATACGCGAATTTATTTCATTAATATTACTTTTGAAAAAGAAAACGGCACAACGAACATGTAACAATAGTAAAAATAATGATATTATACAAACACACAAACATATGTATACATTATACATATGCGTTGTATACGCAGATATATTATTCAATATTAACTGATATGTTTTGAAATTCATTTTGATTAAATATGAATATCGATAACAATTATTCTCATCTATAAACAATTCTGAAAGTAAATTAAAATTCATGCTGACTATAACCTTTTAAAATAAAGCATACGTAACGTTTATACCAAAAAACAACCCGTAAGAAGTTAGAACCGAAAACAGATATTTTTAAATTAAAAGCAAAGTATCTTAAGATGGAACATAACCTTAAAATAAATAAGTACGGATCATTTTAAATATAAAAAGCACGCTTTAAATATGTAAGTAAAATTTTTTATTTGTACTAAAAAATTTACATTTGAAATTAGCGAATCGCCATTAACAGTAATTTTAAGAAAATATTGAATATATGTGCACAAGAGATAAACGTTACAACATAATTGTTCGTAGAACTAATTATTTCGCAGATTTTATTAGATGAATTAACGCTGTAACATTAATAAAATACGTAGAAACAAATAATTTTATACATGTTTCGTCATTTACCAAAAGAAAGTAAAAGTTAGTACCGTTTTTAAATAAACTGATGATTATACATCACAGTATGACGACTAGTGTGTGTATTAGGAAAATATACTGTTTATGACATATAATAGTTACCTAATTTTGGTTTATTAAATTCCATTAAATAAATTTATCTATAAAACATTCATTAAATATAACGTATACTTGGACGAAATCTGTTACATTATCACAGTAAAAAATATACATAATGCAAAAAAAAAACCACTTGTTACCGCTATTATAAAATCAGTCTTAATTACAAATTATAAATACCAAAAGTAAACAAGAAAGCTGTAGACTTCAGTAACATCAGTGTTTACGTACAATCAAACTTAAAATAACAAATCTTCTTTAATTATACTTCCGTATAAATAATGAAAAACTAGTAATTCTAATATAAATAAAATATCGTATTTTTAATTAAATAGATGCGTCGGTGTTGTTAAATTATTAGTACTACATTATTATACTCATTATTTGGAAACTTTCAGTAGTAGAAGTATAAAGGCAATAAATAAATAAGACATAATTTCGAAGAGGATAGTTGTTAAAAAATATTCAATTTCATTTTTACAAGCACATACACTTTAAAAAAAGTAAACTATATCTCGGAATAAAAATGATATAAAATATTCCGAATAAAACAATTATTATAATAATAAAAATACCACTCAACTTCGTCATAATTAAAAATAATAGTAATACTAACAAGAATAATGTTTGTGCAAAAAAAATGGACAATTGAAAAAGCCAAATTACAAAAAGATTGGAAATTAATATGTTTATTGACGAATCAAGTAAGGCAACATACTATAGTAAATTTTCAAATTATTTTACTTTGCGATTTATACGGTCCCTTTTTATTTTATTGTATATACAAAAAAAAAAAAAAAGTTAAATTAGTATTTTGTTGTAAAAATACCGCAAATCAACGTATATTTTTTCATATAATATAGAAAAATAACTAGCAATCGTTCAATAAGTAGATACGATAAAATTAGAATAGGAAAAATAAATTGCGAAATAATACAACGTCAAATCCTGTTTAAAAACATTACGTATTTCACCGATATATAAAAACATCATCGAAAAATTGGTTATTTTTACTTTGACCGAATATTAAATTGAAAATTTTTAATTTTAATTAGTCCAAGAGTTTATAACGTTCGCGGCAATTTAACATTTATCTTATATAATATTTCCGAAAAAAGACGTTTTAAAAATCATATTTACTTTAAAAATACGTTTCAAAATTTATTTGTTCCAACGATTTCAAACGAAAATAAACTTTATTTACCATACATAACAGTACTTAATCACATATTACGTAAGTAGACTAGCGTACACGTAAAAAAATACGTGTTTGGAATTGTGTATAATTTTCTATTCACGCAGTTTTAAATATTTCATTTTTTTAATCATTTTTTTTTCTGTATAAAACAAAAAATTGCTTAAGGTAGACAAAATTTTAAAGCAGATACTGATAGTAATCGTTAAAGTTATATACAGAAACATATAGCCGTTTAAATAATCGTTATTTAAGGTAGTTCTTTACCTAAAATTAGATTCCATTTGAACTTTCAACGCTAACGAAATTTATTTATTTTCTTAATAATACGATGCGTAACGAATTATATAAATAATCTTAATTTTAAAAATTATTAAATATAGACACACGCGCACACACACACGTTAACTCTTTCGGTCGCAGTGTACTCTACGGTACATAAACTTTTAATTTTGTAAAAATATTTATTTTAAAATGTTTCATTTCTAAAAATATTTATTTTAAAATGTTTCATTTCTAAAAATATTTATGTATAATACATTAAAAATTATCTAGATTTAACTAAAGAGTATTATATAGAAAATACAGTTTGTATTTTCAGCTTTTCGAGTGATTTTATGTCATACATCTGACTGTATAATTTCGTGTATCGATACCGTACGAGTGAAAGTGTTAATAATTATCGAGAGTTACTTAAAAATCGGTATCGTTTACAAAATATTACTTTTTCACCTTTTCGAATCATACCGTAATATCTATCGAAATGTGGATAACAATCTATAATGAAAAATTTATAATTGTTTTAACGTACAAGGGTTAAACATTTTTTAATAAATAAATTTTTAAAAACATCTTTTATTTTAAACGATTTAAGAAAAATAAAAACTTTTTACAAATTAAAAAAAAAAACTGAAAAGAATAGTGAAGGATACCGTTATATTATACATGTAAATTCGAGAGGTGGCAATAATGATGATTGAAACGATTACTAAGAACGAAATCGACTTACTCGGCCGTTTTCACGTTATTATTATCCTTACGAAGTACCACGTGTAATGCCGGCGGTGGAACCGGCGATAATACCGGCTTTCTGTAAAGCTGCGGTTTACCGCGTAAATGCGACTTTAAAATCGGAGTAGTTCTGACATTTTGATGATATCGATCCTCTTCTACTTGTTGTTGCCGTCCTACGGACGTCGTAATTTCGTCCGGAGGCGATTTATCGCGATCGTCCGTTATCGGCGGTTTAGTGGTATTCTTCTTTAAGGTACACTGATTCTGTTTAGCGAATCTTTCAGCCGCTAAAGTCATATCCGGACTTTCCGGTTCGGAAACAGATTCGTTGTTATTGTTACCACCACCACCGCCGCCCCCATCCGACGACGTTATTTCTTCGGGCGATTTAACGCTATCGTCTTGAATCGGTAAATCGATTACCAGATCCGGCGTCTGTTTTTGACGCATATCTCGCATTTCTTTATTATTATTATTATTATTATTATTATTATATATTCCTAGCTTATCGACGCTACCGTGAGATGAAGCTCTTTGTTGCCAAAGTTCGCGATTTCGACTGAAAGATTTCAGAATTTGATCGTTGTTATCGTTATCGTATTCATCCGGTCTTTCGACGACGCTGTTAGTTTTAGAATGAGAAAAAGTCGTTCTTTTCGGTAACGGACTATTTCTATACGTTCCGATCTGATGAACGGTACGGCCGTTATTAACGTTATCGTTATTAAATTCTTTAACGTTATTATTTTTAGACGTCGACGATGACGGCGGTATATCGAATAATGTAATTTTGAAATTTTCCTCCACTTCAACTCTCAGCATTTGTTCGTCTATTGGTAGGTACTGCTCTTTATTTATATTACGATTTTCCTAAAATTAAAAAAAAAAAAAAAAAAAAAGTAAGAAAAAATAAGAAAACTCTTAAGGAATAAACCAATTTAAAAAAAATAATAATTGTTAATAAATCGTCAATTAATGTTTTATAGGTGTTTTCTTGAAAATTACCGCCTATATTAAGCTAAATAATGATAAATATAATACGCTCGCTACTAAATTGTGATTTTACACACACACACATATATATATATATATATA
Organism: Coronaproctus castanopsis; assembly: GCA_032883995.1. Lineage (NCBI taxonomy): Eukaryota > Metazoa > Arthropoda > Insecta > Hemiptera > Monophlebidae > Coronaproctus > Coronaproctus castanopsis. Next base: position 106,661,542 of record CM065053.1, on the reverse strand, counting down.
TATATATATAAGGAAAGAAGTTGTTCATAAAAATCATTCTTTGAAATAAAAAAATTCGAATTTATTATTTCCTAGATGATAAATTAAAGTTTAGTAAGCACGTTAACTACACCGCAATAGGAGATAAACTAATATGTAACACGTTCGTCTCAGACATAAATGAAACAATAAAAAAAACGAACGCTAGTACGCAATAAGAAATGAACACGGACGTTCTTTTTGTTTTTTAATAATTCAAAAACTACAACGATCAAAATTTTTGAATGAAATTTTATTTATAAATAGGAAAACGAGAGATTAGCTTACAATCATTTCTACAACAATATCGTTCAGATGACCGCCATTTGCAAAAACAATACATTCATTCAATCTTTTTACACAATTTTCGAAGATGTTTTCGAGCATAGATCGCTGAATTTTTGATCCGAGTTTTCAGATCTTCAACATCTCGTGGACTTTTTCCGTAAACGTAGCTCTTAAGGTATCTCCACGAAAAAATTGCCTAACTTTGAATTTTTTTTCGAAAATCGAATCTCTACATTGTCGTGATCAATTCACGCTGAAAATTAACATTCTACGCAAAACGTGCTCCTTCTCGTTATAGGATGCCATGATAACTGAAACTGGACAAAAACCAATCTCTCGCGTGTACACTAAACGTAGAGCACGCGGTTTGTACCAACTGCTCTATTCAAAAAATAAAACCGTCCGTCTTCTCTGAGTCACCATATATATATAACATCATCGCTATTAAGAGCCTTGCTCTTCTTTATGTAGCCCAAACAAACTATTCTTTTCCATGTTTGTCTATCTTGAGCTGCGTTCTTAATATCTTGATAATTCATTTCCGTTTCTTTTTTTACATGTGGCTCGACGTCTTCTTCTCTTCCTCTTCCCTTTTAATTTCCCTGCAATCATTGTTGTCATGAAAGTGTTGTGGCGTAGCATAAAAATCGATTTCTTCTTTGTTCTACTGTTTTTAACGTTCTTCTTCCACCATTTTTTCCTTATGGATATATATAATATGTAAATCTTTATTTATATATTATTATTTTCTTATACTAGGGATGTTCTCGTACTTTTTTAAAATAATCATTTATAATATTTTTTATTTTATTGTTATTTGTTCTATCAGAAACTTTAAAATTTACGACAGAGCGCTTGCTAATTAATTATTGTTCGCTAAACTAATTATCTGTATTAACGAATTGAGAAATTAAATTATTAAAATTTTTTTAAAAAGTACTTAAACATGCAAGAAGTTATTACAAAATCGGCACTATCGATTAAATGTGGTTTAACGTAGGTGTATTGAACAGAAATCAATCGCAATCCCTTACTTACATCGTTAAATATAATTGAATAGGAACGAAATTTTTCAACGCTTACAAATTTTTGTAATAACACATAAAAGTATTTGAAAATGTCCCCATCTAAGTTTACGCGATTATAATCGATAATCAAATATATATATATATATATATATATTAGTATGCACAAAACATTAAGAAATGCAAGCATGCAATACGCGTTTTCATAATTAGTACGAACGAGACCATAGTGTAATTATTAATTTTGCATTAAAACGATATTATCATGCAAGCAAAAAAATACGTATATATTTTAATCAACGTACCTGTTAGAACCAGCTGACATTTACATTGCTTCTAATTTCGGCGCGGTTGAATATTCTCATTCAATATTTAATACAGTACGAGCTAAACTATTTGGAAAATTAAATTTAAGGAGGAGAAAACAAAGCTAAAAAAATTATTCGAACAACAGACACACACACACACGCAATAACGACGACGTTTAAATTACCGTTAGGTTTGAAGAAATTTTAAAACGAACACAAAAAGAAGCTACTAAATGTAATGTAAGCTTCTGGACGACTAAAATTTAAAAATGTATTTAAAATCTAGGTATATATATATATATATAAGCTTAACCTTTTCAGTTGGTCGCAGTGTTCCCTACACTGTAAATTGTTTATTTGCATAATAAATTCCGTTGAAATAAAATGTTTTAATTCTTAAAAAACTTACAATCGTCTAAAAAACGGTATTATATATAAAAATAAAATATTACTTTACGTTTTCGTCTATTCCAGTCATTTTGTGCCGTATACGAAACGGTATACCAGAAAAAAATACTCATCAACAGCGCTTAACCCTTTCAGTCAGGATGTCCGCTATATGGTACACGAAATTTTAACGCTAACAAAATTATTTATTTTCTGATTAACGCGAAATGACTTAATTTTAAAAAGATTTATATAAATACATCGAAAAATTATCTACTAAAAAGTAATATCGTATAATGGAAAATTCAATTATGTAGTGTAATATTCATTATAGTATAAACGAATATAGAAGCGTACTAATTTTAGTTGATAATATTGTAAAATGTGAATACAGGAAAGCGAAAATTTTACTGAATGGTGACCGTATGAACGTTATTTGTAAAATTATATATTATGTAAAGAAACGGTCCTTACCGAGCTAATTAAACACCAGTATAAAAAATTTATAATTTCGCGTCAAAATTAAATAATATACGACAGAAAGGGTTAACTGTATATATATATATATATATATATATATATATATATATATATATATATATATATACACGACTGAAAGGGTTAACTCTTTATTTTAGTTGTAATTTTTTTTTTTTTTTTTTTTACCCATTCCGGATAACCGGTGGGGCACGTTTATTAATCTTTTCTGTGTACATTGAATTACGTGTGCTTAATAATAAATTATTAACTAACGAATATTAATGTGTGTAGATTGAATTATAAACATATATAATAACACAGAAATTACTTCAAATTGGTTACATTATAAAGTAACGGTGATGATAATTCTTAGTCACTATTACCATTTACTATAACATGAAGATGAAACAAACACATTTTTACATTATTAAAATAAATATTATTAATAACAATACTAATATTTATATCCTAACTACTATTCAAACGTTAGTTACAAATATCGAATACACAATATAATTCTTACAATTAACTCATGAATTCAAAGTAAACGTATATATATATCTACATTTTCTTTTTCTTTTTTTTTTTTTTTAAATCATTATCATAACTTATATTGGGATAACATTTGTATTACTGAATTAGTTAATATTATTACTTACTTGAAAATCACTACTATTATGATAACAACTAATATTTATTAACAATTTGAGTAAGAAACTTGATCACTCTATGTTATAGTTAACTTTTCCCTTATTAAATCATGAAAAAAAAGTAGCATTCTGTCTGCATTATTTCTGTCTAAGATTAATGACGTATTTGCGCATATATTATACTCATCCCTTAACTGTCTAAAACGTTTACATTCAAAAATTATATATTTTAGTTGTAACTACTTCGCGCGACCAAACAATTATGTGTAAAAACGATGATAATGGGCAACAGAAAAAGTCAAAATGTTCTAGAGAGTAGTCGGACGTTCTGACTTTATAAATGTAACGCAAAGTTATCGTTGAGGGAATGTCTACTGTATAACGGTTTAAAAATAATATTAATTCAAATTTAAATTTATTTCACGTTTCTGTTCGATTCAAAGTAATTTAGATACTTAAAACTAATACTCCTATGCGCAATAATAATTCGCGAATGGCAAAATACAATCTTTTGTTCACTCGCGTCATATTTATATACATACACACACACACTTGAAAACCCCATCCACACATAACGAACATATGAATACGTGATAAAACTAGCGCATCATTCAATAAAAACGTGTAAAAACTACGCATAAGGCTTATTGTATAAAGACGGTGGAATTGTATACAAATTAAAACTAATGCGACAACATTATGCCTACGTAAGGGTTTAGCTGTTTCCCGTCGTATATAATTTTACATAAATTACGTCAAATCCATTATTATTATTAAGAGCAGAATTTAAACTCGGTATGTGCTAATATTACATTTTATGTAATTTATAACAATTATAAAATATACACTTTTGTTCATTCATAACGAAAATTCGTATTATGATACATACGTACACATATTATCTTATAAATTACAATCGCCATTAATGCTCACGCGAAATACAATAACACCGATCATATAAAAAGAGAAATGTTTAAGAGGTACGATATAATTAGAGTTAATATGTAATACAGGTGAACGGAATTAGAGTAGTGTAAAAAGAGACACAATCGTGAAAGCTGAATTAATAACAATTCCCTAAGTCGTCGTTTCATTAAATCGATTTTTAAATTCCCCTATGTGGTAGGGAATTATATTCAATCGGGCGCTAGCGTACTGTCTTCTTATTCGTGATTTATCTATATATGGAATTTTAGCTCTTCCCGTACCATCTTGTCCTACTGCTATGGAATGAAATTTTTAATTTACTGGCGTTATTACGTACGTAAGGTAAATAACTGTAACCTATACAACTGAAGGACAGCTGGTGGAATTTGCTTTTAAACAAATATTCTCAGTAGCGGACGTTGAAGAACTTTTATGGATTCAATATTATGCCACCTCAATAATAATAATAATATTGGTTAAAATTTATCGATATATATAATCAAAATTCGTCTTAATTTTCTTCCGCTACCGATAGAAATAAATATACCGTCCGCCATATTCAATTTGAAAATAAGCAGAGATCAACACGATAGAAATAAATTGGCAAGATTATTATTTGTCGACTTTATTAGTTCAGCTTGAAAGCTAAATAAATCGTTGTTACGTAATATTTATTCGAATAATCGTAAATACTTTATTTGCCATTCCAGTCACTATGTTATTTACCATACACGCAGTATACGAACTTTTATAGCGCACACGCAACTATATCTATCTTCAGAATAAAACATATTTGGTCGACCTTAGTATACATTAAAAATTACGCAGTATCATCTAAAAAATAATAAAAAAAAAAAAAACAGTATTATACCGAAAATATTTCTTCAGTCGTTTTTCACAACTGCACAGAAGGAACACATCTATACTTAAAAATGGAGATAACTTGCAAAATACGGTTGTTAATTAATTCATTCAGTGACGATGTATACTATCGTGAAATTTTTCATTTTCTAGTTGACGTGAAATGTCTCAATTTTTTAAAAAAATATTCTTATAAACACCTTGAACATTTTCCACAGTTTACCTAAGAAACGGTATTGTATCGTATAATATTTATAATTTGTACGACTGAAAGGGTTAATCGTATTTTGCTTTATTAATTATTTCGTACACGGAAATTTCCACCGAAAAATTGAATAATGTCTTTTACGACGATCATCTGAATATAACTCGTTTTCGCAATATCAACAGTTGGAATTAAATTCAAAAATTTTCTATGCGGAACATTTACGACAATAGAACAGAATCGACAAAACCACTAACTACAAATAGGAAAAGTCCATCGCATACATATATATATATATACATATAATATAATGTGAACTGGTGTAGAATGTAGTGATTTTGATATATTTATAAACAATAAAAAAACCTATTTAAAATTATCGAATTTTACAAGTTAAGAGAACAGAAAACTTTTCGATTATTAAACCATTTTCAAGCGAACAAAAGTAAAAATAGAATATAAGACTTAATCTAGATACGCAATATTAAAATAATCGCTCTGATTAAAGACTCGAATCGTGTCGATAAACTAAGCTAAAGGTGAATGCGGTAAATTCAAACAATCAGAATGTACGCAATAATCTATACATAAATTATGCCCAATAACTAATCAGAATGATGCCCCGTATAAAAATGATCAAATTTATAATATACTTCTTAAAACCGATTCATCAAAATTTGCCGTTGAATTAAATTATTTTTATCTCGTTCTTTTTATATTATAAGAAGAAAAAAACAAATAGCAATAATAGATGAAAACGATAAGTGTAATATTGTGTATCTGGATTAAGTATCTCTATATTTTATTCGACTGCAACTGTTTCTTTTAACTTACAAAATTTAGTGATTTTAACTACTTTTTAATTGTATTATATATATATATATAAAAATCACACAATTAAAAATAATTCGCTCTACCGTGAAAACTCGTTTAAAATTGTATATGCAAGTATATTACGTTGCGATCTGCGCGATAAAGAAAAGACTAAACACACACACACACACACGGTGACAAGCCAAAAAAATAACCGATGATTTTAACTCGAAGACACCGAATAAATCAGAGAGTTAATGTTTAAATAATCGATATTTTATCGAATTTTAGATATTACCGCCATGATAAATATCGATGCAAATCGATAACCGTCTCATACTTATTCTTAAACTATACACACGGATAAGGTGCGTGCAGAACTATACGTGCAAGTGGCCACACTTTCTATACTCAGTTTAGTAGCAATTGTTTATCCGCGTATAAATTTTCGAAAAATTACTTAATTTTCCGGTTTTTAAAACGTACCCAAATTTATGATTTTGAAAAATATTTAGCGCCGTTACTTTTGAAAAACCGCAATGTATTGATTATACTTAATCGTAACGTTAAAATATAAATATCGATAAAAATATTAATAATAACATTAATAATTAAGAATCGTTCGGACGACACAAAATAAAGCGTTAAAAATGTACTAAAATATTATCGATCGATTAAATAAAAAGCGGTATTAAGATTTTTGGAGGAAAAAAGCGTTACAAAATGTTTTAATTACAACGGAGCACGTAAACACAAACACAACTTTAAATATGACGTATTAATCATTTTTTTATATATATATTATATATATATATATATATATATATATATATATATATATATTATATATATATATATATATATATATATATATATATATATATATATATATATAACGACATATTCTTACAGAAAAAAATATGAGTAGACGTCAAGGAAATATAAAGTAAAATAAAACACAAATTTATTAGACATACGGAAATCTTTTATCACTCGTTTAATGTTAAAAAATTATAATAAACAATTTTAACTTTATTACAAAATAAAATATTCGTTCGATTTCTTACACAAATTAGTTATAATTCCAGTTGTTAAATTGCTACACCGCTTGTAACACATAATTTTTTTTACAATTCGATGAAGCCCAACCGTACACATAAATTACGTATTATACATTATATATATATATATATATATATATATATATATATATATATATATATAATAGTTACTTACGTATTCCGATATAATAGCGTATTTAAAAATAAGACATAACAATATTACACGTGTCTAGACATCTTCGACTATAGACAATATTATCGAAGATTCGTACCTATGCTACCGTCTAATGAGTATGAAAAAGAATAGCAATGTAAAACAAGCAAATGAAAACATAACACCGGATGCAAAAAATAGAAATACGAACAATAATGAAAAAAAAATTATAACATACGAGCATATTTCAATTTGTTGAAAGTGTTTACAAAACCATGGTTTTCATTACTACACACGCACATATACTAAGCTTTGCAACTTGTTAATTATTTTTTATATATAAAAAATATATATAAAATATGTGCCGATAAAAATGTAAATTAAATAAATAAAAGCTTCTACGATAGTTGTAAAAATTAACTACTGCTTCAGTACAAACTTAATTAACTCGGAAGAAAAATGTTACATTTCTCCTTGATTCGACGACAAAACAGTTAAATTGCACAGAAATGTCAGTAGGTAGGACAATAAAAAGTTAACGGTAAGAAGTTCGAAGATTACAATCTGAAATTTAATCATCTGGTGGGCGTTGTAAATATTGCACTTTTTAATTTATCGATATTTCTCTATGTACAGACGATCCACCTATGGAACCATCTAGATCGATAGTTTATCCGGTAGATGGCGTTGACACAATGCTGATAAGTCGTGTTTTGTTCGAGTTATGTACAATAACCCATTATTAATAATATTGTATCGCATATGCGACATGGAACAAACCTGAAATTATGATTATAATTGTAAAAAAGAGGGGTCGATTCCGTGGATCAGATAGTTCACTACTTATTCGACGGCACGCATAGACGATGGCCGATGGCAATATTTTTACGGTAAATTGATATTGAAGGCGTAAATGCTCGAAAACTATTTTTCTTCAATCAAGCCGATAAAATATGCGCAAGACGAATGTTTATAAATTAGCTTGCGTTATGAAAGATCATTTTGCTATGTTACCTAAGGATCTTGTACTATTTTTGTCCACTAATTAAGGCCAAAAAGAAATTAACAAAGTTGAAGAAACGTGCCCGGGTATATGTTACCTATGTGATTACCACGAAAACATAAAAATTCGTGTCAGATGTGATAGCTGATAAAAAATGTTTGTCAAAATCACAGTAAACGTTAAATACAATACGAGTGATACGCCGAAAATAATTTGCAGGACTATTAGACTCTTTTATATTTTCAATATTTTCGGATCAGGAATGTCTTTACGGATGCGTGTATATACATAGATGATTTTATGTTTTTAGATTTACTTTAAGAATAATATAAACATAATTCTACAAAAAGTGAGTATTTGTACAATAATATTAAACAAAGCGAAGTGTAGCAATAATGGTGTAAACATCTATAGAGTTAAATAGTGTACACGAATAGCGATCACCGCTGATGATACGCCGCTCGGTGTGGGCGTTAAAAGTGCGCACACCGGAAGGTTAATGAAAATGAACTTTAAACAATCGACTCGTTTAAGTTGTGATCTAATTTTAACTGTACGCTATAGTTTAAAAAATATCGCTTTGCGCCTAAATCGTAAATTCCGTGTAAAATGATAAATTAATACAGATAGATGATTTTTTGTTTCCTTTTCATCGCTAATTTATAAGTAGCCACGTATGTAATAAATATTTACCTTAAATTACAACCGCCCGAAGGAGTTTATAAAGTTTAGTCTCTTATTTCGATTAATTTAAGAAGAAACGAAATAATTTATACGCGTATAATATTTAATGGCGAGTTATGCGAAAGTTTACAATTTAGAAATTTACTAAAATGTAAGCATATCTACCCGGTTAAATCCCGATCTTATTTCATTTGGAATAATATTTTAGGGAAAAACCTGTTTTGCATCTGAATCATAGAGAAGTGTAATTTCTGGTTTTCCCTTAACAATATATATATATATATATATATATATATATATATATATATATATATATATATATGTGTGTGTGTGTGTTTTATTTAAAAAACAACATTAAAAAAGCTGGCAATGTAATTTTACGCGTAACCTATTAGAAAAGAAAAAAACGGAATAAATTTAAAAAAAAAATAAATAAAGAAAAAGTAGATAGCAACACTCTAAAGGTGAAAAGGTGAAAGAGAAGAAAAAACCAAGGTATCACAACACAGATTAGACCGTAGTTTCGAGTACCTCGCTCATTGTCGATGCCAGACTGTCTGGTTGTCCATCGATAATTGACGAAGGCCAAGGAACGGTACTACCACTACCGGCCGTTGTCGTACTCGATAAGAACGGCGAATGAGAACTAGACGTGCCGGACAAAACTGAATCGTTCGAACTGGAAGCTCTCCGTCGCACCGAATCATCCGACGAACTGGATTTATACACGTCCGATTTATCCCTATCATCGTCCCTAGTTACAACAGATTTTAATATGGTACGTTAAAAAAATTAAAGTTATCTTCCGTAAAATAAATATTAGAATGTAAAAAGAAAATTAATATAAAAGTAGAATTACCACATATTTCAAACGTTGAGCATAAATTATACAATGTTAAACAAACGCACATCAAATTAAAACAATCCATATATTATTATATCCATCCCCGATATTTGTTTGTTAGTAATTTATGTTTCATACTGTTTTGGTATTGAGTATTGAATTCTTATTTATCATTTTTTATGTCGCTTCGTACTAAGTATTAAATTTTTTCCTGTAACCTTACAAAATTGCTAAAATTGTTTATCGAGTATAGTAGTTGCTGAAAAAAAAGGAGCTAGCTGATTTGAACAAAAGATTTAAATATTGAATTTTTACTTACAACTTACAAAATAGCTCGACACTTTTATAGAAGTTTAATGCGTTTAAATTAATCCTTTTACGCGTGAAACAGCATTAATTACATACTTATTTTATTAAAATATTTAGGACGTGAATTATAAATACGTTCAATTAATTATGAATATTTAAATTTTGCAAAAACTTTTCAAGGTGTAATTTAAATTTCAAAATCCTTTCGTATTAAAATGTTAACTAGCGGAGATTTTCAATAATGTCTACTATAAAAATCCTTTAGTACTAAATAGGAGACGAGAAGATATTCGTGGGAGGAATTTTAGGCTTTAAAAAAAGTTAAACTTGTAGATCTTGAACATAACAAAAATAGTATTTAAAATAGTTTGCGAGTCCTGACGAAGCCGTGCTTTTGCTAATGTTAGACGAAGTGATATTCTGTATTCAATTAGACAGAACTGCATTCTAATCTATTACTTTATCACGTCGAGAAACCAGAAATGTTCCCAATCAGGAACAGATGTTAAATCATCAGAGAGTACTCAGAATACCCCCGCTAGACAATAAGAAATGCGAAGGATTCAGAATTAGGCTGGTATTAAAGAAATATGAAATGACTGTAAATCGACATATTAGAAATTAGCGAATACAGACGGCCAGATAGTAGAATTATTGAGTGCGATGAAGTACATTGTTGAGAAAATTATAGGAAAACGTAAATATCGAAAATATAAGCTTATGGATCACAGATAAAATATTAGAACTAATGGAAAAGAGAAGACTTGCGAAAAAAAATAAAACAGATATGGGAAATTACATAAGTATACATAAAATAATCCGGAAGGAAGTAAGAAAGGCAAACTTGTATACTGAAACAATTTAAAAAACTGAAGAAATTCTAAGACTACAAAATAGCTGTAATTACCATAAGAAAATGAAACAAATAACAGAAAATATAAAAACATGCTAGGCTAATGATTATAAGAAATCAGGAAGATTAAGTAATTGCAGATAAAAAAAAAAATGTGGGAACAATATGTAAATGATCTATTATTGACCAATACTTCAAGCAAATATAGTAAATAGTGAAGACTAGAAATACTACAATGGGAGGTAGAATGAGCGATATAGGAAGGCTACAGAATTCAATAAAATTACAACAGAAGTTTGAAAATGTATGAGAATAAAAACAATAACAACCTTTTTTAAATACAGGTGTTGTCCCAGAGAATGGTTAAAGTCAGTTTTTTTTTTTTTTTTTTTTTTTTTTTTGTTTAATAAAGGTTTTATTGGGACTGTAAAACTAATTACGTTTACTATAACTAATTACAGGACGATTTCACTGGTAGTTAAATTATTTTATAAAAAATAATAAAATTAAATATTAATAAGATCCAGCTGATGTTTTCTTTTCAGCCGGCGGGTGTCATTAGAATCATTTAATAGTTTTTTTTTTTTGTGCAAATGTTAAGAGGGTTTCCATATTATTTTTGTTTAGGATTAGAGATTGGTTGGGTTTAATTTGATAAGTATGTCTTAAATCATTAAAGACAGGACACTTGTATATGAAGTGTTCGATATTGTCGACCTCATCACTACCACATATTGTACATTGTGGTGCACTAGAGATTCGGAATCTATGGAGATATTCCCCAAATTTTCCATGCCTAGAAAGAACCTGAGATGTGAAGAAATTAATTCATTCTTCCTCTGGCTTCAATATTAGGGAAAAATTATAAGTATTTTTCTTCCTGTTTCGCAAGTGTCCTATCTTTGTTGCCAGTTATTGATTAGTACTTGATTAATATATTTTTTCAGGATTTTATAGGAAGGCTTATCGATCAGATTTGAGGGAGGGATTTACTTTTTAAATAATTACAAGCACCATATCCATATAGTGACTGTATTAAACCTTTATATAAGATGATTCTTTCATGATATTTTAAGTCTTTGATGTTTGGTAGTAAGACTTTCTGCATAGAGTATATTTTTTCACTTTTATTATACAGGTAATTAATGTGAGACCGAAAGGTAAGTTTACGATCGATAAGTATTCCTAAATATTTTAAGGTTTTTGAGTAACTAATTATTGATCCAGAGATTATTTTCATGTTACTAATTTTTTTAACAATTTTGATTATTCCTCGGCAGCCGAATAGTGTGTAACTGCATTTGGGAACCGAAAAAGCTAAACCCATCTTATCTATGATTTTTTCTAGATATTGAAAAATTTTTTTCTATCTGTTGATAATCAAAATTTTTATCAACACGAAATATTGCACAAAGATCATCAGCATATGAAATAACTTCACAGTTGCTCCCTATTTATGTGAAAAAATGTTCTAATTTGTAGTGTACTTTTGAGTATAATACATTCCACAGAGTGGGTTCAAGGACGGAGCCCTGTGGCACTCCACATGTTAATTCTTTATTATAGACGGAGTTATTTATTTTAAGTCTTGCATTTCTAGCAAGGAAATAGTCAATAATATTTACTAGAAATAGGTTGATTTGTTTTTAATATTTCAATGATAGACGACCATTTACAATTGTCAAAAGCACCCTTAATGCCAAATGAGATGACAATCGCCGTATCTCCACCAGCTATACAGTTCTTTACAGTTCTTTATATTGGTAACTAGTTTGAAGACTGCACCCTGTGCTGAATGTGCCGCTCTAAAACCATATTGATTTTAATGATAGATGTTTTTGGGGATAATTTCCGTAAGAAGAAGTTTGTTAACAATTTTTTCAAAAACTTTTCCGAGAGAATTGAGTAAAGATATGGGTCTGTAGGAAGTGACCTGGGAGAGTTCTTTCCCAGGCTTAGCAATTAGTTTAATATCTGCTATTTTCCAGCAGTTAGGGAAGGTCTGTAGCTTAATACACTGATTTATGAGAGTTAAAATTAGATTATTATGTTTTATGTTTATTAGCTTTATTATTTTATTACTTATTCTATCCCCACAGCAAGCTTTCCTGTTGTTTAAACATTTTATAATGTTACATAACGTTTCATAGTCAATAATCGGTTGGCTTTTCCCGGATGTGTCTAGCGGTATTAACTTTATATCCGTTTTCTCTGGAAGAAAGTATTGAAGAAAGACCCTACACTTTTGGTCGTCTGTAGAGATGAGTTGTTTAATTTAATCTCGCCTATAGGAGTAGTTCGGTTTTTACCAAAAATAATTTTATATGGTTTCCCCCACGCGGTGGAACGATAAATCATGTCCTTCCAATAGTCATATTTTGTTTTAATTATAAGTTTTTTATAGTTTCGATTGAGAACATTTAAGACTGAATTAATGTAGAAAAGTTTAGTTGGATTTTTTATTTTGGACTTTAGGCGTCTGATATTATTTTTTCTTTGAGCCGTTGTAATTCTTTATTCCACCAGTCTGCTGAAGCTGTTTTATTGGGCTTTTGACATTGTCCAATAAGACAGGTAATGATTAAAATCATTGATTTTGCAGTTTAGGGTGTCTCTATTATTACAGTTATTAATTTCTGTTTTTATTACTTCGAGGTACTCATATCTTAGTTCTTTATTACATTTCTTATAGCTTGTTTTTAGGAACGTTTTAGGTCCATTCTCAACTCTTGTATCTGATGGTAAAGAGGCTATAATGTTTTTGTGTGGTGTTAAATGAAACTGTTCCAGTTTAAAGTCTATAAGGTCCGCAAATTTAGACGATACTATTAGATAATCGATCACACTCTTTCCATTATGATTTGAGAATATCATTTAATAGTACAACTGCTTCAACGTTCGGATGGAGGTGAAGACGATTAACAGGAACTGGATCGATTTTGAGTTCGGTGCGAAGTTGGACGTTCGAGACAAACCAAGGTGCTGTATTGTTTTGAAATTGTTCAAGAATTTCGAGATTGGATTTGGCTGCGGTTCCCCAGACCTCTGCGCCATAGCTACGTGCTGGTCGGAAAAATGAAGTATAGATGACCCTCTTGCTTTCGAGACTAAGCTCAGAATGAGGCTGAAGAAGCCATCGAAAGTTGGAGAGCAGAAGGTCTATAACATTTTGCGTTTTCTTCTAATATGCTCGTGCCAATTGAGCTTTCAGAAAATACAGACCTAAATAGCGAGCAGAGTTCGAAACTGGAACCGGTTTACCATCTAAATAAATTGGAATGTATCCATGGTGTTGGAGAGAAAAGTCTACTCGTACTGACTTGCTGTCATTTAGTTTAATTTTTCAGGTACGAGCCCAAAGTTGAAATATTGTCTACAGCTGTGAAGGATACATACAGCTGTATCATAACTGCGACTATGTGAAATTATTAAAAAGACTTGTTGTTGTTGTCTCAGGTGTTTGAGGAATATTCATAGTATAAAGTAGGAAGAAGATAAGACCAAGTACAGAGCCTAGTGGAACACCAGCACGAATGCTAATGTAGTGCGTAGTAGCTGATCCAAGATGTATATAGAACTGTCGATCAGTTAAGTATGACATGAGTAGTCTGCAAAAGCCCGGTGAAAAATAGCTTTTAATTTTGTGAATTAAGCCCAGGTGCCAAACTTTATCAAAAGCAGCATTGACATCTAGAAAAATTGCTGTAGCAAATTTTTTGTTCTCAAGTGCACGAGTTGCAGTATGAACACGGTAAATTTGCTCGACGGTTGCATGCTTTTCACGAAATCCAAACTGAACATCTGGTATCAAATGTTTATTTACAATAACTGTCCTAAGTCGTTAGGAGTTTTCAAAGATTTTCGCAATGATAGGTAGTAGGGAAATGGGCCGGTAAGATCCAGGATCCTCGGTTGGTTTCCCTGGTTTGTGAATCATGATCATTTTCTTAATCTTCCAAGTGCGAGGTACGTATCGTAGACGAATACAGGAGTAGCTTGTAAGAAAGCTATTAAGAATTTCATGAACCGAAAACGTTTCAAATAATATTGTATCGAAAAAAGCTGGCGTACAAAGAAAACTGGTAAAACACGTTTTAAAAAAGAATAATGGCATATGTAGGTGGTATTATAAGAAGGGAAAAGTATTAATATTTTGAGCCTAATACTGTAAGGAAGAATTCGTAGTAAAAGGCCAGTTTGATAGAAAAAGAAATTTATGATAAAAATTATTGGGGGTAACCTACACACTGCATTAAAAAAAGAAGAATTATTATGCATCGACATTTCGAAATGTTCAATTCCTTTAAAACTTTTTCCTAATGTATATTGAATAAAAAAGGATGCATCACGAACGCCCTTCATTATAGTCATTTCATCAGATAATTGGCCGTCTATTCGTATAGCCGTCTACTGATAATATCAATTAGCTATGATTTTGACGTCATAATTGTGCAGTCCAATTTCATTCAATATCTGTATAAGTTTTTCGCGCTTCACAGTATCGAAATCTTTTTCATAATTCACGAAACAAGCAAATATATTAGCGCGCCACCTCTGGACTAATACTTGAAGACTGAACAAAGCATCTCTAGTACCGAGTCCGTCCCTAAAAACAAATTGTGTTACTCCAATACACTGTTCGCACTTCCGATAAGTCCTCTAATGTATGATTTTTCAAAAATAATTTTAAAGCATGACTCTACAGGTTGATGATTCTAAATTTTGAGAAATATTTCGCATTATTGTTCTAGGGACAGTGACAAATGTTGAGTTGAGTCAGCTGTAGATAAGACTACCTTGTGGTATATAGTGTTGAATAGATCGACCACGAAAATGATTATGCAATCTTAAAAAATCGTCTTTAGAATTATAATTAATACTTTCGTATTATAAATATTTATAGACCGAATTGTAGAGCAAAAAAATTAACTGAATTAATAAATCGCTAAAAAAAATATTTTTAGAATAAAACGCACAGATATTAGATGCGAAACATATGTAAATTTTGGTACTCACTTAATTTTAACCATTATATATTTATCCGGTATCAGTCCTTCGCGACCGTTCACGTTACCTTTCCACCAATCGTTAGACACTTGCGTATAAAGGATAATATGATCCCCTTTTTTCAAATTCAATTCACGTTCAGATCTGGCGTTGAAATCAAACTGCGCTGTGGCTTCTAATGATTCTGTTTCTAACAAAGCAAAAGAGTCGAATAATTAGACGACTTATTATTTTGATCTGAATTCATTAATAAAAGATAATAATTATCTTATATATATATATATATATATATACACTGGCGTAGCCAGACTTGGTTGAAGAGGGGCGTCAAACAAAATTAAATTATAACAGTAAACCCATTTTTTTACACTAATTTCCTCCTTTTTTTTTAATCCTTATTTATAATGTTTATTTACTTGAGTTTAAGTTATAAGCATCAACTCTACGAATTTATATTAGATGAAACAAGGAACTATGTTATCTCATCCCTTCTTCCATCGCAATAAGTTAGTTTAAGTGTGGAGTTCAATGCCTTGGTGCTGCGAACTCCATCATTATATTAATAATCCCTTTTGGTTTGCAGAGGGAGGGGGTTTTAGTGGGTAAAAATCCAACACACTGATTTTGGTTCCCAAATAAAAACTGAAATATTTTTTTTTTATCATCAGCGTCTTTCGAAGATTTTCCCCCTCCCGCTTTGGGGGAAAAAAACAGTAAACCCAAGTTAAATTGAACTTATAACCAAAACTCAAATAGGTTAAACCCCAAGCCCTAAGCAATCCAACTCACCAGAGTTATTTTTATACTTGTTAGACGTCGAATATGTAATTCTATTAGAAGCAATAGACGACAGAAATGTTTAACGTCACTGGAACACATTAATAGTATCTTATTGAGGACAGAGGGAGATGATTACAAAATATAATAAATTCCGCGAAAAAATAAACGATAAATAATGATTTTATATTTTTTGAAGGAATAATACATAGTAATACTTAACTAAATTTAAAATTTAAAATCTTTTATTCGTTTTTTTTCACAAAATTCTTCTAGTACCTCCTATATTACAAAACTATTTATTTACTTCAAAAACAACGAAATTTAAATAAAATAAATGAAAATAAAAAAAAAAGTAAGTTTAACAAATGCAAAACGGCATTTAACAACGAGTATATATTTTCTTATTATCAGATTAATTCCAAGGGGGGTCAGACCCCCAAAAAACACCACCTGGCTACCCTGTTATATATATATATATATATACACGAAAGATAGTTATACGCATTTAAAAAAAATATAGATTCCGGAAGGCGTATTAATTTTACTAACGTATTGAAGATAAGGCAATCGTTGATTTTTTCAAAGTTGTTCTATTTTTAAACGTATAACAAATGACTGAATAAAGTGTGAGAACGCAAATTATCTAATCGTTGCAAATTCTTTAGAGTAACAGACATCGAGAAATAAAGCGAAATATATGTGAAAAAAAATTGTCCAGACAATTACTTTAGCGGACGATAATTAACTACTAAGCATTGTGTCGTAAATTTTAAAGTGCCTAATAGAACAAATAACAATAAAGTAAAAAATATTATAAATGATTATTTTAAAAAAGTACGAGAACATTCCTGGTGTAAGAAAATATTGTAAAAACTGAATGAATGTTTTTGTTGCAAATAGCGCGCATCTGGACGATATTGTGTTCCACAAATGATTGTAAGCTAATCTCTCGTTTTCCTTTTTTAAATAAAATTTCATTAAAGAATTTTGGTAGAGTAGTTTTGAGTTATTCAGAAAACAACAAAACTTTCCGTCTTCTCTGGGTCACCCTTATATATATATATATAGTTTATATTAATACTAATTTCTACAACACGCGAGTGCTTTCTGACCATGGTAAATTTGGTGCCTATTTGCATAGGTTCCATTTTCCAGCGATCCAGGGTACATCTTTTGCAGCTCTAGTTCATCTGGTCTGGTTGATGATATTGAACATTCATGTTTACTTGTCCCTTATTTTCAGATTTACGCCCTAAGTATAGGTATTACAAAATGAGCTTTCCTTAACTGTTATTAAGAATAATATCAATCAACCACTTGCATATATATAATCGGCCATGCATAGGAAGTTCAGAAGTGTTGAATATTTTATATTAACTAAGTTATATTTATAACCTTTTCACATATTCAAGAAAACTAATTCAAACGTAAATCCACATCTTTTAGTGTGGGTGGTCATTACTCTTGTAAATACATATTTTTACTTCATTAGTTTAATGATTGTATGAATACCTTTATATATATATACACGCATATGTATATACATACTTTTATATGTTTAACATACGTTATATATAATCTATTATATAGCCCATATTTTGATAATTATATATTTGCTTTAATTTAAAAAATTTAATCTGTGTAGTATTTTATTTTATTCTATAAATATTATATTTTCTGTTTATTGTAAACAATTATTAAGTCACAAACTCTCATTACACCCATACTTGATGTGTAAAGGGACCACGTTACTCATCCTTTTAACATCTTATATTCAAGTCACACAAGCAGGGAGCTTTCACACACATATACGTCTTTTTCTCTATTTATATTTGATTTTTATGTATGTTTCAGTTAGACTCTCACTTACATACATTAATTTAAGCACGTAGCGCTCTGCACTTTTATAAATACAATTTTCTTTACAATAAACTTGTCTCACCGATTAAGTTCGAAATGGGAAACCAATTATATATATATCCTAAACCAGTTTTCTTGAATTAAACACTATAGCGTAATGTAGGACAAAATAGTTCCTTTATATTTATATCGGTACGTACTCGAAAAAATTAATATTTTATAAATAAACAATTAAAATTACCATCTTCCGAAGGATAAACTTCTGAATCCACATCTTCCACCGCATGATCGGAAGGCGAATCACCTACATCGCTGCAAAAACATAAATCAAAAAATTGATTATTTCGCCGAGTCTATATTATGTTTAAGACGTTTTTCTTTTAATTATCGATTGACATATTACAACATCGGCCACCGAATAAGATAAATTCCACCCAACGAGTAAGCTACGTGGAAGCCCAATGAAAGAAAATATATATATATATATTTAAATAGTTTATTCAATAATGTTCTAGTACGAAAAATGACGATTAATGTAAAATATTAATTATTCTGTGCGGTATATATATATATATATATATATATATATATATATATACATAAAATATAGAATGACCCAGAGAAGACGGACGGGTTTGTTTTTGAATAGGGCAGTTGGTAACACTGCTAAAACGCAATTCGCGTGTTTCACGTTTAGTATACACACGAGAGTTACCATCGCATCCTATAACGAGGAGCGCGCGTTTTGCGTTGAACGTTATTTTCAACGTGAATCGATCATGACAGTGCAAAGTTTCGAAAAGAATTCAAAGTTACGCGGTGTAAACTTGTACCATCTTGCAATTTAATTTCTCCGGATTTTTCTTGTAGGGATACCTTAAGAGCCGCGTTTCGTGAAGTACATCCACGAGAATTGGAACACCTGAAAATTCGGATTTCTGAAGAAATTTCGAAAATTCAGCGAACTAGCTCGAAAAAGTGTTCGAAAATGTTGTAAGGAGACTAAATGAATGTATTGTTGCAAATGACAGTCATCTGAACAATATTGTGTTCCACAAATGATTGTAAGCTACTCTCTTGTTTTTTATTTTTAAATAAAATTTCGTTAAAAAATTTTGGTTGTGTAAACCGTCCGTCTTGTCTGGGTCACCCGATATATATATATATATATATATATATATATATATATATATATATATATATATATATATATATATATATATATATATATATATATATAAAATAAACTTACTTATCATCTGGTTCTCGAGAAATATATTTTTCGTAAAGAATGCCGCCGTAATCTGCCGGTGGAAATATATCGTCGTGCAACAGGATAACATTTTTAATCAGTTCGTTTACCTGATTTTGATACTGCACTTGATCTTTATCCTCCGGAACCGGCACTAGAGTCGGACCGAAACAAATCGCCAAATTGTACGGATCCATCATATTTTCGTCGCTATACTCGGACAGATGATTCAGAAAAGCGAATATATAACGTAAAAATATGATGATCGATCGAGGGAAACTCTGAACTAAAGCTCTCATACGACAGATGAATTCTTGTTTAGAATCCAACTGGGCTAATTGCATAAACTGATCGAAATAAATAATTGGGAAAAGCGGTTCTCGTAATTCGCGTAGGTAAAGTTTCAAAACGCCGGCTACCGAATTAATATCGGACGCGTCCGTTACATCGGATAACGGATCTTCGCCTCTTTCGAACGAATCTTTGAAATTATTTATTTCCAACTGAGATCCGGATACTCTGAATATGCCTTGATGATGAAGACCTGCACAAAATAAAAAAGAAATAAATACATAGATCTAACTGTCTAAGTATGTGCTAACGGACACATATAAATATATATCAAATATAAAAATAAGGGAAAAAGTTAAAAATATTATATAAAATTACTTTTTACCTGCAGAATGCTATTTTAAATATGAGAATTTTTATACATTTACAATTGACTCGGTCGTTGAGATAGCCTAGTGGCTAGAGCACGGACTTTTGTACGGAATGTGTCCA
This sequence comes from Coronaproctus castanopsis, assembly GCA_032883995.1. Taxonomy (NCBI): domain Eukaryota; kingdom Metazoa; phylum Arthropoda; class Insecta; order Hemiptera; family Monophlebidae; genus Coronaproctus; species Coronaproctus castanopsis. The sequence continues at coordinate 106,640,990 of CM065053.1, read as the reverse complement.
CTTACGATCGGCGATGCAAAAATTATCATCAAAAAATAAAATTATAAATAATCCGAATATTATCGCGTGGAAGGCAATGACAAAAGTAACGTACACGACAAAAAAACACGCATAGCTGCAACGTGTTGTGACGACGAAGCGCTCGAGTGTGCGTAAGCGTCTACTCTAACGCCATATTATGATTACCTTGTACGCTACTTACACTGTACAACAAAATATGGTATAGGTAAGTAGTCGCCTAGCTCCGATACGGTTAATTATGATGAAAATTGATTTAAATATTTTACATCTTGATATTTTTTTACATTTCTCTTTTCTTCTAGTAATTTTATTCGGTTCCTTTTGTTCTATGTAACTATTGTAACAACCATGTTGTTACATTTTAAAGATTAAATAAATAAGATGAGTTTGGGGATTAAAGAATAATTAAAAAGAATAATGATAATGACGATGGTTTAATCTGTTGCTTTCTCGTCGTATTAATTACGTAATAAGTATATGTGTATGTGTGTATATATATGTATGAGTATGCCTAATTTTCTAATGAGAAAATGAAAAGAAATTTAACAAATTATGATTGGTTATTGAAAATCATCTGATCGATATATTAATAATAGAAACACACACACAAATTATATTATTTTAAATGACAAGATAATTACTACACGTGAGATGTTCCACGTGGTGCCGGTAAAATCACGTTTATGATTGGATATTAAAACAAAGATTTTTCTAGAAGTTACGTAAATATATACAATAATAATAAACGAATCTTTCTAGAAAAATCTAGAAAGTTCTAATTAGGCATGTATATATATATGTGAGTATATACGCATATTTTTTAGTATAAAAGGAGATGTTGAGTCTAATTTTTATTCAGTTTAATTAGTTCAGTTTAGTTTCAGTTTTAATTTAGTTAGTTTAAATTTATTCTAAGTCAGTTTAAGTTAGTTTTAGTTTTTAAATGTATTTGAAAATTGTGCGCATTCGTAAATCAGTAATCTATTAATTGTTTTTTCATTTTAAATTCTAATAAAAATAGAAAATGCGTTTTATTTTGTTGTGTTCATTTTTTTTAATTAATGGTCGTGGCCTAAGTCACGTGGACAATTCGTAAATGTCGATAATATATATATAATTAATTTTTTTTTATTTTCAACAATTTAATAATAACAATTATATGTGACGTCATACTAACCTAGATATACATTATTAGACGTGTGTTAGTAGTGGGCGTTGCACTATGTTTGTATTGCGATATTTAAACGTATATCTAAAATATTAACATATATACGAATATAAACGGTTTGTTTTTAATTAAATTTATTTATTTGATATTCATGTGTATATAAAGGGACAAAGAATTAGTACCTATTAAAATATAAAAAAATAATGTCGATATCACAGTGTGATTGTTCCTTGTCAGGTGTACTTAAAGTTAGAGGTAAATCTGCAGTCGCCATGTGTATTTTGAGTATACTTAAGCATTATCTAAATGCATCCCACATTTAAATATATATATATATATATAAATAAAACAACGTACGTGTCGGATAAAATAATAAAAGAGGTACCAATAGCATATTGCAGACGAGTCATCAAGTGTATTAAGTTAATCCAACCATTGCCTTTTTTATTTTTATTTTTTTATTAAACTCTTAATTATTTGATTTGGCAACACTGTACTATGTAAACACTCTGACGGCAGTGTTTTATATAAATTTCGATATCATTTAGTGCATTGTATATATGCGTTGTCTGAATTCAGGAATGTCACCTGATAAATATTTTTTTAAAGTTTATAATTAGATTTTGTTTTAATACCCTTTCTTCGAGGTCCGTTTGTTAATAATCGTTTATAAAATTATCCATTATCACACGTACCGTATAAATTGATCACTCGTATACAGCTTTTAACTACCAACGGAATTTCTTGATTAGTCGCTTCTAAATACTCTTCCAATGATCCGCCGAATAATTTATGTTGTCCGTTTGTTTGCAGACGTCCTATTCTTTTTCGTCTGGGTGGTTTCGTAGTAGGTGGCTGAAGTAAAGTTAAACCGCCAGCCGTAGATTGTAGTTGCGATAATTCTCTTATGACCGAACGAGATTCCAGCATGGCGGACGCTGATAAAGAAGGCGACGTATTATTCGTGCTGCTGGGTGTGGACGATGATAACGATGTCGTATCCAACAGAATTTGTCTGATATGTTCTTTTTTGGCATCGAGCCGCGCTATACGGCTAGTGCATAGTAAGTATTCCCGTAATTTCTGTACGATAACGAACACAAAACATGAACAATTTAAAACTGTATAAATATTTTTATCGTCTATATACACGTGAAGATGATTACGATGTACGAATTATACACAATTAAATAAGTAACATGAAAAACAATATTAAAAATATGTAAATATATAAAATAATAACGTATTCGTCCATACATTTATACATTCATTAGTGACAGGGTAGAGACACGAGGATGCAGATGGGCAGCTTGAGGACCTGACCACTAAAAGTCTGCAAAAATCCTATGACTGTCTCTCCCTCGGCGGGTTAAGGTCGCCGTAAAAACCTTAAATAAATGTTACTCCTCAGTAACAAACCGTTGCCTTGCGGTTAGGATTTTCATCCAAAGGCTTGGTACAGGGAAGCAGCTGTTACCAATACCTTCTTGGAGCGGACGACAAATGATGTCGGTAAGGTTCAAGTTAGGACAATCGTACGGCGAAAATCACATATTGATTTAATTGACTACGGTACTGCGATGAGGAAAGCAACGGAAAACTAACTCATTAATTATTTCCAAGAAAACCATTATGTTCACGAATTACTCAGAATCAGATTTGTTACGTGATCCGACTGACAATCGGCGTCTAGGTTACAACGGGACCTTGGATGTGAAATATGCGACCGTGTCATGCGACCCGAGTGACGATCGGCGCTGCAAGGTCATGGCTCAGACTTGCAGTGTGAAATATGCGACTGAACCTAAAAGAATCAAGAAGGATAAAAAGATTTTAAACATTGCAACGTGGAATATAAGAGGGTTAAACCAGGTAGGGAAACTAGCTATAGTAGAAAGAGAATGTGAAAGACTAGGAATCAGCATAACTGGTTTAAGCGAAACTAATTGGCAAGGAGACGGCCACTTTCTAACATCGTCAGGTAATAAAGTTTATTATGCAGGCGGAACAGAACACAAAAAGGGCGCGGCTTTCTTAATTAATAGAAAACTGAGTAATTATGTAGTGACATTTGAAGCAATAAATGATAGAATGATTTATTTAAAACTGTTGACTAAACCGATGCCTTTACACCTACTACAAATATATGCACCGACTGCATCAGCTCATGACGATGAAATTGATTTGTTTTATGAAGATCTACAAAATATTATAAATATAATCAGTAAAAGAGAACCTATGTTAATTTTAGGTGATTTTAACGCCAAAATCGGTGACACTGCGAAAGAGAACAGTTTGCGTAACGTAATAGGTAAATTTAGGAAAAAGAAATGAAAGGGGTAACCGATTATTAGAATTCTGTATTACAAATAGCCTATATATAACAAATACTGGCTTTAAAAAACATCCACGTCGATTATATACATGGAAATCACCATCTGGAAATTCGAGGAACCAGATAGATTACATACTGGTGAGATCAAGATGGAAATCATCATTATTGGATGCTACAACATATCCTAGTGCTGAATGTGGAACTGACCACAACTTACTAGGAGGGAAATTTATAATGCGATTGAAAAGAATTATATGCACATCTCATAAAGATAGGACGATAATAAATAAGCCGGATACTTTCTGTTCCGCAGTAAATAACAATATCGAACAAGATAATCGAAATTGTGAATCGTCTAATGATATTTGGCTGAAACTGACCCCAGCGATTGAACGGGCAAAAAAAGATGGATCAAATCCGATGAGTATACGGAAAAGGAAAACCTGGATAACTGATGACACAATAAAATTAATTGAAAGACGTAGGAACACAAAAATCCATGGTAATGATGTGGAGTATAGACAACAGAGATATCCAACATGCATGCAGAAAAGATAAGAATAGATACTATGGAGATTTATGTAAACAAATACAGGCTCACAAGGAAACGAATGAAACTAAAGATATGTTTAAAAAAATACGCATAATTACTAGAGAATTTAAAGCCAAACCATGGGGTATTGTAAACAACACCGGGTCGTTAATAACCGACATACGTGAAATAACGGAATATTGGCGTGATTACTGTCAAAAATTGTATACAGATATAAATAGAAATACAAATAGCAATTCAACGCAAATAAAGGACAATAAATTTGAACAAGAACCTATGCCTTTAAGCGATGAAGTAAAACAAGCGATTGTCAAGCTATATCCGGAGTCACTTTTGAGTTCCTATATAAATTATGCTGTAAAATATGGAATACATGTGAATGGCCGCGTCAGTGGACCACGTCAATTTTAATACCGATACATAAAAAAGGGTCTACAAAAAGTTGCGAAAACTATCGTACAATCGCCCTCATTCCACACGCTTCTAAGATACTATTACACGTAATAAATGAGCGTTTAAAGTCTTATCTTAATTGTCAAATTCCTGACGAACAAGCCGGTTTTGTCGCAGGAAAAAGCACGCGGAATCAGATTTTTAAAATGAAACAAATTATAGAAAAAGCCAGAGAATACTACGTGCCTATATATATATATAGCATTTTTAGACTATAAAAAGGCTTTTGACAGCGTGATATGGGACAAGCTATGGATAATTTTGTCCGAAATGGGTGTTCCTAATCATCTTATAATGCTAGTGAAATCACTTTACGAAAACAATTATAATACAGTACGAGCAGATAATTATTTCTCTAAACCTTTCAAAATATCAAAAGGTGTTAGACAAGGATGTATCCTATCGCCACTTTTATATAACATATACTCTGAATATATAATGCGAACGTACTCTTGCCGCAGGAGGTATTTCAATTGGTGGAGCAAAAATTAATAATTTGAGATATGCCGATGACACGGCAATTTTTGCATCATCTATGGAAGAATTAAGTACAACTTTAAATAAACTGACGACAGTAAGCCATGAATTCGGAATGCGAATAAACAAAAATAAAACAACAATTATGATAGTGGATCATAATAATGAAAACATATCTAATACTTTACAACAATTACACGGATATGAAGTCGTCAACGAATTTGAATATCTAGGTGTCCGGATCAACAATAAAGGAGGCTCAAGCAAAGAAATAAGGAGACGATCTGCGATGAGTCTAAATGCTATGAATAAGTTGCAACGTATCTGGCGGGATGGAAATATCAATTATTCTACAAAAATACAACTTGTTCATTCCCTGGCGTTCTCCATCTTTACCTATGGTTCCGAAACATGGGTAATAAACTCCACGGATCAGCAATATATTGATGCATTTGAAATGAAATGCTGGCGCATAATGCTGGATATAAAATGGCACGATAAACAAACGAACGTCTCGATCATTAAGCGTCTTAATATAGACAAACGATTGTCACAAGACATACGCGATAAAATGCACAAATTTTTCGGTCATATAATGCGTGCACGAGACTTAGACAGGACAGTCACACTAGGAAGAATGAACGGACATAGAAGAAAAGGTCGGCCAATGACCCGATGGACGAAACAAATATGCCGACGTGTTAAACTGTCAATACCAGATTTGGTACACTCGGCAGATGATCGACAACTGTGGAGGAATTTGATTGCTACATAATGGTCACGACGGTCAATTATGATCAATATACCACTGTAGAGATAATATAATTATTGTATATACAATAAATAATTTTTTTTTGCAATATTTACACGTATCTTCAAACAACCTAATTTCTACTCCATATGAAAAAACCGATAGAATGTATTGATTGTATACGTTATTATTTAAACTGCTTGACACATCTTTATTATAAAATACATCACTCAACTTGTCAACCAAAACTTTATTTTCATACTAATTATCCGCCTTAAAGATATATAGATATTCACATCTCCCACTGGGTCTCTATTTATTACTACCACCGATGTTTTATTACCTGTATTTAGATATTATATAATGTATTGTTGTCTCTCGAAAATAGATTTTCAGTCATATTTTCGTCGATGACTCATTTAGCTCAAGTAACATACTTTTCCTGAATATTACACGTCAAGTAATTGGGTTGGAAAAAACAGGATAAACTTATTTAACTATTTTCATTTATTATTATTACTATTATTATTACATAGAGCTCATTCGTTGTTAGAGAAGAAGCTATTTAAAGGTTATAATCGGTTTTGACAGATTTAACCGTACTATCTGAATTTAACTCCGATAAATATAAAATATTACTTCCGCGTTTCACCTACGTTGCTCAATCGAATTTAATAGAACTTTATTAAATCGCATTAATATTCGTAAAATAACAATTTGCAATAAGCATTACTACGTACTCTATTGATGCGTTTCTCTAGATCAGAAAATACGACTGGTAGGCGTTTAAATTAGAAATATCACATCAGGTGTAAAATAATTTATTAGATTAAAATATCGAACCATATCACTCGAAAATCATTTTATTTCGGCAGTCACACTTGACAAATTTTTTCACGCAAATTAACGCCGCAGATCATTTATGGTGCACGTTTATTAAAAACGAAGCCATATCGAAGTTCTATTATGGAGAAATTACAACCACGCGTAAAGAGAAAAAAAAATTAAACCATGGATACTTAACGAAGCAATTAGGTTGATAGAAGAAAGAAACAAATTAAGAATTATCTCGCAGTCGAATGAAATTGAAAGAGTGAAAAATACATAAATATTGTCGTACGAATAATAATATATATATAAACTAGAGAATCATATGGGGCAAGATTTAGGAACGGGATGAGCACGCGGGAAGCAATATTCTGAATCCAGATTCTAGTGCAAAAGTGCTATGACCGAAGCCAAGACATATGCCTTAGATTTATATATAATGAAAATGCATTTGACAAGATTAGACACAACAAGATGTTAGAACTATTAGGAAACACGTCAATAGATGAAACAGAATAGAACCTATACTACCACCAGAAAGCCAAAATACGGCTGGGAACAGAAGAAAGAAAAGATATAGACATCTAATGTGGTGTAGGACAAGACTGTACTTATCACCTATGCTGTTTAATGTATACTCAGAAGATATACTGCAGCGAGTCATATCTAGTTCACAAGAAGAGGTACGAGTCAATGGAGTACTGATAAATAACATTAGGTTCGCTGAAGATACCGTTCTTATTTCAGAGAAGGACTGAAGAAAGTAATTAGAGATGTAAAAAGAAGCGCTACACAAAATGGAAATTCACATAAATGTAGAAAAAACAAAATATATATGGAAATAAGTAGATCAGAAGAAAATAATACAGACAGAATAGTCATAGATGGAAAAAACATAGAAAAAGTCTCGGCCTTCAAATACCTCGGAAGCTAGATAACGGAAAAGGGGAATTCGGATGCCGAAGTCAGATGTAGAATAGAAATAGCGCGGAACACATTCCAACAATACAAAAGTGTACTATGTAGCAATGATATCAAATTAAAATTGAAACTGCGGATAGTCAGGTGTTACATATGGGCAACACTGCTGTATGGAGTGGAAACATATACGAGTGTACATTGATTTTCTTAGTACAGCAGCTGCACTAAAGAAAATGATGGCGTTCGAAATGTGGGTATATAGGCTTGCTGAAAGTTAGCTGGATGGAAAAAATAAGTAACTACGGGTTGCTGCAACTAATACTGCAAGGAAAAATAGTAGGGAAACGAAGTCGGAGTAGACCGAGGTTATCCTGGATGCACAATATAAAAGACTGGACGGAAATCGGAGAAATAAGAGGCCAGATATCGATATGTATGGGACAGATTGATCGTCAACATCCGCTGAGCGGATATGACAAAAGAATAATAAAAAGATATATATATATATGTATAATTCAAACAAACGTAGAAACGATCGCGGTACAGCTAGCGAATTGTGATCAAAGTGAATTATTCTCGATTGATATAACATTTTTCTAGTTTCCACGTGTATATTGTATAGCAGCATATTTTGTTACAAATAAACAACACATAAATCGTCAACATTATCTTAAACTTACACTCAAGTAAAATTCTTCCGTTTCGTGTCTATCGGCTCTTCGTTTAATGCTGACCGTTTCAGGTGGTTTACTAGCCGGCACAGCGTTCTCGCCGAAATACGGACTGCAATCGTAATCCTTAGCCGTTAACATTTCCAAAAGAGTTGATTCGGCCGTTTCCAAAGTTTTCCACACTTCGTCGGATTCAGTTCGCAAAGTCGTGATCCTATGCTTCAATTGAATTAGCCGATTTTCTAAATCAGCGCATAACAATCTCTGCAATTCAGGCTCGGCTGTCTACGGAACAATATAAATCACACGATACCAATAACGAGTTTAGTAATTTAACCGTCTGGGAAATGTGTTTTATTTTTGTAATTTAACAAAAACAACAATCGAGTATTATTTATAAATAACGTCTACGACGCTAACGTATTTATTCGCGCGGCATACGTGTCGGATAAACTATTGAAATAACCCGGAGACAATACGCCATTTAATGAACACTGACGCACGTTTATAATTATTATATTTAATAAAAAAACTTGCGAATTTCTCGTTTTTATTTTAGATAAAATAAATATCGAATTTAACATTCGCCAACACACTAGTGGCCACAACTAAACTATCTCGATTTCAAGATTCAGCACACGCATATATAATAATGAAATATAAAAATATAATAATCCGCGTTTCGTTGCATCCTCGTTCAACGAATTGATACGTGTACATATTAAATTCTAATAATTAAATCATAAAAAAATAGCTAATTGAATCATCTTCTAACACGCATTCTGTCATTATTAAGTGTCGTCTCCGTATCGGAAGTATGCGACTACTTACTATAAATATTTTGTTGTATATAATTAGCGTACGAGGTAATCATTATATGGTGTTAGCGTAGATAGACACACACACACACGTACACACGGAAGAACTGATTGTAATCGCTTTGTTTTCACGACACAATGCAGCCCTAGCGCGCATACGATGTTGGACTTGGTGGTTTGCCATTGCCTTTCACTAGATAATAATGTTAGAATTATTTATATTTTTATTTTCCCATGATAATTTTTGCATCGCCGATCGTATTCTATAAGATAGAGTAAATCAACATTTAGCCTACTTTTTTCTTCTTTTTAGACAGCATTTTTCTTAATTTTTTAAAATTAATGTACGGTTTTTTTTTTAAAAAGAAAAATTTTCGTAAAATATCACTGTAATTCATAAATAATTAAATAAAAATATTCTCAATTCGTAGAAAGAAAAAATATCCTTAGCTTCTTAATTTCTGAGAATCATAATCAATAGTAGGGAAAAACGAATATAGATTGAGAATCCGCGTGAAAAGTTTCTTTAAATGGTTATCACCTGGAAGAGTTCAGATTTTTAATATTTTCGAATTTAAATATCATTTTCGTTTAGGATTGATTTAAACACGTCTCCGTATAGACTACGTGGAAAATTTAAAGGTGTGCTAAATCGTTACTTTTAAGTAATACGTGACCAGTGACTAACTTGGTAAACAGGATCCTACTATTTTCGTCTGTTACACTTTACACTTGTGTTACTAAATTATTGATATAATCGTTACAGTTAATCCGAGAAATTTACAGTACCGTGCAATAATATCGTTGCTTTCTCTGTTACGTTTTATCATCATAATGCAGCTTGTTAACGTATACGAATAACAAATTAAAGTTTATCTAAAAGAAATCGTGTAGTAGAATTTCGTTTTATCGCTTTTATTACGTATAAACTGAAAAAAGGTTAAATAAATTAAAATTAAAATTACGCGTATACAAATATAAAAATAATTTTCTATACGCTTAATCCGAAAATTCATTTTATACTTCTTCTTACGCCATCTCTTTAGACACGCCTTTTGCTAACTCTGTAGACGTCTTACCATCGACGCATATCAGCTCTCCGTGACATTTTTCTTCTGCCTGGTTTCCGATGTCCCTCGATGACAGGACAAGTATAAATAATAGTTTTCCGGATGTCTATTTATATGACCGTAATATTTTAATTTTCTGGAGTGTATAGTGTATAGGAGTTCTCCATTGGCTTTGATTACGATCTCTGTATGAAATCTTCAAAATACGGCGATATATAAACATCTCCACCGCTTTGATCTTCTTTTCAAGTGTAAATGTGAGAATCAAGCTTTTCATACCGTAGAGTAGTACTGTGCATTCGCTTAAGAGAAAACAATTATAACGATACAACGAACACACACTTAATTATTAATAAGATCCGGAATCTACACGAAGTTATAATAAAACGAGAAAATCTTTTATTTTGGAAAATGGCTGAAAGTCGAGTATAAATATTCTTAAAAGACATTTATCGAATTTCTTCTTTTAAATTTTACTTGCCGCCATAACAAATGATTCTATCGTTGATTGATTATTTGCCCTGTACACATTTGTTTTGACTGTTTGCTTGCGACTTGTGAGATGAGATAGTCTACGATATCGTCGAGCCGATGGTTCGACTGAATTTATTCCTTTCAAAGTGTTACTTTTTGTAGAAATGATAACAGTTGAATGTTTTCTACGTGTGTTTTTTAAAAATTTGACATCCTTCTTTCGTAAAGCAATATCAAATATCACCATATCATGAACACAAATTACTATACTCATAATCAATATTAGATATAAATATATATATATTTTTTCTTCTTCATTAGCCATTATCAGTCCACTGCTGGACGAAGGTCTCACCCAACTTTTCCCAGACGCTGCGATATTGAGCATCCTGCCAATTTGACCTGAACTTTTGGATTTCATCTGTCCACCGTATCCTTGATCATTCTAAGGCTCGTTTGCTTTCAGGTTTCCACGATATTGACGCACTTATCCAGCGGTTTTCGGCTCTAATGTCCGCACCATCTCCATTTACTATGTTTAATAATACTTATTGCATCTTTAACTTGTGTTGTTTTTCGTATGCGCTTTGTCGTCCATTTGTCCATCATAGTGATCCCCAGCATAGACCTTTCCATTTTTCGCTGATTAACTTTTATTTTTTGTTCCATTTTTTTTTTTTTTGTTAATATCCATGTTTCACTAGCATATGTTAAAACTGGCACTACACACTGATCGCATGCCTTTTCAGGCTTAATTTTAACTTCCTTAAGTATGCTTCTAAGCTTTGAGAATGCCATCCATGATAATTGTATTCTTCTGGATATCTCACTTTCTAAGTCGTTATTTACTTTAATTAATTGTCCTAAATAGATGAATTTATTAACCATTTCCACTTTTTGTGTGTTTATATTTATATCCTATTTACCTCTTAGAAGTTCATTGCACATATATTTAGTTTTATTTATATTGATTTTAAACCCTATTTGTGCGCATTTATCATTGACTGCTTGTATCATTTCTTGTAATTTTTCCAGGCTATTTGCAAATAATACAATGTCATTCGCGTATAGAAGGTGTGTTAAATTTTTGTTTCCGACCTGTATACCTGCAGTTCCCCATTTAATCGTTCCGATGCTGTCTCGAAGTGTAGCTGTGAACAGTTTCGGGGACAGCTCCCTGTCTTATACCATTTTTTAATTGAATGTTTTTTTTCCTCATTGATTGTAATCGTAGCTGTTGCCTTCTTGTGTATATATATTTAATTATTCTTATGTATATGTCGCTAATTTTTAATCATTCTAATGCCTGTATTATTGCTTTGGTTTTCAGGCAATCAAATGCCTAAATCCACAAAAGCCATGCACATTTCTATACTCGTTTGTTTTTTCTATCATTTGTCTAACAACGTGTATATGATCTATCGTACTCCTGCCTTTTCTAAATCCCGCCTGTTCATCTGGTTGGCTAGCATCAAGTTGTTCAGTTAGCCTAATCGTAATTATTTCTGTAAATAGCTTATAGATATTCGAGAGAAGATTAATTGGTCGATAATTCTATATTTCTTCTTTATCGTCTTTTTTACGAATCGGATTTCTAATAAACAAAATAATAAAACACCAAGTTGAAGAAATAAAATCAATAATAGAAATTACACTAAGGATTTACAAAATAAAGATTATACAGGTGTATGCGCCAACTTCGCAAGTCGAGGACGAGGAAATTGAGCTATTATATGAGCAAATAGAAAGGGAAATGAGACGAGAAAATGAATATTATAAACTAAATAATCGGAGAGTTTAATGCGAAGATAGGTAAACAACAGCCAAATGAGAAATCTATAGGAAAATTTGGAACTGGGATGAGGAACGAACGAGGAAAAATTCTCGTCAACTTCGCAACAGGAAATGAGCTACATATTATGAATACATTCTTTAAAAAACGCGAAGCAAAGAAGTAGACCTGGCGAAGTCCCGACTGGAAAGTAAAAAATGAAATTGATTTTATAATTGGAAATAAGAAATTTTTGAGAATGTAACTACATTAAATAAATTCGATCTGGGAAGCGAGCACAGATACAAATAAACAGAAAACTAAATAGATCGAGAATGATAAGCAAGACAAGAATAAATAGAGAAAAACTTCGGTACAATGTTGTTTTGCAAAAACAAATAAAAGATAAAATAATAAATAATTTACGACCTAACGCAGAAGAGCAAAATATATAGATGCACTAAATGAACACATAACTCAGTCACTAACGAAAAATTTATGTACGCCTACAACAGGATCAAAAGTAAATAAACTGTCACAGGACACGATAGACTTCATGGCAAAAAGACGCAACTTCGTAATATAGTCTTCACAAGATCAAATGGAATATGTAGAAATATGTAAAACAGTGAGGAAAAAGATTAGGCATCAGAAAGTATAATGCGAAGAAAATAAATGAAACAATCGAGAAGAATAGAAACATGAAAATACTGAGAAATGATTTAGGAGTAGGGAAATATCAAATAGCAGGAATAAAAGATGATCAAAAATAAAAGACAAATTGTAAAAATAATAGCAGACTTCTATAGAAAACTATATGATGATGTGATGGAAATACAGGAAGAAAAGGCCATTTCCGATAGTTTGATTCCATCGATCACAGAACACGAAGTGGAAACAGCAATAAAGACTCGAAAGAACAACAAAGCCCCGGGAGAAGATGGGGAGTTTTAATTGAAATTATTAAATTATGCGGAGGAAAAATAAATAAATACCTTGCAATGCTGTTTAACAGATGTTTGAAAGAAGATAAAATCCCGGAAAAATGGAACAACGCGGAAATTATACTGATATATATATATAAAAATTTATATAAAAAATAAAATCTAATTTCAATTTAAATATTAATATATTGAAAAACTACGCGCATATATAAAGTAAAATATACTGTCAATTAAAACAATAATGTGTTACAAAACTGTTATTGTTTATGTATAAATTTTATATTGTTAGATGTTTTTGTGTTTATTTATGTATAAATTTTATATTGATGATTGTCGATTGTATTACCCTATCAGATTATTTAAAAATACTGTTTTATCAATTTGATAATTTTTGTAAATTGCGTATCTGAATAATATTTTTTACATTTATAGATATATTTTTTGAATTTGTTTTTTTATATTCACTCGATAATGGCTTAACAGCTGAAAAACTTTGTGATTTTTCATAAAGAAAAATTGTTTAGTGATTTTAACCGCGTTTTGTTATTTTTAAAAAAGATCACTGTATCCAAACTTAAAATTAATACCTATATCCTAGGCAATAACATTCAAGATCGATAAGTAACAATCCGGTATGTTTATTTCGATTAAAATTATCAGCGAGATTATCGTATAATGAAGTTAATTGTATTATCAAGTATAGGTCTACACATCAAAATTTTGCCAAGTACAGTATTTCTGTTACCGCGTTCATTTCACCTAATTAAAATGATTTTTCGAAGCTCTTACTATTATTACATAGTAAAATGACCGCCTGGTATTTTCCACTAGGAAGCATCTTTTGATACAAAATAAGTCGGATGTTTATTTTCCTTCAATAATTTTTTTATCCGCAAATGCAAACTAATATGTGAACGGATGCAAGGACATCTGACGGAGAAATTTGTCCAGCTCTCTACCGGCACACCAATAATTTGATGATACCGACCGAAGAAAGAAATTTCCCCGGTTAAGTTTGCTCGGCGACAAATACCTTCAGGCATATCTGCTCGTTCGTTCAACAAGTAACTGATCGTACCCCGCTCCATAAACGCACTAACAAGGTATTTCCCTAAGAGATATACATAATCGCGTATAGACATGTTCATGAAAAACCTACTCCGCAATATATTGTCGTCTAGACACACGTAAGACGATCTACAATTCTACATATTTCTAATTTTGTTGTACGGTATAGATATATTAACCATGCGTAATAAATTGAACGTTTCCGCGGTGATGTGTGGGTACACTGCTGAAAATTCCGCGAGTCATTGAAAACCCGATCAAACAATTCTAGAAATGTCAAAAGCTAAATAAATAGGTAAGTTATTGGACGCATTATCGGAGAAGAAAAATTTCATACTCTAAAACTCATTACACGGGAAAATTGAAAAATGCAGGAAGACGAAGAACAAACTGGACACAAAACATTGAGAACTAAACTAGTCAATTTAAGATGTCATTCAAGGAGAACGATGTAGGAAGACTACTATCAAGAAAAAGAACCATTTACGATTTTATAATTATTGCTGCATATCCGGTGTAGTATTTGGTATTTATAAATTACCAAAACCGCGGGTGGAATTGTTATCATGCAAATTGCCCCGGTAATATTTTAGTATATTTATGACGCGTGATTTTCAAATTCATGTTTAAACATTTTCTAAGAAATCTGCGTTTTAAACGGGGCATAATTGATGGAATCTTAGCAAGAAGATTTCATAATATCACAACTCCAGCGTCAATTAGTCAGAGTTATCTTGCGATCTGTATCCTATCACATTTGTAATAAATATTTGACTCCTCCCGTGCGATAGTATAATTACACGCAGACAAACTGCAATCGTTATCGAAGTTTTAACAATATCCGCTACCTTAAAATGTTCATCTGAGGTAGAAATATATATGTAAATTCGTTAACCTCACAATTAAAAAAAAAAAAAAATTGTTCCTAAAGTATCTCTAATAACTCTTTTTTGTTTTTCAAGTATTTTTTTGCTTATTAATATTTAAATTTTTTGTCGTAACACGAGCATAGGTAATTTTCCTCGTTCCGCAACGTATAAAGGGTTAAAAATAAACTGGTAAATCTACGTTACGCGCTAAAATAAACGAAAAATGGAATCAATTTTACACACACTCGTAAGCATATAAAGATAACATATTTTTTTTTTTTTCGAATGTAAATAAAGGTCTATGTAGAAATCCGGTTGAGTTGCTACTATTCCTAATAATAATAATGATGATGATAAAAACAATGTTACGTATTTCCTGCATATTTCCATAATATAAAATGACGATCTACCCATATCACGAACGTCGATTCCGATTTCTTCGAGGATTTTAATTAGTTCGCCACGTTGGACATTATTGAAATAACTCCGTTAGTAATTTATAAAGTAAACGAATGTATTCCGACTGTGTTTATTTTATTACGAGGATGATAACTCAACAACGAAATCCGAATTGAGTGTGTGAAAATCGAACTCTTATAAAATCCCGACGCTACCTTTCGTATTTGTTAATATGAATGATCATCTATAACGTGTAAACATTTTCGTCTCTTCGTCGAAATTTTCTTTTCCTACTAAGCCGATCGAAATTAAACGATTCTCAGATAATTTTCTTCAATCGTCCGGAAAATACGCTTTCTCGGAGGATGGTTTTTTGCACAATAGGGAAACGGATTTAAAAAATATATATACATATAGATCTATATACACGTACCGAAGAATGCGAAGAAAATCGATATAACGTATTCCTCTTTTCAGACTAATAATGGTAAATTTGAAAATAGTCCATTTAGTTAATAACGGGCAATAGGTCATTTTCTCTTAAACGACCTTCTTAATTTATTAAACAACTACGCCAAAATCACATATATACATCATTTTACACATACATACATACAAATACATATTTTCTAATAATAATAATCAAATTACAATTTAGAATGTTTACGATCGAAAACACTATAAACCAAAAATTTTATACAACGAATCTTCTCCGAAAATGTACGTATGACAAATCGTAATAAAAATAATAATAATAATAATATCATCGATAAAGCGTTATGACGCGATAAAGTCCCCAGTAGTAAGTTTACATAACTTAAAAATCCCGTGTAAAAGTAAATAGAACGAAAACGACACTTGCACAAACTAATTTATCATTATCAGGCAAACGTGTAAGTTATTATACTACCAACGTTAATCGTTTAAATGGGAAATAATAATAATTATTATTATTTAGAAGGACATTTATAACTGAAACACACGTAGATGTTCATAAATTACTCCGGTATAATCCATTTCGCATAGACAAAATCTATATCATTTATTGAAGTGTAAAACAGACAATATTATAAACATACATACATATATATACACGTGTGTGTGTGTGTGTGTCATTTATTGACGTATAAAAAAGACAGTATTATTATCACACGCCCATACACACACACATATATATGCGTGTGTGTGAGATATATGTGTGTGAGCGTGATATATATATATGTGTGTGAGCGTGATATATATATGTGTGTGA
This sequence comes from Coronaproctus castanopsis, assembly GCA_032883995.1. Taxonomy (NCBI): domain Eukaryota; kingdom Metazoa; phylum Arthropoda; class Insecta; order Hemiptera; family Monophlebidae; genus Coronaproctus; species Coronaproctus castanopsis. Next base: position 106,624,147 of record CM065053.1, on the reverse strand, counting down.
GCGTGATATATATATATTTTGTGTGTGAGCGTGTAATACAACGCAAGGTTAGATAACTTATGCTAAGTAAAATTCAATAAAACGCAATATTCGCGTTGGTACTTTATTCGAACGTACTAAAAAAAAAAAAAAAAAACTGACGCCTCCGGAAATTTCGGTAATGAAACATAATAAATAAATGTATATATATATACATATCAAGAGCTTACTTTTGATATTCTCAGTCCGCAGCTCGAACCGAAACCGAGCGCATCCATAGGTGACGGATAATAGAACCTAAAAATATGTAGCTCAACTGCGAATATGACATAGTCAAATAAGCAGTTGCAAACCAAGAGCGGCAACCGGTAGAAAGTCTCAGCAGGTGATTTCAGGAACTGTCTACTAAAAATCCGCATATATCTTACTATCTCGCTCTCGACGAGGTTTGATAGCTATCAAAACTTTACACGGCTAGCTTCTCATCATCAACCCGCTGGTCTTGCGATGAGGATTACTATTCAAAGTCGTGAATGTATGGCAGCAAAGGCTTTAGACATGCATATTACATCAACAAGCGAAGTCATAATGACCCAATCGGTTGTTGAACTGCTCCATGGAAAGAAAAAGAAATTTACTATAGTGCCACTGAAAAAAAAAACAATCAATTTTCATACGCCATGTGATCCGACTAGGAGGTCGTATATGTGTCGTTTGCGACCGACTATAGAAGAATGGGTTACCAGGCCCTCCTTAGAAATTATGAGCTCGGCACACATACACAGAGCTAAGATTAAGATTTCCATAATGAAAATAGCTACCTAGATTGTGCGAGGTATCAATATATATGGAAAGTTAGTAATTATAGAAGGCCTATGGGCAAAATTGATATTTTAAGGCTCGCTGAGACCAGCTATAAAAAACGGCGGGCATTTGATAACAGAAATTGGAAATCTTATGATTTGTTCTAGCAATGACAAAAATCACCGAATGGAATATGATTCATAATTCGAAAAGTGTTATCAAAAGCAGTACTTGGATATCATGACGCGTGCGACAGAATAATTGCGGTAAAATTTCGAACCTCCTTCCCTACTATTAAATCTAATACAAGTATATTCACCAACATCGGTCTCAACTGAAGAACAGATAAAAATAATTTCTACGAACTTCTACAAGATACGATCAACAGCATTCAAAGGGAAGAATTATTGATAATACTTGTTTTAACGATGTTATAGGACAGGTTACTGAAGAATACCAGTGACGACAGGTAGTGGGTAAATAAGCGCTTGGTAAAAGGAACGATCGAGGAGGTTTTCCCTTCGACTTTTGTAATGAAAACGAACTACTAATAGCTAACACTAATTTTCAACACCATTCTAGAAGACTTTACACATGGCAATCATCAGACGATATGACAAGAAACCAACAAAGCAGATGGAAATCACCGTGGCATGAACCACAACACATTGATTACGAAGATAAAATTAAAGATATGAAATACATCCAAACGCGCCATAAGATCCAATACATGGTGTTTAAAAGATAATGATAGTTAGAAAGCGGAAGTTACGCAATGATTGAACGGTGTAACAGAAAATGAAATGGTAAACTTTAACGCAAAGGAGTATTGTCAGCTACAACAAAAAAATATAAAGCACCGGAAAATCCCACGGAACTATAGATAACTGAAAGTACCTGAAACAAAATTAATGAGAAGCGAAAAATAAAAACGCGTGAAATTGACAGCGGAACGAAAAATAAAAACGCATGGAATTGACAAGTATATAAGTTGACACGAGAAATTAATCGTAGGATCAAAGATAATAAAAACACGTTCATAACGAACATCTGTATTGAAATAGGTCCATTCTCAAAAAGAATCTATTTTAAAAGGTAACGTAGTTAAGCAGAGATTTCTAAATGCGACAAGTGATTATAAGTTACCAAAGGAGATGACCCATCATAAATAAACGCAAACGTGAATACTACCAGAAAATAATGACGAATCAAAGGTTAATAGATACACAGCGGCATACATTATACCAATATATCACTCACCTATCATCCGCAAGAAAACAAAAATGTGTTAAACAAAATAAAAAACAATAAACCGGCAGGATCTGATGCGATATTAGCGGAAATGTTAAAATCAGGTGGGAAAACGCATATTGAAATATTGCATCAAATATGCAAAAAAATATGAGCGAATGACAAATGGCCAGAACTCTGCTCGAAATCGTTGTGTGCCGCAATTTACAAAAAAGGGAATAAGCAAAATTGCAGCAATTACAGAATGACCGCTCTGATTAGCCATACGATAAAAAAAAAACAGTTACCACCGGAAATACCACAGAAACAAACACGTTTCATGCCGTGAAGCTGCTTAATATTCCACAGATAATTGAAAATTCTTACGAGTACAATGTTCCGACAATACTGGGCTTTCTGGATTACATCAAAACCTTCGATAAGGTGGATTGGAACACATAAATGAAGTGAGTGTACCAAAACATTTAATTACATTGATTAAAAACTTATACATCAGCAATATTATTCGTGTTAGAATAGAGAATAAAATATCTGACAGCTTTACGACATAAACAGGAGTTAGACAGGGATGCATCCTGTCACCTATAGTATTTAAAATTTATTGTGAATGGGTCATGTGTCAGATTATCGAAACCTGGGAAGTAGAAGTTAGCATTGGTAGTCGAAAAGTAAATAATCTACGCTATACCGACGATATGATTATAATTACAAAAGAACTGACAGCTTTACTACACAGAGTCGAACATTTTAGCAGAAAGGCTACTCTCAATTAAATCGACCTAAATGCACAATAATGGTGATAGACAGGGCTCGCAAACTGTCAGGAGAATTAACCTGAATAACTGACATAGAAAGGAAATGGGGATAAATTTATGTCGGTGCTTTAGGAATTGTGAGACAGAAATTAAACAAAGAATAGCGATGGCAAAACATGCTTAGGGTAGACTCGCGTTGATATGGAAGGATCATAAAATTACATATTAAATGAAAAAGAAAGCTGCTACATTCAATATTTCGTTATGGATCAGAGTCATGAAATATAACAGCATCATCACGCTGAAAAATTGAGGCATTTGAGATGACCCGCTATAGACGCATACTGAGAATACCATTAGACAGATCATAAAACTAATGATTCAATTTTTAAACAACTGTGCATAGAACGGGATCATCGTTTATTTCCTACGTTGATAAGACAGAGCCTTAAATTCTTTAGGTACATAAATACTGAAGCAACGGATTAGAAAAATCCTAATACAAGGAAAAATGAATAGTAAGAGAGGTCGAGGACAAACTTCTAAGAGACTACTAGACCGCATTAAAACTGTGACAAAGCTGTCCGTTCCCGAATTAATGAAAGCCATTGAGAACAGAAAAAACTAGAGCCAGGTGATCTTTTAAGCCACTGGGGTATAGGCGGTTGGTCACGACATTCGTCAATGAACAGTGCGACAAGTGTGCGGTGGCATAGTTACTAGAGTGCTCAACTGTCAACTCAACGGTCGGGAGTTCGAAGCCAACACGCAACATAGAAAGTTTCCGTCATTATTTAATTTTTAATTATCACGAAGAAGGCAGTGGTACCCCACTCCGTATAACATCATATGCGAGCATCTGCGTCGCATATAAATAGCGCCTTGAATGCTAGCTCATTTTGTACGTAAAAATAAATCTACAATAGCTAGTCACGTCACGACGTTTGGCAACGAACAATACGACGATGACGTGGCGCGGTAGTAATGCCTTAGTGTTCTGTTCGAATGACCTGATTTCGAATCGCACTGTGAACGAGAATTTTCCAATGCCTCTACCCAACTCAGTTATTTTTATCTAACTGGTCGGGAAATGAGTGTCAGTTTCCTGGGAAAGCAATCCAATGATGACAATAGGAAACTATCGCGTACTAGGTTGCAAAGTTCTCGCATTTATGAGAATCTCTAAGGCTATGTCCCTTACCAACTATCGAGTAGATGGAATTTTACAATATACACATATTAAAAAGAAACATTCATTTTATAACAAATGTAACATAAAATATTGTATTTTATCGGTCGAATGATTAATGAAATATTTGTTTGCATTAAAAGTTCTTTTACCAACCTTATTCACTGGAAACTTAATGGACATCTTTTTATAAGTCGATATTTTGCCTCAAAAATAAATAAAAACATCGGCAAAATAAATAAGTTCGAAGTAATTTAGTTTCGAAATAAATATTTTAAAATAATTAATTATTTACGCGACATCCTAGTAGATATGTACGAATGAATTATTATTACTACTACCACTACAACTTAAATCAAGATATAAACTGAAAAAAAAAAGAAAAAAAAAAGTAAGAAACATATACCTCGTCTTTTAATCCTTGATATTCGAACTTTTTCGGTACCATAAATGCAGAATGATTGAATTCTAAAAATCGTTGTTTATCGTGTCTAGAGTCCATACCGTTTACAATATTGTGCAACGCATCCATACCTAGCTGCAACGATTTTATGCGACCTTGTTCGGCCGTCGTATGCATATATAAACTGCGAGTGATGCATTGATGAAAACCGAAATCCATACAATCGATCAAATCCGATACGTCGTCTACGAAATATTTATGTACGGTCGCGTTCGACGCTTCTAAACATAATACGTACTCGTTACGAGCTTTCAAAGCTTTCAGCTTAGCGTCCACGTATTTATTTTTCCTCTGCGAAATTAACAAAATCGTAATTAATAAACGTCTGACATTACTCTTAGTAAAAAAATGATGAATAAATCTGCAATTTGAATAATAATTATTGTTGAACAAATGACTAAATTTAAATAGAAATGTGCAGAATAGATGGACCAAACGACTAGTGAAATGGCGGCCAATTGAAGAAAAAAAGTAACATTAGTTGATCGACGACCTGTTGCCACGACGATATATATATAAGAGTCGCAGGAACAAAATAATTAGATAAATTGGAAACAAGTGGGTAAAATCTACGTCCAGCAGTGGATCCATGTAGGTTGAAGATGATTAGTTTTTAACATAAAGATTTTAATACGCTACCTTTATGGTCATGAAATAAATTAAAATAAAACCGACAAAACAAGCATATTTATAACGAATATAATTAATAGTTTCTAAAAAACAACTAAACTATGTCACGTCTAGTTACAAATAGATGCGCATTAGTTAAGTTATATATAGTGAGAAATAGCTAATTATATTTATTATACATAGTCCTTATTTTTATTATTGTGTGTAATAATTTAATTTATTTTACAACCTAAATACATTGATAAAGCAATATATATATATATATATATATATATATATATATATATATATATATATATATCACACCATCATCATCATAATTTGCTGCATCTCCTTATAGATGGAGGTTGCACATGAAGGATAGTTAAACACATATTTTCCTAAATCCGACTGTATTTATTACGTCCCTGGTTTCGTTCCTTCCTTTGTTTGATCTATGTATATATCATGTAAATACATTCATCACTAGACATCAGACATTAATATATTACCCGGATCAAAAATTAAAATTAATTCAACAAGAGTTGCAGTGGAACGAACATTGTAACATTAAAAACTATCATGTATTTAGTTTTAAGCATATACACCATCGTAATAATTGTAATACTTATTTAAGCGTAGTCTTAAGATCGTATTAACTCTTAAAAAATAAAATAAAAAAAATAAAAAAAAATTACACAGTAAGGTGTAATCTTAATAATAATAAAAAAATAATAATAATAATAATTATGAAATAACTCCATGTCGTTTTGGTGGCGTGTGTCTAGTCTGTTGCTTATTATTCTGTTATAAATGACAATTCACCATGCCATAAAGCGGACACCACGATGAATATGCTATTTCGGGGTACGGTTATCTATCGCGGAGATGACGTGAACGGGCCACCAAGATCGTTTGATTTGAACCCCAGATTTTTTCTTATGAGATTTTCTGATGTCACTGGTATATGCTACGCTATCGCACAGATTTAGCCAGATGGATGCGATAGAATCATTGAAAATTGGATCACTAGAATACGTATAACCATGAAATATTGAACGATGTTTGTATTCCATATACAGTGTCACGCAATGGTAAAAAAGAACTTAACACCTCGTACACAGCTAATTTTATTCTATTTCAACTTGGACTCGAACCGCCGTTATCAGACCCCCCCAGTAAATATATGTCCCCGCCGGGGAGTACATCTTACCTTCCGGGACGGAACTATAACCGGAAGGGCGCGTACAGTGCTACCTCCTCAGTAGCAATCTGCTGCCTTGCGACTAGGATTTCGTTAAATCTAAAGGCTAGGGTATCGCTCCGAAATAGTGGCAATCTTTCTTCTTGGGAAAACAACGCCCAAAATCGCAAAGTGTGAATCGATATTGTAAAAAAATTAGAGAACATTTAAAACGTAGCGGATAAAAAAAAATAACATGAAGGAAAGCTTCGGCACAGATCAAAATGTAGCCTGCTAGCTATGTAGCTTTACTACTAGACATCGAATAGGATTGGTCTGTCATATGCGGCACAAACATTGATAAGATTGCTTGGAAAAACTCATACTCGATATCGAGTGAGATTAGATGATGATGATGATGATATATATGTACATATACAATACAACGAACGAAATCGAAAATTAAAAACAGAATAAAAGCAGTTAAAAATAACCGATGCTGAAAAATAATCGACAAAGATAAACACAGACAACGAATAATATTCCGGTAAAAACGCATAAAAAAGTGTTAAATTGAGTTGTACATTTATTTATATATGTATATGAAGTTTAAGAAGAAACTAAACCATAAGATATTAGCTCACCATCCGTTAAAAAATATAGTAAAATAAATAATTATAACAATTAATTATAAACAAACAAAATAAAACACAATCACTAAAAGTTTTTAATCGCGAAGCTTTTCGACAGTTACGTCATTTTCAAGCGCGAACTAAAATTATTACATATTTTTTAATATATTCAACTTTTAATTATAACAATAATACACATATGCATATAAATAATTAAAATTACACGCCTCCAGTTGTAATTTTATTTAAATATTAGAAACAGGTGTAAATTATTTACCTCCATCACAAGGATACTATATATATATATATATATATATATATATATATATATATATATATATATATATATATATATATACATATATATATATATATATATATATGTATATATATATATATATATATATATATATATACTATATATATATATATATATATATATATATATATATATATATATATATATAGAGAGAGAGAGAGAGAGAGAGATAATCTCTTATTCGAGTGATAGTGTCAAATAAGTTCCTGATAACGATGATCTATCGTTGAGTAATACGAAATAACAATTCGTCCACATAAATTAGTTCCGACGTATTTCGTCATTTTTATATATAAATTTTTTAATAAGCTAGAAAAATAGATAAATTATGAAAATTTCCGTTGTTTTAATCAAATTAATGGTGGGTTGCAACAAAATATTCGCATTTATACATATTTATCATTTTCATATTACGATTTCAACTAAAAGAAAAAAAAAAGTATTTATGTCAAAAAGATGATAAATGTAAAGAAATATAATTACATTTATCGTTATATTTTGATCGGGGAATAACTTAATAAGAATAAAATAATGATAATTATTTTGTATTAGTCAACGATAGATCATCGTTATCAGAAACTGTTATTTGACACGATCACTCGAATAAGAGATTATCTCTCTCTCTCTCTCTCTCTCTCTCTCTCTCTCTCTCTCTCTCTCTCTATATATATATATATATATATATATATATATATATATATATATATATATATATATATATATATATATATATATATACATATACACACACACACACACATATATATATATATATATATATATATATATATATACTATATAAAAGTATCGTTGTGATGGACGTTTATCAATCGTTACCTTTCGTAGATTTATTGATGACGTAAATAACTAATCGATATGTGAAAAGAAATAATTTCGCTCACGTTATTAATATCATTATCGGCATCGTGGATGTTTAGTTCGACTATTACGTGCGTGTTAACTAATATTTATTTAATTTACAAATGAGACAGTACGCTCGACCGTGAAAAATGTTTTAAAATCTAACATATCCCCAAAAAGTGTGCGTTTATTTTTTTTTTTTTGTGATATAACGACGCACCCTATCGACCGTAATACGAAATGTAAATATGCGATCGCAAAATAACGTAACGACCGAACGAATAATGCGTTAAACCTTAAACGCAGAAATAGCATTCAATATTTCTACGACCAGTCACCCTGATTATAATACTTTTAAAGGTTGATAATTTGGTACAACACTGGAATTATTTTTTAGGAAATTTAAAAAGGAAATAGTCGAAATAAATCAAAATAGTAAGCAAAATACGGAATTTAAACTTATTTAAATATTAACACGTTGTAAAGCGAATAAAATAAAATAAAAAAATAAAAACAATGAAAGACGCGAAACGGTTAATTGCGTTAAATATTTGATTTTAATTTCGACCGTTAGATAGCGCTCGAAGTGCAATTGAAAATGTAGTGGACAAGGAACTCGCCGAATTGACTTTTAAAAAATTTCAACGGATTATTATTAACTTTCACTGATACGGTATATGAACTTTTAACGTTAACAAATTCGTCAATTTTTTTGCATAGCCATTTTTAAGTGATGTAAAATGTTTCAATTCTATAAATATTTACATAACCGTATTGAAAATTATCTCGAGTCATTTAAAAGGAATAATTCTACTTACGTCGTTACTTCCGACAAGTTATTTTTTACCAACAGAAATACCTATCATAATAGAGCTTCACCTCCAAACTATTCGGTATATCGAAATTTATATTTTTAAGCAGAAAAAAAAAAGGTTAAAATTATGAAATTGAACGTCAGTAGTTCAAATCACAATAGAAACAGCACTGGTCGAAAATCTTCCTGACGCGCGAGTAATACGACTAAAACCAGACCATCGGGGAAAAATAAATGTGGCTATTAAAAGATTTAATGTTTTTCGTAATTAACTTATAGAAATTGTTTTTTTTTTTGCCTTATTTATTAGGAACAAAAAAGAATCAAGTCGTAGAACTGAAAATGTATTACGCAAATATTTTTAGGTACAAAGTAGACGCGTCATGGATAATTATTTAAATTAAAAATATATCGAATAATTCGATAAGATTATTTTCTTGATGGAAATACTTCATACAACTGAGCCATCGTCGAATTTTTAGCGAAATATTTTATAATCTGTTCCTTATAGTTAACATTATGAACAGCGTATAGATTATGTATGAAATTTTTGTAAGTATAATTATTCGACAAATGACCAATGATTTTTTTTTACGAAGCCCTACAAGTGTAAAATTAACTTCATATTAATATAAATGTAATAGTAGTAATACCCTACCGGGGAGAGTGTTTTGTACCTTACGGGGCTTTAACCGGAACGGAGCGCGTCCTCAGGTGGCGGATAATATAAAGGCGTTATGTAGGTTAACTACGAATAACCAATAAGCAGTCGCGGACCAAGAGCGGTTACTGATGGAAAGTCTCAAGCAGATGATTCCAGTAGTGACAGGATGCGCAGCTTGAGGAACTGCGTATTAAAAGTCTGCATAAATCCTATGATTGTCTCTCCCTCAGTAAGGTTTGGGGGCCATAAAAACTTTACAGTGCGACCTCTCCAAGAGCAATCCTCTGCTTTGCGGCTACGATTTCGTTAAATCTAAAGGCTAGGGTGGCCCCGAAATAGTGGCAATCCTTCTTCCTTCTCCTTTCCATTCTCATTACTTTCCTATAATCTTCCTCCTCCTTTCCATTCTTATCCCTTTCTTATAACCCTGTTCCTACTTTCTCATTAAATAGTATACGAGGAATCGTGCCGTTCGTGACATACCAGTCGTCTTAACCTGCCTTGTCACTGGATAATCTATGGTAGAACGGATATGGCAGCATGGTTGCTGTTTGCGCTCCAGCTACTGTGTTCTCTCATGCGCTGCTATCTTTCCACTTCATTCTACAAAAATGATTATTTATTTAACAATTATGAAAATACAGCAAATGAAGAAAAATGCTGGATCCACGGGGCAAGTTTTAACCGGCTTGTCAGACAGTGAGTGGTCTACGGTGGCAACACAGAATGACTTGAGTCCTCACATGCCTATTGGGCATGGCACTCTCCAGGAGAGGACACATTTGCGATTTGATAATAAAGCACGTTTATCGAAGGTGACTGGGAAAAAATGGACTTTCTAGAAGAGGAAAACAAAAAATTAGACGAGCCACCATGGAGCCACCTACGTCTTGTATTAATGATCACAAATATATAAATTTCCGTACCGTTTGATACCCATTTATACGTTTTTCAGTTTCAATTATCGAGTCATTAATTTCGTTTTTTCTTCATTCAGTTTTAAGTCATAATCCTTGCTTACTTTTGAGCAGTCGTTTCATGAGAAATTTTATCCCGCTAACACTGTTAGCTATTAGTGTTGCGTCGTTAGCAAAACGCAAATTATTTATTTTCCTACCTCCTATAGAAAAAACGCTGTTCCATCCGTCTAGTATTTGGCGCATAATATATTCTCCATATAGATTGGATAACATCGAAGAAAGAATACAGCCTTGATTCACTCCTTTTGCGCTGTGAATCCTATGATCATATAGTTGACTAATAATGTAAACTAGGTGTTTTAAGATTCCCATTTCTATAAGAGCGAGTCACATCTTTTCCAAAAATAACACTACCAAATGTCTTTGCATAGTCAACGAAACATAAAATCTTCGGAGTGTTATATTCGAGGGCCTTTTCAAATAGTTTCCGCATACTCAGTATCTGTTCACGACATCCTCTTCCCTTAACGAAACCTGCTTGTTCCTCCGGAATTTGTTTCTTTTATGTATCCTGCTAGTCTATTTTGAAGAATTTTTAGCATTATTTGACTGGCATGTGGTATGAGTGATATGGTTCTATAATTTTCGCATTTTGAGGATTGACATTTCTTTAAAATAGGTGTATATATATATACACACATATATATATATATATATATATATATATTTTATATATATAGTTCTACACCATTCTTCTGACTATTCTGCAGTTGACCATATTCTGTTACATATTTCGTGAATGTCCTTTACTCCAATGTAGCCCATTTTTTTAATTACATCGGCAGATATCCCGTCATGTTCAGTTGCTTTCTTCCTTTTTATGTGCATAATCGCTTCTTCAATTTCTTTTTCTAGAATAAAAGATGGTTCTGATATCTCCAATGGATTCATTATTACGGTTTTGTTTTTATTTGTGGTGCAATATAACTTTTGACAATAATTTCTCCAGATTTCTGCAATTTTATTTTTCTCGTGTTTAATACAACCCTCCTCATTTTCTACTGCCAAGTTTCTCCTGTTGGAAATAGCGGGTAATCATTTGCAATATATATATATATATATATATATATATATATATATATATATATATATATATATAAAATATATATATTAAAACAATTCGAGAATTGTTTATAAATTCTCAATTTATTCGAACAAATTTTAAACATACGAATAAACGAAATAACGGACGAAAGATAATAATTCTCACCTTTTGCACTTCTTTACCAATTAGGCGATACTTCTTGGATCGATCTAACTTCTCTTTGGCTATACTCTGTTCCATTTTTAACCGTTGATTTTCGGCTAAACGCAATTTCGACTCTGCTTGTCGGCATTCCCCTTGATACGTGTTATGCGTCTTCATAGTGACGTGTAATTCGTGCAACGTTCTTAAAATTTCCTCTTGCATTTCCTGTCCTATTTCCCGACACTGTGGATCAATTGTAGTATTCAAAAATTAAATTAAAAACGTTAATAATCATTATATATATAAAAAATACATCTATAACATACGCGACATTTTCACAGGCAAAACCTTTTTAAATAATATTTTTTTCTTTTAACTTTGACAATAATAATTCAAAGCGACAAGAGTTTTAAAAAGAAGAACAATGAAAATATAAACATGAGTATTAAATTAGTATTATTTTAAGCACAAATATATACATCCATATGTATGCGCATGTACTATATATATATATATATATCAATAGATTAAATATAATAAAATAAGCCACATGGAGACTTGTTATCGACAATTTTTAAAACATATCGAAAAAGGTAACATCGGAACATCTATACTCTGTAGATGAAAAATAATAAAATTACATTTATTTAAATTATGAACATAAAATACAACACGTTAATAAGAACAAAGTTCATAAGGAAGGAGAATTTGAAGAAAAACGCTGTCACAATCCTGTAAGAATAATGATCGTCAAACTAATCAAATATACTATCTCTAAAGTTCTAAACCTTTCAGTCACATACGATCAATTTTTCACATGAAATTATAGATGTAGATATACGAAGTAGTTAGTAAAATAAAACTACCTCTATAACTTCGTCAGATAGTTCCGTTTATAAGATGCTTATGCATGAAACGAAATAATTAATATTTTGTAAAGATAGTTTCTAATGTAACGCCAAATCAGATAGTCACCCAATTAGTAAGGTAGATCATTAAACGGACTAAAGAAAAACAAAATAATAAGGAGAAAAGAGGAAGAAACCAGCCACTTTGAAACTCAATTTATAGTTGAGGAAATAGAAACAGTAATAAAATATATTAGAAGTAGAAAAGCAGCCAGTGTAGATGGAATATTTGCAGAACAATTGAAACATCTGGGACCACAATCATTACAGTGGTTAACAAAAATGTAAGGCACATGTCTCATACTAAAATCTGGGAAAGATGCCGAGATTACAGGGAATTATAGGCTGATTGCTTTATTATCACACACACTGAAGGCATTTGAACGATTAATACTGCATAGAATTGAAGTATGTATTGACGCCAAACTAATTCCGGAACAAGCTGAATTTAGAAAAGGGAAATCGTGCTTAACTCACGTGGTAAACTTAACGCAGCACATAGAAAAAGACTATGACCAGGTATTCGTCTATCTTTCTCCTGCCTACGATACTGTTAACCATACTCTCTTCTTAAACAAAGTTTACAATATGACAAAAGACGATACCTTCGTAGTTATACTTCGAAGTCTACGAAATGGTAGGAAGTCCTGTATATCTTTCCAAGGAAAAAACAGTCGATGGTAATGACAACGAAATGGCTTACCGCAGGGAAGTGTATTGGCACCGATTCTAACGTATTTAACAATGACCGGCCAGTTGGAGCTGAAACAAAGCACTTCTTGTTTTCTGATAGCTTGGCTCTAACTGCACAGGGTGTCGCACACAAAGAGGTGCTAGATAAACTCCAGAATATGCTGCAAAAGCTAGATAGTTAGTATAGTCATAAACAATATCGATCATGACAAGGAATGAATGAAGGAAAGAGGAGAGAAGATTGGAGTGTAATAGGAATGAAAATGTATATTAATCAGACAATTCCAACGAATTGCCTAACTTGGGTCTTCAAGAAGAAAACTGTTCATTTATATTTTTATTCCTTTTCCCTGGCAGTTCATAAGAATTCCTTGAAAATAGTTCAGCCCACTAAAGTAATTGGAAATGCATCGCGGCAGTACTCCTTCCTTTTCATTCATTTGCTAGATCTGGCTGAAAAATCTATAGTGAACATTCGGTGTACAAGTGGATTTCTCATAGAAGCTTCGGTATTATTCCATAAAGACATTCTTTACATATGAAACGTTCAAGTCCGCATGCAATATGTCGTTCGATACATAATAAGGCGCAGATACCATTGCACGTAGAATTACGGACTTCTCTATATTGAAGCGATAATCGATAAATAGACATTCCGCTTTACGGCCAGGTTTAGAAATCATTTTCGTCCTATAGCCATAGTTGTGTCTAGCCCTATCTCTTAGAGATCTTCTCGTATTTTCCACATAATCATGCCACGTTAAACGTATCTAATTCCGAAATAGGGAACGGAATTTACTTGTGTAAGTTTTTTGTTTTTTTTTTAAATAAAGATACGATCTTAACTCATTGAAGTTAAATAAGTATCAAATTTAGTAAAGTGTAGCTTACTAACTAGATCATCCTGTTAGCCAGCTTATGGGTTGAAGTCAGTAGTCCATTGACCATGACTACGAAAATTAGTTTGTATTAATCTATTTATGTAATAGAATTTAATGACTTCATAATAAGTCTGACGGGTGGCGCCTTTTAAGACGCCTGATGTCTTGACTATTATCTAATAAATTGGCAGCTTCCACATTGACATGTTGGTGTAGACTCTTCTTGTGTGCTGTAGCGAATTTTCTAATCTCTTCGTTTACAAGCGAGATGTGCAAGTCTCGATGAATATCATCATTTCTCGAATAACGGCATGCATCGACAATTGCTCTTAGTATTATGCTTTGTCTAGCTTGGATCTTTGCTCTAGAAGACCTGCTGGTACAGCCCCATAACTGCAGACCATAAGTACATATAGGCTTTATGATCTGCCGATACAGTAGGCATTTGTATCTTACGTCTAGAGGCGATTTGCGTCCAATAAGCCAATATAACTGCTGAGTTTTTTTCTTTATTTGTTTACATTTCATTCTGGCATGTATTTCCCAGGTCAGCCGCCTATCCAGGTTCATACCAAGGTACTTGACTGAGTCAACCTGTAGAACAGGTATACCTCCTAAGTACACTTGGTGATGCACATCTGTTCGTCGGTATGTGAAAGTTATATGCGTTGATTTTTCTTCATTGATTTTAACTTTCCAGTTTGATGCCCATTCGTGCACTCTGTTCAAAGAGTTTTGCAATTTATTTATAGCTTGAGAATGACTACTACTAACGGCTAATATAGCTGTATTGTCGGCGAACGTAGCTGTCGTCGTTTGCGCATCCGTTGGTAAGTCTTCTGTGTATAGAAGATACAAGATGGGACCGAGAACGCTTCCCTGCGGAACTCTAGCTTCTATGTTGTAGGATGCGGAAGTAGCATTTTCTTGCTGTACTTTAAATTGTCTTTCTGATGTGAGTTACCAAATGCCAAGTTTGGACATGGACACTTTACCCGTTTGTTGACGAGTAAAATGTATTAACATTTAGTTAGATTTAACGTTATGCGCCAAAGGCCGCATATTTTTCTAATCGATTAAGGTGATTTTGTTGAAGCAGCGTCTCCATATGAAATATTCAATCATCGACGAATGTAGTTAACAACGTTATATTAGAGGTTGGCGTGTCCGTAGTATAAATAGAATACAATAATGGACCAACAAACTGCCTTACGGTACCAACGATCAGATTGGATGTTCTTTTATTCCAACAATATCTAAAATTTTTGCGTAAAAAAATGTATAACCGAATTGGTAATGCAAAATTATACATGTATAACAAATTTTAAGAGTTAAAAGGAATTCTAAAAAATAGAAACTGGAAAATAAACCTAAAAGCAAAAGTTAGTATTTTGGAAAAATGCGCCGTATCAGTTTTGTTGTATGGCTGTTAAACGTGGTCTATGAAAGCAGCACATATTGACAAAATTAGTCGTGTAAAGAGAGCAATGGAGACATGTGTACTTGGAATTAGAAGAATTGACCGAATTCTTTCGGAAACCAAAAGGCGTAAAACCAAAATGAAAGACATTGTGAAGAGAGCAATCAGCCTAAAATGGAACTGGGCAGGTCACGTGATTCGTCGGGATGGTTTGGGGTAAACGTAACCAAGTGAATTCCAGATTACAATAAAAGAAGTGTAGGTAGGCAACCGATAAGTTGGATAGATGACTTCAGACAGCGAATGGGTTATGCTTAGTTGTGATTAAACTCAGATAGAACGTAAAGGAAGAAAACGTGCCTATTAATTATATGGTGTTCATAACGATGTCTATTATTATTATTTATAGGCGCCCAGTATTCATGTTTATATGTTTTATAATATTGTTAATATATTTATAGGTGGGAGGCCTTCGGCCGATGTTTGGTGAAATAAAGGATTATATATATATATATATATATATATATATATATATATATATATAAAGAAAATAAAAATTCGAAGAAAATGCGATTAACGTTGCGAAGAAAACGAAGTCGGTTAATTCCGTAATTTTTTCAAAATTATCGAACGGAGTAATTTTACACGACCACGTTGGACAGCGCACTGTGCAAATGAAACCATTACGAGTTTAACATTTCGGCTATAACAAATCGAGCGGCTCGAACGGAACCGTTTTAGAATGAAGATCAAACGATCGTAAATAACGAGGAAAATATCCGACGTCTATTGAAACTAATCGGCTCTTCTCTAATAACAGACTTAAAACATGTTAAATTCGGCTTAAGAATCGTCAATTGGTTTAATAAACGGATTACTTTGTAACGAACAGGTTAATTATGAAGGTGTAGTGTAAATTAAACAGATCGATAATATAATGAAAACTACTCTAACAAATCGATACGACAATAAATTTACAAATCTAACACGATTAATTAATTATTAAAAAATAATCGTAAATTCTATTTCATCGATATGAAAATAATCTAGAAGCGGCAAATACGAGAGAAAATTAGAAAAGTATTTTAAGATCTGCAAAAGTTTTAAAAAAAATCTATTAGATTACTAACAAAAAAAAAAAAAAAAAAAAGTTTTCAATAATAGTTGTCAACCAATTTTATGCGTAACATTTACATAAATTTAATTTTTTCGCGTTTCATTTTAACGTGAATATAATTATCCGCCTACTATAGATATAATTATATATATATATATATATATATATATATATATATATATATATATATATATATATATATATTTATATTTATATATATATACATATATACATGTATAAAGAGCTGGTAAGGTTTAAAAAAAGTGGCTCTATTTTAATGCTCGCGATGAGTATAGATAAAGACAATTTTTAATTATAAGCGTTGTTAGAATTTTATCTTTTCGAATAAACTAAAAGACTAAAAACTAGTAGTCGCTCTGTCCTAGAATCTAATTTATTCGTTTTTAACTAAAAATGAGGAAAAAAATAGGTTTGAACATCTGGCGGAAAATATCTCAAGTCAATTTCCTTTGGGAGCAAAAGCAACTTCCGTTCGAGATATTTTGCGAGTTTTTAACACACGCATACATACGGATATACCAATTTTTGTGAATATTTTTTTGCTATACTAGTCAGCAGCACATACATAAATATATAATTAACCAAAAATTAGAAAAAAAAATAGAAATATTGAAGGACATAAATTTATTGCAAATAACCTAAAATATATATATATGTGTGTGTGTGTGTAAGTACAGTGAATTCAATTACTATCAATTGATTATTTTAAGTCGATTGCTTATATTTACATACCGGCAAAATAATTATTCTTCATATTTAAATATTTAATTACATTACGCTATGAGTCTAGGAAAAAGTGCGTACCTACAGCCGCCATTTAGTCTCAAACACTTTTATTCAAAATCGTGACGCCCATAATATTTATTATAATTTTGAATTGTAAAATAAACTGGTAACTAAGTATAGTAACGAAATTTCTGTAATTTAAAGTAAAAAAGGAAAAAAAAATTATAAAACCATAAAATCGTATTTTGCGAAAAATTCTATTCAGTCTCCTCCGAAAGAAATTTTTTTTAAAAATGATTTTCTGTTGTTAACAGTCAATTACGTATACGCAAGGGGGCTGGGGATAAGCCTCCACGCATTCTGCGCAATCAAGTAAAATGAATAAATTCAATAAATTTAAGCAGCTAGCGCCCCTGGAAACGTCACCAATCTTGGTGGCGGCTAATCATCCCATACCCGGTCACAAAAAAATAGAGTGTTGGAAGCTAAACAACTGCAAAATCGAGTTTCACAATAGCCATCAACGATATCATCAAAGACGTTAAACTTCCAATTAAAACGGGACTTTTTGCCGATGACTTGGTAGTCTTCCTAACATGTGCAAACATAGAACACGGCGAACACATCATTCAGGAAGGAATCAATAAAATTACAGCAAGAGCGCAAAACAGTAGTTGGACGTTTTCTTCCGGAAAAACAAAAGCTGTTCACTTCTGTAGAATCAAATCCTGTAAAAGTAACATACATATCCTACTAAACAACACACCCATTCAAACTACATCTCATATTCGCTACTTGGGCCTTTTCTTCGACAACAAATTAACATGGAGAGAGCACTTAAATCAACTGACGAAGTCATACACAACCAAATTAAATTTACTAAAAAAATTGGCACACACATCGTATGGAGCTCACCGTTGTTCACTGTTAATGATATACCGCTCTCAAATTTGCTCAAAATGCGACTATGGAATCCCCCTCTTTTCCATAGCATCCAAGAGAGACTTCTCAAAACTAGATACTATCCACAATTCCTCGCTTCGATTAATTACAGGCGCGCTCGGAACATCACCAATATCAAGTCTCTACTGCAGAGTCTCAGAATGGTCTCCATCGTTCGACGGGATCACCTTACGGTTAATCTTCTGTTACGCACGAAATCCAGAGCTCCCAGCAACTAACAGTATAAAACGATCTCTTCAGAGTACATCTGAAACCAGATTATTAGGTTCGAGAGTAAAAAGAATTATATCCGATACTACGAAATCAATTCATACCGATCTATCAGAAGCTGATGAGCTATACAACATAGAAAACAACCCTACAAAAATTCTTCCCCATGAACTTCGAAAGACGCCGCATTCGATTTTACACTGTCCGTCCACAATTTATTATCTCCCCAAAGGAAAAAGATATACTACTCCGACGGTATAAGTTCCGCAGAATCCGCTGATTGCGCAGTGGTCTTTAATCGAAATGTGATCTTTTCAACTTCACTTCCGCCGTTATCCTCCGCTCTGTCCGCAGAATTGTACGGAATCCTACTAGCGTTGGAACACGCGGTAAAATCCTACCATCACATTATAACGATAGCTACGGACTCCATGGCAGCTTTACATCACATTCAACGGAAATCAAATCATCCGATCGCAAACTCCATAAATACAATCGTACAGAACTGTCAAACGGCGATAACCTTCCCACGCAAACATAAAATCATATGGCCGATCTAGCAGCAAAAGAATCTTCCGAAATGCGCCCAGCACTGCGTATTAACATTCCACGCAGTGATATCAAGGAAGAAACCGAAGGCCTATTTTGTAGGTTGTGGCAAAAAAGATGGACGGAACAACAGAGTACATCACACCTGCACACAATAAAACCGTCAGTTCGCGAATGGAAGTTTCAACCTGAAGACCGAAGGGATCAGGTGGTGCTGTATCGACTCAGGATCGGTCATACGCAACTTACACATGGACACATATTCCAAAAATTAGTCTCGCCAACCTGTGATAGATGCGACGTTCCGATTACAATTCACTACTTCCTAACAGAATGTCCAAAAATCCCAAAACCTTCTTTCTTAAATATTTCATCAATTCTAGCCCAAGATTCCCCATCTCGTCCTTTCTTGTTAAGCTTAGGTCGGTAAACCTGTTTAACAAAATTTAAATTTGCTGGCCGCGCTCCTAGCGATAGCCGTAATGCGTGGCAGCTTATAAAGAAACTAAACAGCGATAGCATACGACAAAACAGTATTGCAAACATTACTGCAAATAAAGTTGCCCACCAACTCCTCCTAAATGGGAAAGCAGAACAAAAAGTTAAAATGAAAAAGAAATCTATTACAAGGTGCCCATCTTTAGAGTCAAACCACTTTAACGAACCAATTACGGAGATCGAAATCGCAAATGCTATAAAAAGAGCAAAAAGTAAAAAAAGCAGCCGGGATAGATGGCTGTATATAGAGCAAATAAAACACTTTGGAAAAGCAACCAAAACCGGGATTCAGGATATGTTTAATGATTGCATCAATAGATTATCAAAAATTTAGAGAAAGGCACATGTTATTGCCCTACTAAAGCCGGGGAAAGATGCTGAGGACCCCAAAAGCTTTACTATGTCATCTACACAAAATATTTGAAAGAGTTGTTTTAAATTGAATGGCATAAACACTGGACAAATTATACATTTAACGCAGCACATAGAAGATGATTTTGAAAATCGTAAAATTACTGGTGCTGTTTTTGTGGATCTTACTGCAGCCTTTGACAGTGTCGCACCGAATTTTGGCTAATAAAGTATATGAAACAACCAAAGATTTTAAATTTACTCAGATAACATCAATGCTGCTAAAAGATAGACGTTATTATGCGTCCTTAAATGGTAAAGATTGGAGAAAACAAAAAAAATGGACTACCGCAGGGTAGTGTGCTAGCTCCTGTTCTTTTTAATCTTTATACTAATGATCAACCGATAGGAATCGATACAAAACACTTTCTGTATGCGGATGATCTAGTAGTAACAGCTCAAAATAACACATTTGAACAAGTCGAAGCAGTTTTAAATGGAATGATCATGGAATTGGATGATTACTACAAAAAAATCATCTGCAACCGAATCTGATAAAAACTCAGACCTGCATTTTCCATCTTCGAAATAGCGAAGCAAAACGCTAGCTAAGCATAAAATGGCGTGACATAAAACTAAAACACACTGATAATCCTGAATATCTAGGCATCTTACTCGATAGATCATTGACATTAAAACAGCACTGAGAAGCCACAAAAATGAAAGTGATGACAAGAACGAACTTGATCCGAAAATTGATCGGTAGTAGATGGGGGAGCTAAACCGCATCTATTACGAACGCCTTGTCCCTTTGTTACTCTGTAGAAGAGTATGCATGTCAAGTTTGGAGCCGTTCTGTACATGCGAAGAAGGTTAACGTTGCTTTAAATGAAGCATGCAGAGCAGTAACTGGCTGTTTAAAATCAACGCCCCTACCCAAGTTGTATGAACTTATTGGCATAGCACAACAGAAATTAGAAGACACGTGGCAGCGAAAAAGGAAACATGAAAGACAATTCATGATGAGCGCCACCCATTACACTGTTATACAGGAGCAGCCAAAAGCCGATTGAAATCCAGACGCAGCATCCCTAGAACAGTGGAGGAACTAAAAAATACAGACCATGTAGAAAGACTCCAAATGTGGAAAGCTGACAACAACCAGACAGCCGAATCATTTCCGGCAGGTTGTCACCTGAATTATTCATCCTGGAGAACACTAAGTAGAATACGAAGTGGTACAGCGCGGACGAAACACAATCTTTTTAAATGTGGTTGGCAGAAGATGATCAATGCTAACGTGGTGAAAGGCAAGATGGGAACCATTTATTCAATTGTAAATTAATTGCAGCATTTTATAGTGATTTCGGAGAAGACACATTAAAATTTATAGATTATTGGAAAAATATTGGTATATAAATCGACCGGATACGCGAAAAAAAAAAAAACAATAAATAATTTTAATTATCAACAGCAACCTCCGCACCGAACGTACGCATTAAATTCATAGAGAACATTTAGTTAAGAAACTGTTATAATATAATAATAAAGGTTAACTTACTCTTTTGTAGATGCGTTGTACATCTTCAATAACTTGCTGTAGTCGACTAACCAAATGTGTTGAGTAGACTTCACTGAGTGCAGCATGATCTTTACTGAGAGTCTTCGTCTGAGACACCAACTGTTGCCAACACGAATAACTCGAAAACAAGGACCACTGTTCACGTCTATATTAAACAAAGTCCAAACTCAACACGTAAATAAACAACGAATATAACATTCGACGAAAATTACATATACAACTTTATTACATATACGTAATTTAACACATAACGAGTTACAATATTTTGATCTGAAAGATCACTTAAAGATATATACCGTAAAAAAAAAATATACGATATTTAATTTATTATGAAAAGACACAAGTATAAGAAAATCACTCTTTTTTTTTTTTAGTTTTCTTCGCGTTATAAGGCTAACCCGAAAATTTAACGCATCTAAAAAACAGTCGTCGTCATTTTAGGTAGACGATGTCACTGGTGAGTAATATGGAGTAGAGCGACAAGAAACGATACCGAAAATATATATATATTATTCTGAGAGAAAACCCATCTGATAATGAATTTGGAAATATTGCCAATTGGCGCAACAAATTGTAGTAGCAGCATACCTGACTCTTTCTTGTTGCACCACAATGATTCTGACCAGCGAATATTCATACAAATTGAAGATTGTATATGTCAACATTGCAACGAAAAGCAAAGACAAATTTATGCAACTGTTCTTCCGGAACAAAAGTGTCCAAAGTGAAAAAAGTGATGACAAACATTTGACAAATTTAATAATTCAAAAGTCCAAACCATTATAGCTGTCAACTACATCACAGACACTGACGCACAACCATCCAATCTGATCACAAAAATGACCCCCCGCCAACACCAGGCTCGCCACATGAGAAATATGAAATATCTTATCAGCCCCAAAACAATTAAAACGCCCCTCGCATAAAGATAGTAAATTAATACATCAAAATAAAAAAAGCAAGTCCCTAAATCCTAGGCTCCAACAACCTTGCCAAAAAGTTATAATACTACCACATCCACTGCCAAATCTAATTCCCCTCTAAAGATTGCGCCGGTGAAAGAAATAAACCAATATAATTTCATTATTGATTTCCCTCAATATCAAACGCTTGTTAAAAACATAGCTTCCGATCCTGACTATCTAAGCTTTGCTGATGAGACTACACCAGCGATAAGGAGGGTCTAATTCATATAACTGCGACTAAATCATTCCTAAATGGCATAAGTATACAAAACAGATGTTCCCGCATCATAAAACATCCTAGTAACAAGACTGTACAAAGTGACACAAGCAATACATATGCTCTCGGCACAGATGTATAAATCATGGCCGTTCAAACCAATAATAAATTGCTAATTACACATAAAAAACATTAACACAAATAAAAATAATGTCTCAAAATTTAATAAAGCAGTGGAACTACAGACACTAACACCAACTGTGAACTTAATCAGCTAACATCATCACACTCCCCGGCAATCATATGCTTACAGGAGACCCATCTTAAACCCTCAGATAACCTACAAATAAAAAACTACAATATTTTCAGGTACGACAACACCCATGAAATTAGGGTTAGAGGAGTAGCAACCTTACATCATTTTTTAATTTCTTGTAATAAAATAAACATAAATTCCTCATTACAGATAACAGCAGCCACTCCACTTGCTGTGTACACCATGCCTGAGTAGCACCATTCGCAATTGCTATCTACCACAAAACTATCTTGATAGTAATCATGGAATTCAATTCGCTCAAATCACCCATTATTACACTCGGCGATTTTAATGCTCACTCTCCCCTCTCTGGAGCATAATTTACCAACAAACACGAACATATCATCAATGATGTCATCCTATTTAACAATTTTGCCACCCAACTCCCATCAAGCCACACACATTTTAATTTATCATCTAATATATTTTCCACAATAAATCTTGCCCTGGTTTCACCCTCACTATACGCTACCCTCAATTCTTCAGTGTTTGATGAGTTGTGTTCTAGTGACCATTTCCCGATAACCGTACAAATCATAACACCAAACACTACTACCCAAGTAATACAAACATCACATTTTCTTTTCACAAAAGGGATTGAAAATTTTACTAAAATTCAGTCAAACTATCTAGCAAACTATACACTTCATTAGAAGATAATTTAAACATATTCCTTGAGACAATCTTTAAAGATGCTGACACAACTATGCTCAAATCAGCTCCAAACGCATGTTCACAAACTACAGTGGTGCAAAGAACTAGCTGTAGCAATCCAACAATGCAAACGTGCACTCAGGAAATATAAACTCTCACGGTTAATTAATGAGCTAATTGATTTCAAAAATTGTGTAATATAACCTCATCAAAACAAAAAAATGCGAATCCTGCCATAATTTAGTTTGTTCTATTCCACAGTCAGCGTCAAGACATTATATGGAGTCAAAAATAAAAACACTCAATAGTGCAAGTTGCACACCCTGCTACTATGTAATTGAAGATAGAAGGAAAACGCTAGTTTTATGTATCCAATTCTTTTGCCCAACACTTTGCAAGCCAATCTCATCCTTAAGATATTCAGCTGCTTTCCTTGACACAGTCAGTGGCTGAAAAAGATCAAAAAAATTTCCCACAAGATTTTTATGTACCATACAACTATGACTTTACCATTTCAGAGTTAAATTTTTAGCTCGACCTACATACATTAAATACTGCACCCGGTCCAGACTCAGAACATTAAAATGCCATCCACCACATGAAAAACTATTTCTTTAAGTTGATATAACCGAATATAGAGATCCCGTATCATACGTGAAAGATGAAATTTAGCTATAATAACTACAATATTAAAACCCAATAAAAATCCCATTCCGGTTAATTATGGGCCAATATCTGTTTTGAGTGTCCTTTCAAAAACACTGGAGAAGATGGGGTTAATAGACGCACCTTATTTCTACTTGAAAATGACAATCTCCTTTCTCCTTCACAAGTTGGTGGGCTTAAGACGAGATCGATGGGCTAATATTCAATACACTAATTAAGTGCAACGTGGGGTACATTATATGTATATGTATATATATATATATAAATAAATATAAACTTGATCAAGATAACAATGTGTGTAATTATAGGCCTATGCCAATAAATATAGGTATGTATAAATTTTGAGACACACACATATTCGCTAGTATGTATGAATTTTGAGACACACACATATTCGCTAGCCCTTATAATGAGGCAGATAATTAGGACACCCACGTCATTCATAATACGAGCATTATAAACGTTGTGCCATCAGTTTAGCCCGGCGAATAGTTTAGAAAAAAAAAACTGTAATTCCATAATTAAAAATTAAATATTTCTAATATTTCCTTGGAATGAAATTTACAAAAATTCAACAAATAAACTGGTGTTAGCAGCAAATAAGTGGAAAGGTACATATATATATATATATATATATATATATATATATATATATATATATCCAGTATGGGAATGTATTGCCTCCTCCAATGAACAGCTACCGATTCGAGAATTTGTTCCATAATAAAAATATGTATGCTGGGTTATATCAGACGACACTCAAATAAGTAGACTAGTTCCAACGTGTACCCATGGACAACTCTGGCTCATCGGGTGAAACCCGTGGCGCCGCCGTTGTTTCGCGCCGCTGTTCGTGAATCAGGAAAAAATTCCACGTTCTGCTGTCGACGTGACTACCAGTACCAACGCGTTATTGCATCATGTAGTATTACGTGTAACAAATTAGAAGTAAAACCGGCGCCCGGTATGCGCTACTCCTGGTTAACTTATTATGCGCCCATCCGCCTCTGCTCATATCTAAACTAACTTCCACGTTAATTAACACCTATGAACAGGAAAATGTAGGCATCGCCACACGTTATATATAAAGTAAAGAAGTTTTTAAGCGTATATGTTCATTGTTTCGAATTTTTGTAATGTCTCAAATTTATTACTTGTTCCAATTTTTTTTAATGCCGAATATAACGTTCGCCAGGATTCTTATATATATATATATATATATATATATATATATATATATATATAATATATTAACGTGTATACCAGTTTTGAATATCAGGACTCACACAAATTCTTTAAAAGTTAAAATGACCTTCCGTCGTTGATGGTTATAAACATAATCAAAATATCTCGGAGTTCAACAGAAAACTAAAAGACTATGTTCATTAGGTTGAAGGTAAAAGCTCAACGTCACCTCTGTATATATAAAGGAGCAAAATAATCATTTATATTTATTAATCGTTAACAAAATTCTTATGTAAATGTAAAAACACACACACATGTGTATGTATTATTTAAATGAGTACAGTCGATTATATATATATATATATATATATATATATATATATAAAACATACGGGTACCTAGTCGATTTAATTATCATTCACCTCTTGTACGAACAAATTTCTTAGAAACGAACATAATAATAATCATATTTATCGAAGGACAGTATCAATTCCGATGGAATAAAAAAAGAAAGCAAAAACTTGAGTGATATTCTATTAGTCAAATATATATATATATAAAATACATATACATAAGTATATTCATTAGTTTCAGACTTATAAGGATCAACAAGTGGAGGATGAACGATCT
Source organism: Coronaproctus castanopsis (assembly GCA_032883995.1). Classification (NCBI taxonomy): domain Eukaryota; kingdom Metazoa; phylum Arthropoda; class Insecta; order Hemiptera; family Monophlebidae; genus Coronaproctus; species Coronaproctus castanopsis. The sequence goes on along the minus strand of CM065053.1, from coordinate 106,597,903 downwards.
CCAAATACAAGATTATCACCTGCTTGGAAAGATCAATATCATCTTTCAAAATTGAAAAATAAAAATATTACAGAGACCCGCATCGACGTAGTGAACGTATATAGAATGACGAATATGGAATAATCATAATAATAATAATAATAATACGGTCCTTTACGCAGAAAGTTCAATATCACCAGAAAAATCGGTCAAAATCCGGTTACAGTATATACACGATATAAATAGTTATAAACGAGATATCTCGTACATTCATTATAGGATGATCAAGTGAAAGTGAATAGAGAATTTCGGTCGATGAAGAAAAACCGAACAAAAAATCTAAAAAAAAAAATTATATATATATATATATAAATAAATTATATTAAAGAAATAATCATAATAATAATAAAAAACCTAAATACAAAAATTCTTCGAAAATGGACAACGAAAAACGACCACAAAACAGTGTCATTAAAAATTAAAGTTAATGAACGAGTGTCCTTAATGTTCAAAATGTAATTGTACCGATTCAAGGCTGAGCCAAGGCTGCCAATATTTAAAGCGCCTTACATTACATTAAAATTAACATTAACGTTGAAAAAACAGTCAAACTGGAAGTGAAGAAGACGGTCTGTGCTTTTCGGTAATGTTGTGGATCATTTTTATTTTTTTTTCTTCACAATTTTAGGTAAATGTTAAATATTCTGCTCACCTATATTATTTATCGTGTCCTAAGTACTAACTAACACACATTTATGTATATATATATAATATATACGTCTACATATACACGTACACACGCTACATACATGTATATATAATTCCGCAAATACATTAATGATAATGCAGGGAGATAGTACTGATAATGGTAATAATAAGTAGTAATAGTAGCAGTTAACAGTGGTAGTAATGGATAGCTAGCATTCGCTAAATAACAAAAATGGCAAAATACTTTTTAAAAGATAATTTATAAACTTGTCACTTACAAGTAGCGAAAAATGTTAAATTTTTCATTTAGTTCCACGCCCTTTTAATTAGGGTTATAAAATAAATAAATAAATGATTAAATAAATGATTTAATTTATTCGTTACTCGCAGGTGCTATCGAAAAAATAAATGATTATAATCAAGTGTTCTTACTATCGTCGAACTGGTATAATATTTATTTCAACCATTTGTTCCTCGCACACTTATCGCGATCATTTGTTCAGTTATTAAAACATAATAGCCAACATATATATATATATATATACCTTATTTACGCTTAAATTTTAAATTTGATTTAAATTTAAATATATATATATATATATATATCTTTCGCTTGCGTCGGTATTCCATAAATTAATTCACTCTCTATAGCTATCGCATTAAAATTCCATTTAGTAAAATTTGTAAATTTAAAATATATAAAACTACATTACGAAAAAGAAAAAAATTGTCGCCGTATCAGGGATATTAGCATAGGAGCAGCGTTTATTCGATAAGACAAGTGACAAAGCCCTCCATCTCCAATTTTGATACATAATTTATCCGGATAAATAAATTATACAATTTTATTTTCCAGTTGAAGAAGCGATAAGTAAGCTAAGAATTTCTCAATCCTTGAACAAAATTAATTTACAAGACACTGTACGACTCATCTTTGTCTAATGGACGATGTTAAACTGGTTCTTTTAGAAGTAACTTTTATTAAGTCAATGCTTCTTAAAAAATAAGAACCGAGACCAGTAATTTGCAGAACAAAAAATAAATAAAAATAAAAAATACATACGGAATGCCAGTAGCCCGTCGAATATAAAAATAGACACATTTCGTACACATCTGTTTAAGTTGAACAACGAGATAATTTTATATACATACGATTCGACACAGTTAACGAAACAAAAAAGTTAATCAGTATAAAAATTATTTTATTAACGCCGCAAAGTTTTTAGACAATCACGTCATTTTCGAGCATATAGAAAAAATAAATAATTTTTATTAACTTTGTTTTTATTTTGTTTGGTCAATTCATAAAATCACTACTCTCCGATACATCAGCATTGATTCAACAGAGATAAAAAGCTCAAGGGAATGAATGGAAAAGTTTAAGACAGTCTTCATCCAGTAGTGGAAATAAACAAAAGCAAATCATATGACCGCGACGTATATATACGTAATTAGAAAAATAAGGTACGTCAAAAACCTCACAATTAAACGTGAGTCGTGAAAAAAATTTTACCCGGCAATTCTTCTTTTATATAATAATGCTAAAAAACAATTTTCATCGAGAAAGAATTATTAGTAATTTAAAATAATAATAAAATACAAATCTCGAAAATCATTTTTACTGTAATAAAACTTATCAAAAAGTAAATTAAATTAAGTAGCGTTACACTCAAAAACAGAGACACTGCTCGAATATCCATTTCGCGCGAATATAATTTTTCAGTTTAATATTTTTAATATAGCGGGACGAATTCGATCCATAACGAATATATATATATATATATATATATATATATATATATATATATATATATATATATATATATATAATGTATATAAAATTTATTAAAGCGTGCATTTTCTATTAATATATAAAATGAATAAACGAGATAAAAATAATATATATACATATATACATGCGTATATATTTTTTCGATTAAAAGAGAAAATTTTGGACGAAAATTGGATTTTCTCGCTCTGTCTGTTTTATCGAATTTATCAACTGCGAAAAACCATCAACGGAAAAAACTAACCAACCAGCAATCGACCTACTGGATACGTTGTTCTATATAATAAAATAATAATAATGGTAGTAATAGTAGTCGTGACAATAAATTTTATTGCTACATTAAACAAGAAAATTGGCTTTTCTTCCAGGGAAAAAAAAATGGAAAAAGCCATCAGATCCTTCTCGCGATACATAGTGTAACTGATTATTAACGCACACCCGAAGAGCTGCTTTAGCTGCCTAGAAATTTTTCGACAAAATATTTATTATATGTTCGGACAAATAAATAAATAAAAAAATAAAAAAATAATGTACCGGTTAATTATATACATCTCTCTCTCTCTCTCTATAAAAAGATATAACCGCAATATATAACTCTCCCTTATTTAACATCTAAAATGCTTAACCACCGTCTAGTGAAAAATGTAACAAATAAATATACAAACGACGCAAATTGCTCAAGAAAGAAGCAGCGCACGAATGATTTAACCTTAAACGTAGCGAGTACACATTCGATTAATACGAAACCGAACCAAAAAACAAAACAAAAAAAAAAACACGTACACACCCACGTCACATATACTACAACACACGCACATATGTAAATATATGTACATATTTATATTTCGAACACAACCGGAAGGGGGGTAGAGAAAGCCGGTGTATCCGTACAATAAGAAAATACGTTTTTCCGCATAAATTTCCTCGATTTAATGGAAACTCCCTAAATCGCACGTAAATAGAAATAGAAATATATTTGGCTGCTACACGTCGAATATATTTAAAACGATTTTTCTAACGAATAACGACAGCAACAACATCAATACTAACAACGAAATTTGTTAAAATTTTTTAACAAAAAAAAAAAAAAAAAAAAAATCCGAATAATTCTAAACACGAAGTTTTACTAACCACGATCAAAGAATTATAATTATAACAAAAAGATGGAGGGGATTACTGGAATCGAAAAGTATTAACGCTGGCGGTGTAAACATCCGAAATGAGTGACGACGATGCGACCAGCTGGTGAACAAAATATATTCCGCAGTGCTGACCGCATTATTTTCGATCACACATTATCAATAAATTTTATAATAGATTTTATACGAGGCGTTTATTACGAGATGATTTTATATAATTTTCAACTCATCTATATATTTTAAAAAATCGAGACATTTCACGTCAAGTACTCAATACCCGGTCTCAATATAAAGAATCGAATACCACGGATACTACTAGATTCTAGGTAGTCGACGATCGCCATCACTAAGACGGCGATATAGAAATAAATGTCGGAATATTCGTCAAATAATACGGCTAATAAAATCGAATATAATCGGCGACGTACAAGCCCTGCACGATTACTTGCGACAGGAATTAAGAGAAAGATGATATGCAACTGACTCACAATGTAAAACCACGTTGGAGGACGGATACAACGATTCCGTATATAACAATTATATATATATATATATATATATATATATATATATATATATATATATATATATATATATATTTGCCCTATTGTTATTATATAGGGCCCACTCTAAAGGTTAATGAAAATTGCAGGGTATCAAACTAGTTAACCGCTGGTATAATTAACAATATGAAGTTTTTCTTTATTATTTTAAAAAAATGAAATAAACAAAAGAAAAGACACACACAAATACATAGAGAATATTAGACGCCCACGTATACATATACAAGGGTACATAAACACACACACGTTATATATATATATATATATATATATATATATATGTATATGTATATATATAATATACATTTGACGTAGCTTCTAGAGGTGACCAATAAGACGTATTTTTACGAGTTTCTCGTTTAATTCATTTCTATCTTTATTTAACTGTTTCCCCGTTCATACACAAATTACAACTTTGTTTTAAGAAAATCTTTCTTTGTAACAACTTTTAGATAATTTCCATTCCTGGCCTGTCGCCATCAGGTATTAGTTATAATTGCAACAGTAGTTTAAGCGGAAAATTAAATTACAGTTTTATCTTAGATATAAAAACCAACCCATCAATATAAATGACGTTCATTTAGTCTTTCCGAACACATTTGTACCGCGTTTGTCTTTTGAGGATTCTTCTTCATTTCTTTATCCTCATCTTATTTGGTGCTAATTACAACATACATATATATATATATATATATATATATACACCGTTCTTGCGTTAAATTCATAAGTTGGTTAATTCCCTTAATGTCACCCCTTTGATCGATGTAGCAATTTATCCTTTGTTTTTTCTTTTTATTATTTTCGAAAGTCCGTTTACTCTTACTATATGACCGAAAATTTCCACTTTCCATAAATGTTAGTTAGCTGGTCTCAATTCTAAGCTCTGATTAAAATTGATTCGTTTGGCTTTTGCGAATTTCTTTCCATCTTCTTTCCCATTAATCCGCCGATGGTCTAATATTTCCGATCCACACGTCGCTTTTGAGAAAACCAGCGTCTGTACAGCAGCCGTAATTTTATTAATTCGGAACATCTACACGATCTTTCCAAACACGGTTTAATTTTGCAATCAAGTTGTTTGCTAAAGCTGTTCGTCTGTTTATTTCGTCAATTTTAGAAGTATATATCTTCTGCCGGGTTTGATTTTCCTCATCGATGATTATCGTCGAACATTTTTCTTTGTCCCGTACCAAAAACCGATCTCGTTGCCAGTAATTTCGATTATTAATAATAACTCGGAGACATTTTTAATTACGTCACGTTGGCGAATACTACCTTATCATCTGTAAATCTTATATCTGAGATTCTTTTCACCACCATCTAGACAGATATTAACCGCATTGTCTTACAATCGATTCTACGTAGTTGTCGAAAAAAATCGATGATATAAAACAGCATTCATCTCCTCGCTGCGAACTCATCTGATATTTCGATTTGGTATACTCTTTATTGTTCGCGTATAATTTTTGTAAAAGACACATCAGATGTTTCGGTATGTACATTTCTAAATAGCATTTACCGCAATTTTGATCATTTAACGTTATCAAAAGCTTTCGTTAGACTAAAAAACCAACGCAACAGTCCGGAATATTTATATTCGTTAAGTTTTTCAAAATCGCTAAATTTTTATATATAACAAGATGGCAGAGCGGTTTTCAGCCGTTATCGAGAGAGGACATAAAAAATACAAAATATATAAAAAGTAGAAAAATATAAAAGAAGAAAAAAAAAACGAAAAACAAAATAAAATGTAAGAAAATAGTCATCTGATAAACGGTAAACAAGGCAATCGACAAATCAGCAATGTATATCAAATTAAACGAGAAATATAAAAAATCACAAAGCTTTTTTGATACATAAACAACTACACTAAATAGCCGGAAAAATAAAAAATTGATTAAAATTCCGCGTTAAAATTTATCGATGAATTTATTTTCGCACGCATTCTTTTATTAGTTGTATTTTTTCCCGGTAATTTTCTTTTTTAATATAAAATGTTTTAAATTTTATAAATTTCGGTTAATATTATCGATTTTGTGTTTTAATTCTTCACCACGATGTTGTCTAAATCATGATTGTTCATCATTGTTCATATACGTGAATTTAAATGTTCTTTAAATCTTATTGCGAAATTGACTACCAGTTTCTTCCCTTATTAAAAACGATCACAATTTATTTGTACTCATTTCTATCGTAAATTTTGAAATTGATTATTTACACGAAATTACTTGCTAAATCTATATTATATTTGTTAAATACTTATTCCACACGGTCCAAATTTTATTTGCTAAATCTATATGATATTTGTTAAATATTTATTCTGCACTGTTCAAATTTAATGTATTTAGTTAAATTTTCGATCGTATGTAGATTAAGTTTCAATATTGATAATTTCTCCGAATAATAAAATGGACAAGCGACAGATTTGATACGGATCGCGAACAAGTGAATTGCTATCGATCACTTTCACCCGCAAAGTACGAAGATTATATATATATATATATATATATATATATATATATATATATAATGTATGTGCGTATTGCATCGTTTAGTATTCAAGAAAATAAAAGTTTTACATATTACGAACTAAAATTACAAGGAAAATAAATCAGTTCCGAAGTCTGGACACTCTCGCAGGTGCGATAATTGAAAGCCACACTTTTCGAAGCTAAATTTTACCGACACTAGATTCGATGTTAATCATTTTACGATATCATCATTATCATCATTACATTTACTATTATTATTATCATCATCATCATCATTATATGTGTATATGAAGTATAGTGAAAGGGAGATTGAAATGGAGAAGAGACATTACATAATCGAAAACAACTGCTAGTAAGACAGGTGTCATACATACGCCCCTGTTTTGTTATTTTTTTTTCAAAATTGTCATTTTTTATTATTTCCTATTTTTATCAGTAAATGTAGAAATTATTTGAAAGCGAAAAACGAAAATCTTAAAATGCCACATATAGCTAACGGTATAACCGGAGTCGACGTACGTATGTGTAATTAAATCAATTCATTTATATCGATATTTAAAAAATAAAATAAAATAAAAAATAAAACAATAAAAGTCGGCGTATAGTTTAAACGTTTATTACGCGTAATACGAAATTCAACCGAAAATCCGTAATTACGTCTTTTTGGGTTTTTTGGCCTTTTATTTTGACGTTTTTTTTTTTTTTTTTTTTTTAGGAAGATTAATATTACGTATTAAACTTAAATTTATTAGTATCGGCGCAATTAAATTAGGGTAGACGAAACATACTCGAATAGTTCGCCGAGGATGTGTACTGCCGCCCTTCGATATATACATATGCGGAATATATAATTTTGAAAAAGTACTACACGGATTCCTGCAGACGATATACTCCTTTTAGCAAATATGAAAAAAGAACTAAAACGTTTGCGGTGAAAGCTCGAACGAAAAATACGGCTTAAACGCGGGGAAAACTAAAATTACCAAGCTATAGATCGCGTAAGACATTCCAAATCCGAGGGTTGATAACGTTGACACAATTATTTAGGTTCCCGCATCGTCAGTAACGACGGATGTGAATATCAAGAAACGCCTGACGCTGACAAGATTTGCCGGAACGGAATTAGCCCAGATTTGAAAAATAAGATAAAATCGATCAACAGCTCAATTTTTTACAATAGCGACGGAAACCTGTATTATAAAACGTACAGATGACGAGACAAATTAACGCTTTCGAAATGCGGGCTGGTAGGAGGGCTCTTAGAAGGAATGCTGTAAAATTTTTTTGATCGCATAACAAGTATTAGACAACATCAGGAGAATATGGAAACCGAGGAAGATGTGTCCTTTTCGATGGACGGATAGAAAAAACAAACATCCGAACTTACACTGGATGCAGCTACGAGAAAGGTAGCATGTCGGGCGGGAGTAGAGAAAAGTGGTTCATACGATTTCACGTTGATGTCGTCCGCCAACTAGCTTCATAAAGGACATCGAAGTAGTATAATTATCGATCGAATGTTTGTCTTTATTTATTAAGCCTGCAGCTTTACTTATGGTATCCAACTTCCGGAGTGAGGCAAATATGACAGTATCGTCAGCGTATCGTAAATTATTGACGCGTGTTCCTCCTATTTTAACACGATCTTCACGTCCATGATCTCTTTGATTATCCATTCAGTGTATATGTTAAACAAAATCGGACATAGTAAGGTTATTTATTACGGAGTATTAATCTTTTGTTAATTAATATATTTTGCTCACTTATTTTTTTTTTTTAATCAAAATATTTATTGCAGGCGTATTAATTTTTCGATTTAATTAAAATTTTTAATTAGATTATGATTATATTTTTTTAAATTACATTATATTTTGAGTTTAATATTTTGTTTATATAGTTTATATACATTTTGATTAATACTAGGTTGTTTATTATGGAGTATTCATGTTAGAGCTTAATTAATATTTTGTTCGTATTTTAATCATTCTTCTTTAATCGGATTATTAATTTTTCTTGCCTTGCGTATTCTTTTTTGAGTTTAATTAATGCTTTATCTATATTTTCACTGCTTTAAAAAAAAAAAAAAATTATTTAACATTAGGCTATATTTATTATGGAGTATCAATTCCTTAGGTTTGATTAATATTTTGCTTGATTTTTGTATTGAGTTATTTTTATAACGGGTGTTAATTTTTGGATATCATTAATATTTTGTTTGTATTTTGAAATCGATTTTGCGAAAAAATCGTCGAGAATATTGGATGATTTAATGAGAAATTATCTACGCATTTTTACTTTTGCGGCGAGAATACATTACATAAGTAACGGTTGTATCAACTCGGAATTTCAATTCTCGTCAATAGCAAACTTAGCGACGGTTCCCAGGTAAGCCGGGTAAATTTGCCATTGCTTTGGCGTTTATTTACTTCAGAGAAAGTTAGTACTCGAAGATTTATTTTAAGCTCATTTTGCTAGGAAGTCATTACTATCATACAGCATCATTTATAATTTTACGTTAAATATGGATAATGCGCGACTGAAAGGATTAAAAATAAAATTATAGTGGCAGTTTCATATATATATATATATATATATATATATATATATATATATATAAGAAAATATTAAGAAATATATTGCAAATAAACTGATGAAACGCATCAAATAAAACGAAATAAATAATCATCATCATTATAATGATGACATGCTTGTTATCGAACGTTGACAAGACTCACTTTGGTCTCTAAAACCGCTCGGAACAAACGTATCACTGCTAAATTGTACCAATCCGACAGATTCTGTAACCAGGTTGTGTTTTCTCTTCCCCGTGGTATTCTTTCTGTAATTTTTCCATGCATTAAAACATCAAGCAAGTTGTATCGTTCTGGGCGTCGTATTACACGATCAAAATACTTCAGTTTACAATACTCGACTACTATTACTACTTCCTGGCATTTATTCATACGTTGCAGTACTTCGTGTTGCGTAATTTATCTGTCCATTTTAAGCGAAACATTCTACGGAACAACTCTACATTTCAAAGGCATCCAGTTTTTGTTCCATCTCTTTTGTGATTAACCAGCTTTCAGAACCTTACTCCGATATCGAGAATATGTAGCATTTTAATCATCTTATTTTCAAATCTGATTTTGCATTTCTACATAAGCAAAATAATTGATGAAGAATAGTATCGGTTCCAAAGAGGTAAGTCAAAATAGTATTAAATGAACTTACCGAACGTTTTAGATAAAAATGTAAAAAAAAAAAAAATAAGCCATACATCTATATGCACTATAAAAGCATTTGACTAGGTGGATCATGATAAATTCATAAAGAAATTAGAAGGAATTGGAAACATTAAAGAATTATCGGAGAGAACAATGAGAGAAAGGAAACTGTTTTATAAGTAAAAATATATTCCAAGCGAATATATATATATATATATATATATATATATATATATATATATATATATATGGCAGGACCATATACACAGATTAGCCGGTATGAAATGGATAAACGAGGCTCGTGATCGCTACAGATGAAAAGAAAAGTGGAACGCTTACATCTAGCAGTGGGTTGATATAAGCGTATCGTGATATAGATATGTATATATATATCGCCCAGGGGTATACCTTCTGGGATCAAGAGCTCTAACCGAAACTGGGCGCGTCGACAGATGGTGGATAGTCTCTAATGGCTAGTAATTATACTGGTTAGCAGCGAATAACCAATAAGCAGTCGCGAACCATTAGCGGCTACTGGTGGAAAGACTCTTACAAGCGATTGTAGTAGTGACAGGATAAAGATACACGATGGTGTAGAGGGGCAGTTTGGTGAACTATCTAATGAAAATCTGCATAAACCAGTTAACTGTCTCATCCTTGGCGAGTCTAGGTCGCCATAAAAGTCTAAACAATTTTACCTCACCAGTGGAACCTGGAATTGAGCAGCCGCGATTCCAGTATCAAATTAAGGTACAAATGAAATTATCATGAAGCGACTTAATTTGGATCATCAGGAGGCGTAAAATACAGTCACTGAACTGCGATGAGGAAGGCAAATGAAAAACATCTCATTATTTGTTCTCAGAATATACATGTGTTCCTCTGATGTAAAAATAAAATCCGGAGTAATACTCCCCCGTTCATATCACCGAGTGGTGTAGTTCAATGAAATAAGATGAAAGAATTTGTAAAAAATTGGAACACGGTATGTGAGAACCTTACACAAATGTGGGAAGCTGGAGAATTTAAAAGTGGAAATAAAAATAATGAAAATTGATATTTTAGAAGTTAGTGAAACAAGATGGTCCACGGCGGTGATTTCTGGTCTAATGAATATAGAATAATTAACACTGCAGCAAACAATGGAATAGCAGGCGTGGGTTTTGTAATGAAGAAACATATAGATATTTTAGTCAAAACAATATGGATGTAGAATGAAAAGATAATATTGATTAGAATTAACACTTAAGGACACGAATATTGTGCAAGTATATACGCTGACCTCAACAGATGATTAAGTAGAGATTGAAAAAGCTTATAAACAATTGGAAGAAGTAATAGACGAAATCACGGGTGATGAAAATCTAATTTTACTGTGAGATTGGAACGCGATTGTAGAAGAGGAAATAGTTAACACACAAAAAACACTAAAATAATGGGAAATTATGTGTTAGAAATAACAGAGGAGAAAGATTATTAGAGTTTTTGCGTACATTATCAGCTGTTATTGACGAATACCTGCTTTAAACGCCATAGGAGAAGATATACTTTGAAAATGCCCGGCGATATTGGAAGATATCAGTTAGATTGCATAATAGTCAAACAAATATTTTAAAATTAGGTAGAGGACAGTAAAGCATATCCGGGAGCTTACATAGATTCAGATCACAATGTGACAATGATGAAGTGTAGAGACTGAAATGGAAGAAACAAGAAACTGTACGATTAAATTTGAACAAGTTAAAAAATCCAATTACATTCCATTAAGACCAATAAGAGATGAAGATATCGAAAACTGGAATGTTTTCAAAATAAAAATCTTGAAAACTGCAGAAAATAAGCAACAGACAAAAAAAGTTAGAAAACCGTAGATCTCTGAAGGAATAATACAAAAAATTGATAAAAGACGAAAAGGTGGTAAATCACTAGAAGATAAAATTAAGTACAATGCGATCAGAAACGAAATAAATCGAATGTGTAAGCTAGCCAATGTAATGAAATATAAAAAGAATTCAACGAAGGAAGAACTGATATAAAATCAACTGAAGAATACATTACACGTAATGGAAGATCTATTTAAGAAAAACCGAATGAAAATAAATAAAAATAAAACAAAAATTATGGAATGAGACGAAAATACAGTATTAAAATACAAAAAGTTGATGAATTTCATTACTTAGGTAGCAAAATCACCCATGATGAGAGATGCGGGAAAGATATTAAAAAAACTGGTTTAATCAAGCAAAGCGAGTATTTTACGATCGAAAAAATATATTAACAAACAAGGGTATAAACATAAATCTGAGAAACATTTTTTTAACCTTATTTGTTTGGAATACGGCACTGTACGGATGTGAAACATGGACAATCAGTAAAGTGTAAGAACGCTCACTAGAAGTATTCGAAATGTGATGTTACAGGAGAATGCTGAAAATACGGTGGACAGATAAACTAACTAAAGAAGAAGTCCTAAAGAAAATTGGAGAAGAAAGAACATTCTGGAAAACAATAATAAAACGAAGGATGAATATGATTGGGCATAAGCAACGATAGTATACAAAAGATAATTAAAGAAGGAATAATGGATGGAAAACGAGGAAAGGGAATATTAAGGAAACAATATATGCAACAGCTAATAGAAGACACTATCGGATATGCGGATATGAAGAATTGTGGAGAAAATTATCAAACCCGTCTTAAGACTGATGCCTACATGATGATCATGATGATATATATATATATATGAATATCAGAAGGGGTAATCTGGTATCAGTATTGTTTATTATATACACTAATAGTCTACAACATACTTGCACCAATTTTCAGTTACCGTCCTCATCTTTCTTCAGTAAACAAGGAATTAATTTACAGTACCATTATAAGACCTAGGTTAGTTTACGCTTGTCCGGTCTGGTGTTCAGTGTCCGTTAGTACTTACAAAAAACTGCAGGTAATGCAAAACCGGCGTTGCAGAATATCATTAAATGCCCGTTGATGGACTAAAATACAGTACATGCATTCTACGCTAAATATTCCTCATATTTATGATCATATTTATACATTATCAAAGAAATTTTAAGATAAATGTATCGTGACAATAACTTAATTCGGGTAATCGGGATTATTGATCTCAGCATGCGTTACACTAGATACAAGCATCGTCGTATTTAGCACCGATTTCTAATGTATACGATCAGATCTGTGTTACGATTTTTTATTGTTATTTATTTATATACAAGTTAAACTAAATTTAATATTAAAAAAGCTAATATTTTTTTTTTAATTTTTCCTATTGTTATTTTACTGTTATGTTTTCTTTATTATTTATTTAATTTTGTAAAGTCATTTGGTTGTATTTAACTGCTAAGGTAACTTTAAGGATACCTAGCATATGTATTTGTACATATAAATTTTTCATGATTTATTAAATTTTGTATTGAAATAAATATAAATATAAAAAATTCTGGACAACAGTAGATTATTTAACTATAATGACCGTTTATAAAAGGATAGAAATGTACAATGACCTTGATAATGATAAATAAATGGACACATGATCGTAAGTTAATAATAAATACAACGAAAGTTGTAACTATTTTAAATCTTGTAAATGAACATAAGTATTAAGGTGCTGTAATAATAGGTAATCGTATAGGATGGAATAGAGAATATATTATTAAAAAAAAACCAACAGTACCGGAGTTGTATAAGATTATGCCCTAGTTGAATCAATGATTGTCATACGGTGTACAAGCGATTATAAGCCGGGGGGGGGTTGACCCACTCTTGGAATCAATCTGATAATAAGAAAATATATATAAGTTGTTAAATGCAATTTGTTAAACCTTTTTTGTTTTCTTTTATTTTCATTTATTTTATTTAAATTTCGCTGTTTTTGAAGTAAATAGTTTTGCAATATAGGATGTACTAGAAGAATTTTGTAGAAAAATAGAAAAAAGCAAAGAATCGATTTTAAATTTTAAATTTAATTAAGTACTACTATGTATTATTCCTTCAAAAAATATAAAATCATTATTTATCGTTTAGCTTTTCGCGGGATTTATTGTACTTTGTAACCATCTCCCTCTGTCCTTAATAACATACTATTAGTATGTTCCAGTGACGTTAAGTATTTCTGCTGTCTATTGCTTCTAACAGAATTACATATTCGACGTGTAATAAGTATAAAAATAATTCTGGCGATTTGAATTGCTTAGGGCTTGGGGTTTAACGTAGTTGAGTTTTGGTTATTTACTTAAAGTTCAATTTAACTCGGGTTTACTGTTATAATTTAGTTTTGTTTGAACCCCCGCTTCAACCAAGTCTGACGTCACTGCGGGGGATTACATAAAGAGTTCGTAATATACAAATTCTGAAACTGGTGTTAAAAAGTGACGATAAAACATTTTACAAAATGTGAAAAATATAAAATGTAATATATATATATATATAGAGAGAGAGAGAGAGAGAATAGAAATATTAATAACATAGCGTACGCAAGTAATAAGTGAAAAAGAGCTTGAAAATATACAGAAAATACTCTGCTACCACAAACCGAGACAAGACAACGTGTAAAAAGATTTACGTGTGCGGGAAAGTAAAGTCACACGTAATGTGACTAAGTTAGTAAATAATTCTATATTACAAACCTTCAAATTATACTTAAAGGAAAATGATTAGGATGAGAGCTGCGAATGGATGATGGTTGATTAGGAAAATTTATAACGTAGTAAATTAACCTTTTCATACCCACACATAGATAAAAAAAAATTGGGGGACCCTTGTTCCAATTAAAACATTTAAGTTTTTTTTTTTAATACTTGAAAAGACAATTACCGTATATCCAAAAATATATAATGGACATATGTGATTAGCAAATTACGAAGAAATTATTTATTATAATAATTTTAATTGACAACATTTGGCGTGATCAAAGTAGCCAATAAAATGAAAATTTCTTTTACCAACTTTAAAGATAAAATACCACCCAAACCCGGCAGCAAAAATTTCGAATTCAGGTTAAGTATAACAGAACGATTTGCGTACATATGTATAATTTTGAGATTGAGGGAGAGAAAATTTATTGAATATAAGAACATATTAAACTAGTTATAAATCGATTTTAACGTTATATATTTCTGTAAATTTTCGAATAATATAAATGTGACTTACTTTCTATATTGTCTGCTTGTATGAACTGTGATATCCATTTTTTAATGTACATTGTTCCCTTTTGATTCAATTGCGTCATTAATAATATAATACATTTTTTGTGAATTATACATACTTTATTATATTATATATATTATATATATATATATATATATATATATATATATATATATATATATATATATATATAAATAATATTCGTATTTTATTTTTCACTTCGTAATTATAAAATTATAAACGTGTACGCAAATCGTTCTGTTATACGTAATAGTGTTGTTCGATTCAGAATTCGAAATTTTGATGTCGGGTCGTTTGGTATTTTATCTTTAAAGATGGTAAAAGAAATTTTCATTTTATAGACTACTTTGATTATTTGTTCGTCATCTTTTATCTTGTTTTTTCTGTGTGTATCTAATATATAATACGTCTGAGTGTATGTGTGTGTGTGTGTGATGTGTATGCAGAAAAGGGATGAAGGAATTTTTTCGAACCTAACAAAAGATATGACCTACCATTACATTTTAATACATGTGTATATGACTTTTCGAAATAATATTGAAATTTTTTAGGAGAAATTCTTGTATATTTAAACGCTTCTATTTAGGCGAATTTTTGTACATGTATGGAATGTATGAAGTAACTGTAGGGAAATGAGGAATTTTAAATTTTAGGTTCACTGTCTCAATAAAATTTTGATTTTTGATCGCATTAACCATTTGAATGTTATAAGATTAGAAATTGTCAATTTACTGTATACTAGTTGGTAAATATAACTAACAGTTTATACTTCGGATGCCGTTTCGAAGTAAAGGTATCGAATTTTCCGGAAAAATTTTTCAATCTACTAAAAAATTAATTTATGGAAAAAATCCGATAGAAAAATTCTAAAATTCAATTCTAAATAAGATGCCGGTCACCTTTTGATATTTGTTAAAATTGATATTTTTGGTGATAGCTCTTGAAACTTACGAACAACACGAAATTCTACAAGAATAAAATGGCTATAGTTATATATGTACTATGTATTTAAATATGTTTCAAAAAACACGATTTTACAAAAATAAACAAAAACCCGTTCGCCAGGATACTCACTCTCTCTCTCTCTGTGTACATATATATATAAATATATATATATATATATATATATATATATATATATATATATATATATATAAAAATAAAAATATGAAAGAAAACATATAAACGAAATGGGTTGTAAAAACATTAAAAAATGTATAATTTATCACTTGCATTATTCCGACAAAGCTATGTAGAAGAGATACTCTTATATTCGGAGAAAAAAAGAGATCGGCTAATAAATAATACACACACACACACATGCGAACATATCCGCATGTGATAATGAACGTGTACATGTTTTATTCACACACACACACACACACACACATATATATATATATCAAAACTTACTTTTGTTTTTGCTCTTTGTGACGTAATTGTATAGTTTTAGATAATTTATCCAAATTCTTGCTATAGTCTAATTCCACTTCGGCACGGCGGCGAAAAAAATCTTGCAATTCGTTGACGATAGAAACTTGCGTTTCCATTCGTGTGTCCAAACATCGTAATTGTTCGTTCAATTGCAGTCTTATATCTGAAAGAAAAACACCGTGATGATATATATATATATATATATATATATATATATATATATATATATATATATATGGATGTATGCATATATACATATATAAAACAAAACATTATGTAAATCTCCATATGCCGTTTGTAACTACCAGGACTATTACAGCACAAGGAGACATGTGTCTAATTTATGTGTACGCTAAGAGTCCGCTTTCTCTGGCAAAAGCCAGGATTCTAACTATTTATTGAGGGTCGTTTGAGAGGATTTTGTGTGTTATCCTGTATGGTATAAGAATTTGGCAGTTTTAAATTTAGTGTATGACTGTTGGTTCTGTTAAATGCCCGCATAAAGGACAGTTTTCTGGTGGGAGCTTTTGATATATAGATAATTGTGTGATATGGCTGTATGAGCCACACGTAGAAAGTTTAAGATACAGTACTCTTTTCTGCTTGTGTCATCTATTTCTAATATTATTGGGTTTTTGTTGTCTTGACAGCATCTTAATTGTAGGGAGTCTGTTATAGCATATTATGATTCAGATATTTTTGTCGAAGGAAACGAAAAGCTCCTTTTTAGTATATTTAATAATTACTTTAAGGACAGCGAGGTGAAATTAGTTGATAGGTCTGGTGAGTATGTTCATAAAACGAACGGTAGAAAAAGACAGTTTTTAACTAATTCTTTTGCTTTCTTTGGATTTATTTCTGGTGATAGGAATGCTATTTTATCATTACATAATGAGTTTTCTTTCGGTTTTGATCAGTTGTCAATAATTATTATTAAGGAAGACTTAAATTTCTTTGTACCTGCCTTGAAGTTTCTATTTAATGAATCATTTGCTTCAGGAAAATTTCCAGATATTTTGAAATTAGATGTTATAACGCCCACATTACGAACTACATACCTATATGTATTCTTTCATCACTATCTAAAGTTTTTGAAAAATGTGTTAAAAAAATCATACTATATTACTTAATGGGAATTAATTTTTTAGCTCTAATCAATTTGGTTTCTTACCTAATAGAAGTATAAACGATGCTCTAAGCATAACTCTTATATTGCTGATAATTTGGAGGATGGCCATTCTGTACTAGTTGTTTTATTTTGATATATGTAAAGAATTTGATACTATTAACCGTGAAATCCTATTAAACAAGTTATATGCATATGGATTTCGGGGAAATACTTATTTTTGATTTAAATCACATGTAAGTAATAGAAAATATGTAACAAAAATAAATAATGCTTTTAGCGATAGTGTGCAGCAATGTTACGGTGTTCCTCGGGGAAGTGTATTAGGTCCGTATTTATTTCTGATATATACATATATATATATATATATATATATATATATATATATATATATATATATATATATATATATATATATATATATAAACAATCTATATAACTTGCATGTTGCAGGAAAACTTTTATCTTATGCTGATGATAGTGTAATGCTAGTTAGTTCGCGTTTCCCGGGAGTGTTTGAACAACATGCTCAGGATGATGTGAATAAGGTTTATGATTGGTTAAAATTACACCGCTTAGCAGTTAACACAAATAAAACAAAATTTATTGTGTATACGTATTAAAATCGGGATGCGCTGAATGGTATTTATTTAACCCTAAATAAAAATACTATAATAAACGGTGTATGTGAAATAAAATATCTAGGCGTTGTAATAAATAATAAGTTATATTAGAATAGCCATATTAAATATATTAGTAGTAAACTCAGGAAGCTAAATTATTTATTTTACTATCTTAAGCGGTTGTTTAATGAAAAGCATTGCTTTGTATCAACCTATTTTGTCATATGTTATAATACACTAGGGTGGAGGTGCTGTATACCATATACGACCTTTAGAAATTTTACAGAATCATTTGTGTAGACATATATAAGCGGGAAAAATGGTTCTTGCAATATTCTTAAAGTAAGGACATTTATAAATTGCACTTACTCGAGTTTGTATTTAGAAATAAAAAAAAGATTTGATATTCGGACTAGAAGTTGGATAACGAGATCATCCAATGAGATTGCTAGTGTACCAAAACTTTAACAAATATCATACACCGCATGCAGACACTTTAAATGGGTCCTGCATATTACAGTACTGTACCTATAGACATAAGGAATAGTTTAAAAAATGATAAGAGGATAAGGCTATTGTTAGATATTTATTAACTAACAGTTGATTGTGTTCATCTTTATATGTGCTTCGAGTTGTAGTGTGTTATTAAAAGCAAAAATTGTTCATACATAAATTTGATAATAAGTATTTAGTTTTTATTTTTGCAAATGTAAATGTGCACGTTCTGTTGTTGCGTGATGTGTGTACCTAGTAAGTTTATGCTAAATTACATTCCGGTGTTAGGTGTATATATATATATATATATATATATATATATATATATATATATATATATATATACACGTTTGTATGTGAGTTATGTCACTTTTTCTAGCTTTATAAGTGTATGTTTTCCCTTATGTGCGAGTGTATGTGTGTATACTTATGTCTAAATGTGTAATATGTGTATACAGTGTGTAATTGGCACTGTATAGTTATAGAGTGCATTTATATAAGAAATTTCAGTATGGTGATTTACTTTGTTTTTTGTTGCCTATCGTCGTGTAACGATTATAGACCTATAAATCTAATTAGCCATACATTGAAAATACTACTACGAGTAATACAAGCTAGAATGCGGCAAAAATGTGAAGAAAATATAAGTAAAGAACAACTTGGTTTTCGATGTGGACTGGGAAGTAGAGATGCATTATTCTGCATGAATATATTAATTCAAAAGTTAAAAGAATTTCAACGACCAATATTTATGTGTTTTATAGACTTCGAATTCGACAAAGTACGGCATGTCAAATTAATTAATATATTACAAGAAATTGGATTGGATACTGCTGATAGAAGATTAATAAAGAACTTATATTTGCAACAGATGGCAACAGTAATACTAAATAACGACGAAACGACGGATAAAATCAAAATTGAGCGCGGTGTAAGACAGGGCTGTATTTTGTCGCCGACATTGTTTAATATATTCGCGGATATCATATTCAGAGAAGCGTTAACAAACAGATCTGAAGGTGTCGAAATTGGAGGTGAAATCATTAATAATATAAGGTACGCAGATGACACGGTCATATTAGCAGAAAATGCGAAAGATTTAGGAATATTGTTGAAATTATTAGAAAGAACCTGTGATATATATGGTATTACAATTAATAGTAAGAAAACTAAAGTAATGGTGACAGTAGATCAAAGTAAACCAAAGATAATACTAAGTAATGTGGAATTAAAAGTAGTGAACAAGTACAGATACTGGCTAAACAAAGCCGGAGATTCAAATGAAGAAATTAAATGCAGGATAGGACAGGCAAGAGTAGCATTTATGAAAAAAACATTAACATCGCATGGAATATCTCTTGAAGTAAGACTCGGAGTTTTAAAATGCTACGTATGGTCAGTGCTGCTGTACGGCTGCGAAACATGGAGACGCTGAAGGCTAAAATAATCAAAACTATAGAAGCCTTCGAAATGCAGTGTTACCGTCGTATCATATTGTGGACAGCAAAGAAGAAGAATAACGAAGTATTGTTGAACACGATCAAGCGAAGGAAAACAGCGTACCTGGGACACATATTAGGAGATATGGCAGAGAATTAAAAGGTTTACAAGCCTTCCTCCTACATATGTAAATCCAACTGATACCCAGTGGCTTACAAGCTTTATGCAACAATTCTAAAGCCCAGTCGACCCTTGTAATGGAGCAGGCCTGATGGACAAATGGAGTAGATCTATTCCTTTTTTTGAAAACTCTATCTCAAAAGAGGAATTTAGATCATAATAAAGATACAATGGTAGGAGTGGATAATATATCGTACCAAATGATACAAAAGCTACTGGAGGAAGCTATAAATATGTTGTTAGTTTTTTATAATAAATCGATAAATACGGGATACATTCCCACTCTGTGGAAGGAACACTATGTTTGCCCCATACTCAAACCGGGAGAAAATCCTGATGACCATAAATCATACAGGCCTATTTCATTATTGTCTTGTATGGGGAAAACGTTAGAAAATATTCTGAAGTTCAGGTTAGAATGGTGGGCCTATAACTTCAAACAAATTTCGACAACCCAATATGGTTTCAGATAAGGTTTTAGTTCCACTGACGCATTAAGTTCTTTTACATTATATATTCAGAATCATCTGGCCTATAAACGGAGTGTCGTATCTGTTTTTATTGATATTCAGTCGGCTTATGATAATGTCAATCTGTCCACATTATACAAACAGTTAATAACACGTGGGGTTAACCAAAAAATTTGTACATGGATATTTAACTATTTTTATGGTAGAAAGTTAACAGTAAAATATAAAGGAACGCAATATGCCTCGGTTTATTCTGGCAAAGGTTTAGCACAAGGGAGCCTCGTCAGTCCGTTATTATACACAATTTATACGAAATCTATAGAACAAATTCAAAATAAATCGATAGTGATATTTCAGTATGCAGATGATCTGGTGATAAGTGGAGCATCAGCTTCTATAGACTTTTCAAAAATTAGAGATAGCGCTAAATAAATTGCAAAGTCTTCTAGTTACTTTACAATTGAATATTAATGTAGATAAGACTCGTGGTATCTTGTTCACAAGAAAATTCTTCCGTACATCACCACTAGTACGCATTAATAAAAAGTCTATTGTCTTTCAGCAGTCCGTCAAATATCTGGGGGTAATGTTTGACCCTAAAATATCATGGAATGAAGAGACCAGATTTTTGTTACAAAAGTGTAACAAAGGATTTAATATATTACGGGCCATTACCGGAATAAAGTGGGTTGCCCATCCAGTAGTAGGTCTTCAGATCTATAAATTACTCATCAGATCCCATATACATTATATTGCGCCGTTCATTACTTTTAATAAAACACAGTTTAAAAAATTACAGTTGATACAGAATGTTGCCCTTCGCTTATGCCTGGGTGTGCTCCACTCCCATTAATATCTTACAGGCAGAAGCTGCGGAGCCTCCTTTTTCGCTAAGACAGAAATTTATATCTGACAAATTTTACCTTACGAGTCAGGCAGCGTTACCCTCAACAAACAACTTACTCGTATGTACAAAGCACGTAATAATAAATATTGGCTTGGTAAAAATTTACCTCCACTCATTCATAGTCGTAACAAACTACACGAGATAAGTTTAGTACAGACGTCTTTAGATCCCTTCTATAAGACTTCCTTCCAGATACTACAGTCTAGATTACAGGTAGATACTAGTTTTTTAAATACATCGAAAAGTCTACCAAATGGCGTTAACAATTCCATTGTCGAGTCAGTATTGGAGAAGGAGTACAACGATTATGAAATTATTTACATCGATGGCTCTATTGAACATTCTAAAAAGAGATATACAGCCGCTTTTTTTTACCACAGTAGAAACATATCTAAGTTGTTCCGCATATGCAAGTTCATCATTTTTTATAGAAATGTATGCCATATACGAGGCTGTTATTTAAAAAAATATTAATACTTACTGACTCCATGAGTGTTCTTTTACAACTATCTAGACTCCCGGAATTTTCAATGAGTATATTAGAGATATCAATAAGACAGTGGGTTTAGCAACTTCACAAGCGTGCAACTAAGGTGAAGTTTAAGTGGGTCCCTGCCCACTGTGGTGTCCGTGGAAATGAGGTAGCGGACGCGATTACTCGATCAGATCTAATTCAAGCTATTCACGTTAAACTACAATGGAGACAATTAATACCGAAGCTTAAATGTACCATTCTTTTCAATCGTATTTTGAATTTCAAAGCTTGTTAAAAGGTAAAAGATACGCCACTATCCAAAAGACAATTCCAAAAGAGCCCTGGTTTAAACATGGGTATCTTCTCCATAAAGAAGGAGTGGTCATAACTGTTCACCTAGTCAACTTGCCAAATTGGGGATCATCAGAATGGGTGTTTGTGAGTCATGTAATATCGAAGATAGCATTGAACATCAGATCTGGTCCTGCCCAAAATACAAAAATAGAAACAGCTTTATTTGTGAACTTTTATCGACAAGGAATACACTTCCAATACAACTTGAAGAAATTATGGTGGATCCTATCTCCTTAGATGCGCGTAGATTATATAGTTTTATTAAGGCCAATAATATAAGTTTATAGTCCGAACAGTTCACCTAAAATGGCTATAGTGTATTAATTTTATTATGTTCCGCGACTCACGCATCCGTAGAAATCTTATGTGTATTATTCTACATCATGTAATTTTGAAATATTTCGAAACAAATTGAATTGAATTATTATTTATTATAACCACCACAACAACGGTTAATATATTTTCCCGTCGAATAACAATAAATTAACTTATTGTGTACGAGAAAAATCAAAACAATCCTTGGATTAACGTTTGAGAAAAAGAAAAAAAACAAAGACCGCTGACAAGGATATCTGCTGGTTATTAACCGATAAATTTCAAAACCGACCGATTCGTTACGAAATCGCCGCACTATGTTTACATATAAACGTCCGAGTAAAACGAAATTCATCTTAATATATATTTCAAAACAATCATACATAATACATACATGCATATATATATATATATATATATATATATATATATATATATATTTATTTATTTATTCGTTCGTTTAATATAAATATAGGAACTTATTAAAGAAAACTAGAAAAGTTAAACAAAAATAGGGCATTGTTTAAAGTAAAACATTAGTTCGAGGCAAATCACTCATTCAAATATATTTACGTGGCAGAAAAATTTGATTTTAGTATTTACATACACCGTAGTACAAACTAATTCGGTAATCTTACGTTTGACAATCGATCTATCTAAACTTAAATATTGATCAAGAACTACTGACCAATCAATATATGCTGAGGGAACCGAATACACGGCTATTCGCCATTGTCACTCTCCGCCGATATTTTCCTTCGCAGAAAATTAGTACTTATCGATCAATCAGATAAATAACTGAGTTGGGAAAATATTTTTTTCCACATGGAATTTCTGACCCGCTTGAGACATTATCACCACAACATGAAGTTTTTCTACGTATCCCATCTATATAAACCAATTTATTTACAAAATCGTAATGAAGAATTTTTTATATAGTAATCAATCGTTAAA
Source organism: Coronaproctus castanopsis (assembly GCA_032883995.1). Taxonomy (NCBI): domain Eukaryota; kingdom Metazoa; phylum Arthropoda; class Insecta; order Hemiptera; family Monophlebidae; genus Coronaproctus; species Coronaproctus castanopsis. The sequence continues at coordinate 106,574,043 of CM065053.1, read as the reverse complement.
GCTTTAATTTTATCGTAAAACGTTTGGAAACGTATACGAATGGTGTGTATTATACGAGAATATATGAGTATGTCAATATAAATAGCACTTGAAAAATGGAGAGAATAATTTTGAACGCGTCTGTGAGAAAAGATTACCACGAAGATAGATTTAGCGCTAGTTCAGGTGCTGGCCCCAGTAACTGGAGAAAAAGGAAGCTGACGGTTAGTTCCGAAGAAAATAACTGAAAATTAATTAATATGGTAACGTTTGCACCAAAGTATGAATATAATGATGGAAAGTTCAAGAAAACACTGAAAAGATAACGTAAATAATTAATAGCTAACAAGTATTATAATTTGTGAATATTGCACTTTCTTTTAATCTTCTAATTTTCTGATTAAAATTATCACATTTCCTTATGTAAACGTGCATTGTAATTAACACGTACGCACATATAACAACGCATTAAATAAAATTTTAAATAATATATCATTTGAAGTTTATTTAAATTAAATAATTCAGTATAAATTATATTATATAATTATAATATTTTATTTATACGAATTGTCTTCGTAAAACACAGTACGAAGTCTGAACATATTCAATAGCTTTATTAGTAGTTATACATAGGGAGCCCATCATAATATATACATTATATATATATGGTTAGAAAAAGTAGCAAGATTAAATAATTTTAATAAACCGAAATGATCTTTGTTTTTATATGTTTCATTGGCAAAACACAAGTGCCAGGCAGATGTTGGTGAAATGCATCATCACAGGATCGATGTTATCCTAGATTTTCTGCAGTAATCTTGAACTCCTCGTTTTTACATTTTAGCAACTGACTTCACTTCAATATTTCAAAGCTTCAAACCCCCGTTTTCTACGCCTTAATCACTCCATTACTCAGGCAATACGCACTCCCTACCTACAGGAAAATCGAAAATTCGAGAATTATTTTTCACGCGCTATTGTGTCGACCTGCAAATCTATTAACCATACAACTCAGAGTTTGGACAAAAATCGATGAGCCACTTAACTGTTTTTGTAAATTTCACATAACGAAAAGAAATTCGTTATAATTTAAAAATTTATTAACAGACATCCCGGCGAGGAAAATTTTAAGTAAGTAAATTATTCACACTACGGTGCATATATATTTTGTTTTGTTTATATATATATATATATATATATATATATAATTGAACAATTCTTATATATATACTTAGCCGTCACAAAAACTACTCTAGCGATTTGGGTGAAATTTTGTACACACATGGAGTGTATTAAATAATTAAAAATTGCCTGTATTTTCTATAGAGGCAATTTTTAGTTATTTAATACACTCCATGTGTGTACAAAATTACAGGCAATTTTTAATTATTTAATACACTCCATGTGTGTACAAAATTTCACCCAAATCGCTAGAGTAGTTTTTGTGACGAATTTTAAAATTTTGGGCATCGACTCCGAGCATACACGATAAAATTTTTGAAATTTCGATTTTTTTTTTCTATACTTATCCAAATGTACGTTAAAAAGTTCAACTCGATATCATTAACCATTCGAAACTTAAAGGTTTAGTAATTTGCTTTTTACAGCGTATTGGGTAAATATAATTAAAAATTTTATATCCCGGGTACCGTTTGGATTTAAGATATTGGATCTTTCGAAAATATTTTCTTAATCTCCCAAAGAACTATTTAAAGAAAAAAATTCGATCGAAAATTTCTCAAATTTATTCTCAGAAAAACGTTTCTCCGATACTTGTAAAAATTTTCACTTTTGAATATATAACTTCGGAAATTAATGAAAGGAAATTGCACACGATTAAAATGGTTATATTTACGTGTGTAACGGTTTTTAACAATGCGCGATTCGCATCTAAATATATTTTTAGAAAAAAATATGATATAACAACGAGCCCCCGCTCGGTTGCTCAGATGATATATACATATACATCCACGTGCACACGCACGCACGCGCGCCCACACACACACACACTTTGGGACATATATTAAAAAGTCTAAAATATGCACTGCCACTGGTCATAATCATCGGAAAGGTTGCAAAAAAGTGTTCTTTCGGCTCAGTAATATCCAAAAATGGTCGCCTGAAAGTGTAAAGTATTTGCTGCACCAGGCAAGAAAACGAACACTCTACTCTATTAAGATGAAAACAGTCAAATTGACAAAAAATTATATATATACATATATATATATATATATATATATATATATATATATATATATATATATATATATATATATCGGGATCTAAGATATAAAGACTAAATATAAATTAGGTTACAGCATATACACATCATGTAACTGATATTTATTACTCGAATTCTACGTCATCACAAAAAAAAAATTAAAAATTTGAAGTTTTCCCCATGCCCATTTTTTCATTGATACTTACGTCATAGATATTATTTTATTTTTCATTTCTATTTGAATTCATCAAAATTATACCTTGTCCAAACAAGTACGCATAACCGAAAGCATCATTGCAAGCCAACCCGTTTAAAAATCTGATTACGTGAAAAACTAGATTTAGGCCATTTACGATCTAGTAGAAATTAAAAGAGCGCTTGGTAGCAAAACAAGGTACAAACACAATGAAAAAGTTATTATTTTGATTCGCGTCACATATATTACCAAAAGCACAAGTTTGAATAACAATAGCAATAATAATAATAATTATAATTAAACGAAACCAAAAGGAAAACTTAATGAGGAAAGAAGGACAAGAAAGGTTATTAACAGAAAAATGAGCCGACGAAAATGAAAACTATAGCACCACAAGTACCAGCCGACCGTGACAACATCCTCGAAATTTATATATATTAAACATATTATATATATATATATATATATATATATATATATATATATATATATATATATATATATATATATATGAGAAACAGTGAAACGATTAAAAGTAGGAAAACCAATGGCCAAAAACGCATCGTCTGTACCGACTGGAGCAATGACGAATTGATGTCGGAGAGAACTATATACAGCAGAGGCACACGAACGAAGTCCGGCAGGTGTTTCGGAATAAAAGTATAAACAGGCAATACATTGCACCCAAAGTCGTCTTACGAAAGTAATAGTGCTAGTGACGATAAATTGAACATTAATATATTAACATATGTACAGATAGTCGAGCACACACATGTAATATATAGGAACGCATAAATGTGTATATTTATATTTCTATACGTACTCGACACACACGCACGCGTAACGTAGGTAACAGTGACTGAAACGAATTGAACAAAACATTATCCGAAAACTAAATGACTGGGTTATATTCACCAGGCCGTGTCGTCGTGTTTTTCGAAAAACCTAATTTTTCTTTTTACTAGGAAATGCTGTAATTAAGTATTATTTCTAATTTCACACTAAACCTTATATTATATTATATTATATTATCCAGCCTCAGTTTATCTAGGGGTATATTCATAAATGTCTAGATGAAATAAATGAAAATAAAAAAATTTCGTTTCAAATTATAATGGAGAATATTTGTATATATAACGGTGATAATTCGCAAACTATTGATTTTTCACGTACCGACTTATAGGTTATCAACGCAATGGACGCAATGGACGCAATGGATAGGGTTACATTTTAAGTTATCCAATAACGACACATCTCAATACGCGACGCTGCTTAATTATATATTATTAATTTGTTTCGTAATATTATTATTAGAACTTCTCTTTGTATCATTAAGCGATAAATACATCTGGACATTGTTTTTTGCTCAGTCTTCCGAAAACGGATTACGCTAAAATAAAGATTTTCCACATAATAAAGCGAGATCGATCTGTAAATATGACGTATAAAGAAATTTATTTATTAAACGACTATTAATCGAAGGTATGAATTATCGGTATCGTGTATTTGTTTACACGAGTAAAGTGGACGCTCGAACGTTTCGTATTTCATATACTCTTAATATACGCCGCCTAAAATGATTTTGTGCCGTATGAAACTGAATTAGCGGCATTTTATTTCATATTTCACGCGAGTGTTTACAAAAGAAGACAAAAAATAAATAAAAATAGGCATAATAAATGATTTTGAATATTATTCGGTTAATAGCGAAAGATTTTCTTTTACACAACTCGACGATTTTATATTTTTTCTATATTTCAGCCGGGTTACTTAATTACGTACCATCATTATTTATTAACCACAGTGGTTAATTACGTAATTTTACGAATTCGAAAATGGTTAATTCATTAAGATTCGAAATATTTCGTTAGTTAATCGTTTCTTTTACCTTTACAGTTTCTATTGTAATCATCTAGAGCGAATTCAAATTTTCACAACTCGTTCGTCGGATTCGAAAACAAGAATTTATCTAATTTTCCACTAATACCATCCGCATCGGTCGATAAAAATCCCTTTTTCACGAAAGATGGCAATAGTATCGCCGTTCGAAATGGCCGCCTTAGGCCTTAGGTCATAAATATTTCGTTTAGTTTTTGTATTACTTCACTATATGACAGAGGAAAATATATGTGTGAAGAAAAATTGCAATAAAATAGAAATGGTAAGAGAATATAAATATCTAGGAGTAATCGTAGACGAAAATTTGAGATGGAACAATCATACAGCCTTTGTAGAAAACAAACTACGTGTGACCTTACCTATGCTATATACTCTACGGAATTATGTAAGTAAAGAGACACTTAAGATAATTTACTACGCATTAGTAGATTCCAGACTGCGATATGGAGTGCAAGCATGGGGTCTAGCAAGTAAATCTTATATAATAAATATAAATCGATTACAGAAAAAATGTTTGAGCATAATAGCGGGACGAGAAAGTAAAGCCACACTTTACGAATTAATGCGGAAAGAAAATGCTTTAGATGTAAGGGGATTGTGTTTAATGATAAAAATATTGAATTATTTAAACCAATTTAAAATTGTTGATGTGAACAAAAGGGAAATCGTGAAGTATAACTTAAGAAAAACGCTAAAATATAAGGTACAAATACCGAGAACAAAGCATGGTAATCAGACTGATCAATTTGTAATTACGCAAATGCCGAATATAATACCTGATGATATATTAAACGAAAACAATACAGCGATTTTAAAAGAAAAACTCAAAGAACGGTTACAAGACGATAGAATTATAAATAAAATATTAAAAAATGATATGTAGAATACGAGAAAGAGAGATAGACAACTCGGATATCAGCGGGCTACTGCAGGAAATAGGTAAAAATGATGGTGTAAATGTCTGAAAAATGAGTGAGACGTATAAATGACTTTTAGAATGAGTGGAATACTGTATTCAGTAAGTAAACTGTTAAAATTATGTATTTAGTTGTACGTGTATGTATATGTATAGAACATATAGGTGTGTATACATGTGTACGTACATGAACATTGGTGTATAAATATTAATTAGTTTGATACCTGTCGACAAGCGAAAGCTTGACGGGATGAGGTAAAATATAATTATACACATGTAATTTTTAATCTGAATATATGCAGATGATTTTTTTTAAAAAAAAAGTAAAAAAAAATAAAAAAAAGTAAAAAATAAAAAAAAAGTGAAAAAAATAAAAAAAAAGTAAAAAGAGTTATTTCGAAAAAAAAAAATTAATGGAATGTATATAAATTTTAAGAACGTATATCTGTCCGATTTTTTTTTTTTCGGTAAGCATTCTCTTTTACTTTTAAAATTTCACTTTCAGTATGAAATCTGAAGTCACGCGTCTCTGTGTTTAAAATTTTAACCAAAACTCTACGGTTGATTTAATTTTAACCGACTTTATAGGATATATATATTTTTTTTTATAATGCGGATTCCTTAACAGTTTACCCAACGTGATACTGTGGGGACTATCTACATCATAATCAAGGATGCCGACTTCTCTAGAAATGTCGCTATATGGGGGAACAATCGTAAATTATCTAGATGGAGAAGAGACGATACATTATACGGAGGAGTAATACTGGAAGAACGTAGCGAGACAAGGTAAAGCTCCGAACGCAACGGCGCCACAGCAGAGCATTAAAAAGAAAACAAATGATCGAGATTCTGCATGTTCAGAATGGAGAGGATAGAAGGAAATTTCTCTAAGGTGCATACGGAAAAGACGGACAGGCAACAAATTATGTCCAAATCGCAATCTACTGACGAGTACAATTCCCTTACGACTAATCTTCTTAAAAAAAAGGGAATCACGGGAGTTTTGGGGAGAGACGGTGTAACTGATAGTAATAAGTGAGAGATGATTGACTAATTGCACTTAGTGTACATTAGCTTCCATTGATCCCTATTCTCTAGCTCAATAAAGTGAATGATATGTTGTTTTTTTTTTTTTGAGACTAAGGAGAGCTCTACATCACTAGACGACGCATCATTAGCCAATGAGTCAACAAATTCGTTGTCTGGAATACCCCTATGACCCATTTAAGTTTATTATTTGCGTAACGCTAATTACACAAGAATCAACTGATCTCCTCTTCTATCTATTATTGCTTAAAATCAAAATTACAAAATTGTTTATTCTTTAGAAAGTCATATTGCACATCATCTCGTTTATAATAGACGAGTTATTAACACGATGAATAAACAAAATGTCATACCATAAAACGAAATAACGAGATTAACAAGATTTAAAAAAAAAAAAAGGAAACTGTCAAAACTTTTTTCCTTCGCAATCTTGCATCATTTAGAAATAATAATAATAAAAAAAATGGAATTTGTATAATGCAATACAGTAATTTATGTCCTCAAATGAGATTGAGATGGATCGTACATTCTATTTTATATATATATATATATATATATATATATATATATATATATATATACATACATACATTTATAATAATAATAATAACCTTTATTTAGCATAACTAAATTAACAATTTATAAATATCTGTTGCAACTAAAATTAATTTCGAATGTACTCATACTAGGCCCTTTCGAGCAAAGGTCTCTCCCAATTTTTCCCAATTGCGTTTGTTGCATGCCAACACTTCAAAAAACTCCTGGGACACAGAAGCGCTCTCTCTCTCTCTATATATATATATATATACATATATATATATATATATATATATATATATATATATATATATATATATATAATATGTAAGGGGCCTAATGATATGTGTATATATATAATTAATAATCAAATAATAACAATTAAGTTTGTAATAAAAACAAAATAAAGAGTAATAGTAAAACAGACACGTTTGACGAAATTAAAATACGAGGACATTTCGTTAATCTAATATGCCGAATCGTTAAATAATGTGGTAATTGACAACGAAGCGTCCTTTCAAAAATTACATTTCATTTAATATTATTATTATATTTTAGAGATAAATTTTCCAATATATATATATATATATATATATATATATATATATATATATATATATATATATATATATATATATATATATATATATCATTATCAGTAAGTCGTGTCACCTCGTGCAGGGGTATCGTGACCATGATATGTCACACGACAGACTAGAATACGCCAGCAAATACGGTCGCGTGCGATATGTACACAATCGTGAAAACTACAGTCAGTTGTCTTGCAAATCGCGTCCGACCATCGAAGAGGTACGCGACCGTGCTCTTTTTTACCAGCCACTACACCTTGAACGAAAAGCGCCTCCATATTTTCTGCTCTAACTACATGACCAAAAAATCGTAGTATTCTGTTGAGAACGATCGACTTTAATCTTTTCGGATTACCAACACCGTCCAAAATCGAAGCATTGGTTCTCCTAGCTGTCCATGAGACACGCAGCATTCGCCTCCAACACCATATTTCCAGTGCATCTATATGTTTTCTGTCGGCATTGCTTACTGACCAGATTTCCGAGCCATAAAGGAACACTGAGAAAACAAGTGAGTTTACTATTTTAATTTTAACCGATTTGCTAACTGCGGAGTCGGTCCAGATTCTATTCAAACGGCTCATTGCGCTTCGGGTTAGTTAGGCTCTATGGCGTATCTCAATTCTGCAGCCGCCGCTATTTTCTACTATAGATCCTAGATATGTAAACCGGTTTACCACTTCAATTCCATCAATTTCTCGTATCGCGTTGCAGTTATTCTTTGGACGATTAATGATCATAATTTTAGTTTTGGCTTTGTTGACAAGTAGGCCATACTCCGCACTAATTTTTATTAACCGGTTTAAAATATATGACATTTCATCCACGTTTTTTTGCCACTAACGTTATGTCATCTGCATACCGGAGATTATTAATGTACACGCCTCCAATTGAAATGCCTCCATCCCAATTTAATGCTCCATTTGATGCGTCGATTTGGAGAGTTCTAAACATTCACTGTAGAGGTTAAACAATAGCGGTGAAAGGATACAACCCAGGCGAACACCTCGCTCAGGATGAAACTTCTACGAGTAAGTACCTTTATTGATGCGAACTTTTGCCGTGGTTTTTTTATATAACCGCCTGATCAGCTTTACAAGATGTAATGGTGCACCTATGTCTAATAAAATCGACCACATTTTTGGCCAGTGTACGCAGTGTCAAATGCTTTCTTGAAATCAATGAAACATAATATAGCTGGGACATTGTATTCACGTGCTTTCTCAATGAGTAGTCTAAGATTGAGAATCTGTTCTCTTGTTCCCCTACCTTTTGTAAAACCGGCCTGCTCTGGCGGAATCTGAGTGTGCATTGAAGAATAATTGCGGTCATATATAATTTTGATCATTACTTTGCTTATGTGAGGTAATAGTGAGATAGTCCGATAATTTTCACAATACTCAGGTGATCCATTCTTATGTATAGTAATATAAGTTGCCTGACACCACTCTTCAGGTCATTCTGCTGTGAACCAAATCGCATTACAGATATGGTAAATTGCTTGTATAATTTGTTCACCCGCAGCTTTAAAAATTTCAGCGGGAATGCCGTCTGGGCCGGGAGCTTTATTTATCTTCAGATATTCAATAGCATTCGCAACCTCATCCAATAAAATTTCTGGTTCTGGTTCGATAAAATTTCCAACAGAGTTATTAGGTGCTGTGTTAACGATTTCATTGGTATCTTCTGCCGTGTATAGTTTGACGCAATACTTTCTCCATGTTTCAGCTATTTTTTCGGAATCAGTGCGAATTATATGGTTTTCATCACTAATTATTTGTTTCCTCATTTTGAATTCTCTTACTATTAAACGTATTTTCTTGAAAAGGAAATGTATTTCATTTTTATCAGCATGTGACTGAACCTCTTCGCAAATAGACGATAGATAATTATTTTTATATCTGCGACTTAATTTATTAATTTTCCGTGTCAGGTATTTTTTCTTCTCTTCATAATGTTCATTACCACGGGTTAGGTTTCGTCGTTCTTCAATGGCAGCTATTGTTTCATCCGAGAACCAATGTTTCCACGTTTTAACTGATTTGTCCAACTGTGACGGTTGTATATTATACTTCAATTCAGCCCACTGCTGATCAGGTGATGTTTCGACGGATCGGGTTTGAGCTTGCATTGTTCTATTCAATGCTAATTTGAAAACATCTGGTTTTGTAACTTTCATTCTGTGTTATTTTGCATCTATCTGGAGCGCGAAGTCTTAGACGAAATTCCACCATCAGCAATCTGTGGTCTGAATCACATTCTGCATCTGGTAACGTTTTCACATTTTTACACGATGATCTCCATCTTTTGTTCATAAGTATGTAGTCAATTTGGTTCCTAAATCTGTCACCTGGTAACAACCATGTAACTAACCTACGAGGATGATGCTGGAACATTGTACTCATAACTGACATCTGAGTATCAATTGCAAACTGAATTAAGTTCTCGCCCCTTGCATTGCGCTTACCGATCGCTAATTTACCGACAAACTCACGGATGTGTTCATCAGTGCTTGAGCTGCCAATCTTGGCATTAAAATCCCCCATCACAACTGTAATTTCTCTAGAAGGAAGCGAGTTTAGCAGATTTAAAAGCGCATCATAGAAAGACTGTGTTTCTGTATCATCTGCAGCGGCTGTTGTATCAGATTTATATTAACAGGAAGTATTTTTAAACAAATCATAATTATACGGCTGTTGATTGCTTTGTACCCTTTCACAATGTAGTTAAACTTTTTCAACACCAGGAAAGCAACACCTTCTCTGTGTAAATTTAAGTTGCTGGAAGCATAAACAACATAATCTTTGGTATTAAAATGACCATTTTGATTATAGTGAGTCTCAGCAAGCCAACAAATTTGAATGTTATATCTCATCAGTTCGTTTCCAGTAATCTAAAGTTTGCTTGGAGTTAATAGCCCACGAACATTCCATGTACCAAATCTGTTTATATCACGTGTCTTAAAAATACCGGTCACATATTTCACATTCTGACCCCGGACGTCAGAACGCCGGTTGCTAGCCGGTTCGCATGGCAAAAAACCGGTAGCATATTTTACATTCGGACCCCGGACGTCAAAACGCCGGGTGCTAGCCGGATCACATGGCACAATATCTATCCGTTTACTTGACATACCATGGTGTTCTTGGGAAGTTACTGCGGTGGTTTCCCGTTGCCTGCCGCAGGATTTTCTGTTAGGGTTTACTCCCTTAGCCTTTGGATAAATATCCTAACTGCAAGACAGCGGGTTGTTACGGAGGAGGTAACGATTTAAGGCTTTTACGGCGACCTAAACCCGCCGAGGGAGAGACAGTCATAGGATTTTTACAGACTTTTAGTAGACAGGTCCTCAAACTGTCCATCTGCATCCTCGTGTCTCCTTGCCCTGTCACTACTGAAATCACCTGCCTGAGGCCTTCCACCAGTAGCCGCTCTTGGTCCGCGACTGCTTATTTGACTAATGTCTTATTCGCAGCTAACCTACATATCTTGTAGGCCATTCCACTATCCGCCACCTGTGGACGCACTCCGTACTGGTTAGAGCTCCGGTCCCCTGAGAGTACAAAGTACCCCCAGGGATATAATATAAAGCAATTATCTCTGAATATAGTGGACAAATTTTAGCTATCTGTCACAATCCGATCATTTTAGAGCTAACCTAAACTTGTCAAAAGTGATTAAGGAAAAATCTCAAAATTATTGATTTAATAATAATAAACTGGCGCATTTTGTCAAACGCGAAAAGATTTGAGCAGGATCATGCAGAAGTTGCGGCCTGTAAATTAATCCGCATAGTAAGAAATACTCTTTAAATATATACAGTTATGTTGGTGATTGCCTTCTCATCATATATTGCAGGTTGGACGACTACAAATAGTTGGCGTTGTAATTAAAAATCGTAAAGTTTATTTAATTTTTAATCAAACTTCCGATTAGCTCTAAATAGCAGTAATTGTTTAATATTTAGTGTTCGAGACACCTAAAAACAATTTATATACACTCCATTGCATATCTGGTTTTAAATAAAATGTACGTAAACTTAATAATTATTAAATAAATGTACTATTATGAAACGAAAAAAAAATTACGAAATTGGGTTTAATTCGATGGCCGTGGATAAAAACTGACCGCTGACTGTCAAAATCAAGGACAAGCAGGGGCGTATTTCAACTTTTGTCGCCAGTACGCCACACAAGTGGTGCCGCCCCATGTAAGGCCATCGATTTTCCAAAATTTTGTTACTCAAATATGTTGGTTCGGTTACAAAATTTTATTTTCTGAAAAGTGTTTTACTATTCTTAAACACAAAAATAAAAAATTTAAAGTCTATGGTATGAGTAAAATAAAAACTTTTTAAAAATAATCCATTTTTGTATTTACTGTATAATAAATAATTTACATTTGAAAACTTTACACTGTTTCAATAATTATAGTTGATAGAAAAAAGTCATGATGTTTATTAGCAAAGTTAATGATGTCCGTCCAATTAATTTATTGTCATATATTTTTAAAGTTTCTATACCTAAAAAATTTTGAAAATTTGATCGAAGAATTCGCTTTAAGAAAGTCAAGAAAAATTGTACTATAAAATAATTACTTGTATTTTTTGTGATAAATAAATCTGATTTAAAACTAAAAAAATTAATTTTTTTTGTTAACAAAATTTATTTTTGGTCCTACATGCCGCCCTCCCAAAATTTGCCGCCCTATGACATGGCATTCTTGGCATTGGGGGTAATACGCCCCTGAGGACAAGATTACTGCACTACTGATCGATTGTTAGAATGAGAAGATAAAATTGCGTAATGAAAATTATGACACTAAATGAATGTTTTATATATTTATTTAATTCGAGCGAAAGAAGCAACGTTTTCTTTAAATTTCATTTTAGTTTGACTGTTTTTAAAAAAGAGATAATAAATTATAATAAAATCCGGATACCGATATTTATAAAATTCTTCGATTTATTTTAATAAGCTCTTTTCGTTTGCAAAATCTATTTTTATCTTTCTGCCATTGTCATTCTGTTCACAATTAATTATTACAGCAATTTAAACGATATATATAAATTTCATTGAAATTATTTAAATTACAATTTAGAATATATGTACGCATCCTATTAAAATGATTTACTACAGTCTAGAGTATGTACAAATTTCATTAAAATTATTCATTACAATCTAGAATATGTACAAAATTTTATTAAAATTATTTATTACATATTTACAAAACAAACAATTATAGCAAGAAGATAAATTTTAAACAAACTGTAGTAAATTAATATACTAATGCGCCACAAAAGGATTAGCCAATTTGACGAAAAATAATGAGGTACCTAAAACAATTTTCTAAAGTTTTATAATAATTATTTTTTAGGAACAATTTATAAATATAACTATTATTAAAGAACGAATTCGTTGCCGTATTAAATATTTTGAACTATAAAGTAGAAATGTACTTTAAAAAAAAAAAATAGAAAAAAAGAACACTTAAAAAAATCAATTTTCTATAATAAAACAAAACAAAAAAGTGAAAAATGAAATACAGTGTACGTTCAATAGCCTCCACACGATTCATAAATATTTTTCATATAAATTTTATAGCCAATAGTGTGCACGCGCGTCCATACAAATTATTTTTTAAAAAATTACAAAATACACATTATAATAAACTCTGATATATATATATATATATATATATATATATATATATATATATATATATATGCATATATGCATATATATATAAAAAAGTATATTTATTGATTTAATTAATTATTTTTATATTACATTAGAAGATAATGGTCGCCATGTCTTGACCATTCCTACTCTATTGTCGATCATCACATGCGTATGTATAATCAATATATTTCAGGAAAACAAAGCTTCTACAGTAAAAATTTAAATCAGTCAAAGTCGAATATGCCAAGATTAATCAACAATAGATTTATAAGATAAATAAATTTGATGACACAGATAAAAATAATAATAAGTCAATATATAATATACATCATCATCATATTGTGCTCAATCCAAAGATTGGTTTGTCGTTGATTTCCATCTCTGTCGATTCTGTGCCATCCGTTACAATTCTTCATACGATGACGCCGTCACATCTTCGAGTGTAATCTGTTCGCGGCCTTCCAATCACATTCTTTCATCCCTTCTATTAGACGAATTATTAGCCCTTCGTGTCGCAGTGCCTATCATTTCGGTTCTTCTTTTTACTATTATCTTTAACAACGTCGGTTTTTCATTAATTCTTCTTAAAACTTCCTCGTTGGTTACCTTATCTGTCCATTTTATTTTTAATAATCTTCTGTAACACAAGAGTTCTAATGCCATCAGTCTTCGCTTCTCGTCTTTCGTCAATATCCAAGTTTCGCATCCTTATAGAGCAATGCTGAATACATATACTTGCAGAGCAGTCTTTACCTAACGGCTAGATCTATGTTTTTCAATGTCAATAAGCCTTTCATATTATAAAACGCTGCTTTATCTGGGGCAATTCTGCTTTTTATATCTCATTTACTTCTACCATATTTGGTTATTACGCTTGCCAAGTAAGAAAATTCGTTTACTTGTTCTAATTTTTCTCCCTTAATATCGATATTAAATTGATTCCTTATATTATTATATTTTGGTCTTCATTTTGTTTATAATATACACAGGTGTACAAAATTAATAAATAAACAACAGAGTAGCAACTAATAATTCAAGCGTGAATTACTCACATCATGAAATTGATGTTTATATATAGTAATTTTTATACAATTACAAATATTCTGTAACTGCAAGCTGTAAATTAAAAATTTTGTTTTATTATTACATAATAATAATAAACAAAACCGACTATTAATAGAGTTTTTCCGTATTTAAAATATTTCATCGATAAAAACTATAAAACAAATTCGTCCATATAATGAGGCCAGTCAACTATGAGTGAAAAATTTCGGATAGTTTAATTAGGAACAGAGGTCATAAACCTCTTAACTGTACAACGGTGGCTGAAATCAAATGGCCACAACGAATAAGATATATGCCGTAGTTATTCCGTTTACAAAATCTTAAAAAGCCTGAAATATACAAAGTACGACTTAACTCCTAGTATGATCCAAAGTCAGAAAACAAAGCTCTCGGAGAAGTAAATCAAATTAGGGCAGATGAGGTTATATATATATATATATTCATATATATACATTATCTAGATAGCTTGACCGAAGATGGAAATAATAATAGGCGCCAAGCCGCCCTGAGGCGGAGAAACTGACCTATTGCGCTCTGAACGGAATATTTTCAAAGCTAATGATTACATTAAAAGGCAAGAAAATAGCATGTTAAAAAGAAAAACAATAATAATGATGACGACAATGATGATAATGATAAAAAACAATAATAATAATAATCCGTTAGCCTTAAATGAACCAAGGACAAATTAAATAAAATGAACTAATCAGGGTAGAAACTAAGCAATCAACCCTGATATATATATATATATATATAATGCATGCAAGCATACACACGTATTTATGTCTATATAAAAAATAGATAATCGAGAGATTGGAACACGCGGAAGAAAATTGGAAACAAAAAATAAAATAAATGCCATACGAAAGCAGGTAACCAACAACCAGTTTCCAGAATTAACGGTACTCATCTAAAACAGATTACTGAATATGGTATGGTAAAGCATCATGCAAGAGAAAGAGCAGATGTTATTTTAAAAGAAATATTATATATACATACATACACACACACACCCACACACACACACATATATATATATATATATATATATATATATATATATATATATATATATAATAATCATTATAAAAATAATAAAACAAGCATTAGAAAACATCAAACAAAAGAATGTTTTTTAAGTTATACGTATATATACATATATAATATAGTCCTTTTTATTATACCAGTTTCTATCTACTTTAACATCATAAATACATTGGGTTCTAAAATCAGAAGAGTATATTCAACAAGAAAATATTATATATATATATATATATCGACTTACGGGTTATTTAGAAAACACGTAAGTTTAATTTTTGTAAAATCTACATACGCCTAATAGCATATTCTTTCGAGGGTGATGGTTCTTCTTTCAACATTCATGTTTGTAAAATTTCTTCGGATTAAGAACCGAATTGAAGTGTGGAAAATAATTTTCTAGATGAAATTAACTAATTTTTCAAATTTCTTTTAAAATTTAAAACGCCGCAAATTTCATAATTTTACATACATACATATGAATGTATGTGTGATGCGTGCGCGTGTATGAAATTGGTGAACATTCTTCGATCAATATCGACAAAATTTGAAAGATAGTGTTTCCAGCGAGAGGAGTAATCTAAACGGATCGCGACAACGAAGGTCGATGTCCAAACAAATAGGGGGTGAATTAAATAAAACAGTTCAATGGTTTTCACGCACGCTTAAAATTAGTCCTAGAGGATATAACGTAGTGAAATCTTAACTAAGTATGTTGGTGCTAGAACCACGTAACCGTCTTAAATGAACAACTACCGAACAGATTAATTATTTATTTTTAATAAATATAAGATAATTTCGTTTATTTTGTTTATTATTATTATTATAATTTCTTCCTTATAAAAAAAGAAGCTAATAAAATTCTTCAATATATAATAATAGATACAATGGAACATTACGTGTAGCTAAAGAACGTGTATTTCTAACCCTTCCAGTTACACATTATCGCATTTTACACAAAATTATAAATTTTTATACAGAGTGGATTTATACAATACTGCTTCTTAGTTAGATGACTCTAGATAATTTTCAATATATTTATATAAATATATTTAAAATTGAGACATTCCCGGTCAACCGTAAAATATGGAATTTTTCCTTACCATTAAAAACATACAATTTCGTTACTAATTAAAAAATATACAATTTCGTTTCCAATTAAAATTTCATGTATAGGGGGAGCATCGTGACTGAAAGCATTAATGAATCGATCATTATGGAGAGCGACTCGAAAATGAAGATAATGAACACTTTTAAAGAAGACAAGCTCGACACAGTGATCAGAAGGTTGGCAGCGGCGTAATATGGAGATACGAAATAAGGCGCATTTTAAATACATTAACGGTTTATGGTAAAAATCTGTTCTACTTATAACGGTATCGACGACTTCTACACTATCTGAAACTACAGAAGAAGATGTAATGCTCGATCGAAGAGATCTTCTATGTATAACGATTTTAGATAGATCGTTCGATGTATTTTACAAGACGTGTTGATATAATAAATCTGAACAAGGAGCGTACACGGTAAGAAGTAGACCAACCGAGGACGTCTGATATCGACGTAACTACAGATTTAAATTGAGTCCGTGGGTAACACCACTGACGTTGTAATAATTTTTCATCATGGATGTCTTTTCCCTATGCAGCTTAGAGAAAGACCCTTCTGTCCCCCTCCATTCTTAATATTCAGTTGCAACCTCGATCATGTGACATCCTTACGTTCTGAACTTAACCTTATCTTACTGCGTTTACCATATATTACACATCCGTATAACGTATCGTCCCTTCACCATTTGGATAACCGACAATTATGCCCTAATATAGCAACATTACTAGAGAATTCAGCATTTTGATTAAAATATAAATAATCCCCGCAGTATCACGTTGCGTAGGCCGTACAGGCATCCCAAAATAAAATAATAATTAAGAAAAAAAGTATCATTTCTTATCGTAGAGGGAAATTTTTGAAATAAAAATAATATCAACCGTTTTTAGCAATTTTTGCGTACGAAATTATAATAAATTTCGATATACAATTCCGATTTAGATAGGTACGTCAGTTTTGAAAATACCGTATAGTCCAGAACGATTAAAAAATTTTTCAAAAATATTGGTATTTAGTTAATTTTTCACGTGGTACGTAAATACGTGCCTTATTATGATATTATAGACAATTTTGTTAACGCTTTATAGAATTCGTTTGTACGGCTTAGGGAACCCATTGTTTTAGTGGCTTTATGGTGTCATTATTTTGAAATGACTAGTACAGTTTGCCTATATATATATATATATATATATATATATATATATATATATATATATATAAAAGCCTACACTATAATTGGCTGTTATCTGTTGTGTGGCTTCATTAAATAAATAAATAAATAAATAAATATAAGTATGTATTTATTATTCTCCAGCATGTACGTAATGTAACTGGAACATTTTTAATTATTCCGTTGCGTAATTCAAATTTTATAGATCTTTACTCTACTTTGCATGACAAGATTTATATATATATATATATGACTATAAATGAGTAACCGTTACCATTATTTATGTGCAACCTCCTTATCAGGGGATGCTACCTGATGATGATGATGATATATATATATATATAAGTATACATAATTTTCCAGTATATACGTAATGTAACTGGAACCTTTCACAGATTTATTAAGAAAATGACAAATAAACAATTCGGATATTTTCTACGCCGATTAATTAAAGATTGAACAAATTTAAAAATATAAGTGGACCAGATGAAAATAGCTTCGCTGCTTTAATGAATACAAAATAATTTTAATTAAAATCTAAGCCGATAATATCTAGACAGTTGAAATTTAAGTTCTGAATGGAAAATAGATTAAATTGTTCAGCAGAAGAGAAGGAAGTATAGGCAAAACTTCTACTACCCTACAGATAGCGCTATCGAACTGTTATTAATGAATTTTATAGTTCGTTTCAAATTTAACAAATATTTTATACACACACACACATATATATATATATATATATATATATATATATATATATATATATATATATATATTACTGATACAGAGACGAAAGAAATCTAATATGAAAAGTTCAAAATTTTATCGATTTTTTATTTTGGCCCACCGATATTTCCCGGTTAAGGTTAAAGACTTACAAATCGCCAACGCATTAAATGAAATTTCATTCCATTTTAGTTCGTCCTTTTCAGAGTTGTTTTTATTGAACTTTTTTTCTTTTGCGTGCGTATATTACGTTATGTGTACGACGCAGCTAATTTTCGACCACTAATTTTTCTAATTAGGTCCTGTCTATGACGAAACCAAAAAAATTGTCCTCGTCCTTTACGCCCAATCTGTAATATTCTCATTACCGTCCATCACATTAATTCCGAACGATCAATCCTCGACAAACCGCTTAGCCACCGAAACATTCTTTCCTACACGCACAATGTTTCCAGTCACTTATTAAATTTTCTTAAATGCTCCAATTTATATCATCTAATTTAACAATCCGTCTTTCCCGTTTATTCTTCTAACTGTCAATCCATACTCACTAACCTTACATTCTCTGCTTTCCCGTGTCTCTGGCCTAGTTGCGCACGTAAATCTAGAGAAAATGTACAGGTATCTATGACAAAAGTTATACGCTTAAGTGGAGCGGAACGTAATGTCATAATTTTGTAAAGATTATCGTTCGTTTTAATTTATAATTAAAATACAAAATCGACTAATACTTTAAATACTGTTTAGCAGCTTATGAATCGACTTAAGAAATTTAAGAAAAAAATCAGAAAAAAATTATTTATTGATAACAGCAGTCAGTTCATCATCAGATATTTCTTTCACTAGTTGTTGTATCACGCGATATATTCCTCGCACTCGGATTGGTCAATTTTTTTGTAACCAATGATCCAGCTGCTCTGAATTCTAATTTTTTTTATTAATTAGTAATGCAGCTCCAAGAGCTCAGAAGTCGAAATCAATATTCCTTATTAAAATTATTGTGTTTCTCTATTTCAATAGCATTAACAAACGAAAGATGGTTTAAGTGAAAGCTTTTAAAAATATATACAAATTTTTTTTACTTATTTTTATTTCATTTTTTTTTAAATAATTTTATTAATGAAGCAGCTGTTGGTTGATAAACACAGGCGAGGGATGAACACATCTGCAGGCAGTATTTTCATTAATTCAAATGAAATCGAAAGAGTAGCAAAAATTCAACATTTGGGCACTTATGAAGAGGTCGATCAGAATATGAAAATTAGAATCAGAATAGAAAAAGCTAGGCCACTTTTTATCTCCAGAAGAAGTTATTTACAATAAAACATATAAGTCTGAATTTGCGGATGAAGTTAGTTAAAACTTATGTATTTATAGTCTTATTGTACACAGTAGAAACTTGGACAATTACAGCGGCATTAGAAAAGAAAATATTCGAGATGTATATACATATCAACGAATGTTGAAAATTCAATGGACAGACAGAATAACGAAAGAAGTCTTAAACAAGATGTCATGCATCTTGAACGAAGATTAAATGAGATTGAAAAGTTTGGCTTGTATAAGAAAAGTGTCTGTTTTATCTATATTGTATTGCTTGAAAATGACGTTAAAGTCAAAAAGCTTTGCATAAATAAATTAAATTTTATAGTCATTAACGTTATTTTTATTTTGTTTTGTTAATTTCATTAAGAACTATGAAAAGGAAACTGTCTCATGTACATAAAAAAATAAGGTTAACTTTTAGGCTCTCCTCGTCACAATGAGGCAGTGTGATGGAAGGTAAGCGAGTAATTATAACTCTGTGTTATGCGGTTTTCGATTTGCGCGGTATCGCTTTCACTTATAATTTTCGAATCTTATTATTTTGTATGTTATGCCGATGTTATTCACCCAGTGTTACATGTTTATTATGATGTTAAGGGTTTCAGTAGTAGGGTAAATGGAAGTATAAAGTATGCTACCGAGTGTGGCGGCTTCGGCAGGTAAATCTATACGTCCATAGATTCCAGCATGCTCTGGTATCCAGATGACTTTTGTTAAAATAGAGTTTAGGTACATCGTATTTAAAATTATTCTTAATAGAAAAATACTGCAATTTAGAATATTTACGGTATTCATCTCATAATTGCTTGCATCCTAACTCACTGTCCTTTATATAAAACTACCCGCTTCTCATTAAATCTGTCATACATAGGATAATTCTGCCCGTTCGCGCTTCTCAATACATTTATTATTTATTTATTATTTTACAATAATTGGGCTTAAGTCTAATAACCAAAATTACCCATTGTATACATTATTTTCATATAAATATATAATACATATGATAACAAAAGAACGGTGAAAAAAAGGAAAGAAAAAAATAAATAAAATAAAAAACAAGAGAAGGAAAAAACCTTAAAGATTAATTTTAGATATATACACGTAGGTGGCCAGAGCAGCGAGGATATTATTGTTACTCAGGGCCAATAAGTAGACAACCGAGAAGGGGTGGGATCTGCTATACAAATCACAAGCAAAAATCACATGATTATCGTCGGCTAGAGTTCTCGCGCATGCACAAGACAGTACACAGAAGTAAGGTTGATGGAGTACAAATGGATAGGAAGGCAACTGTGGTTGGACCGAAGTCTGACCAGCATTGAAAAGAAAAGTCGAGCTGGTAGGTTTTTAAAAGGCGTTAATGCGAAAATGGATGTGGTAGGGAGATTAGGTTGGATAGATCTATAAAAGTTAAACGGTCTTTTCCAAACATAGACTTTCATCGATGAAGAAGGTCTACTCGATCGGATGCAATTAAACAGGAAGAGGGAATCCGTGGAATGAGAAAGCCTTCCAATGCCCCAAGTTTTGCAGTTTGGTATAATTTAGATGAGGAATATAAAATGCTGCACCAGTAAGTTGGTAAACCATATTTTTTTAACCATCTGTAAAAACTAACATGTGATCTGGCCATAAACTAGTGATGATTGATAAAAATATAGTATTCATTTGTGACTTCCCGTTTGAGGTAGTGAACAAAAACATGTAGTGTCAATATCGATCTTTCAAAAACAACACTTGTAGGGAATATTTAAATATTTGGAGGGAAATTAGTTATAATAAGGTCAGTATAGGGTAGCCAGGTCTGAGTTCTCTCAGCTAAGCGGGGAATTTTATGCGAGACAAATTGCCGGTTAATATGACTGAAAAGATTAAAGATAGATACCCTAGAATTATCAACTCGTTTTAAAAGGAATCTATCTGCCAGCAAGGTAAACCTTAATTCCAAGGGAGGAAGAAAAGTTTCAGCCTCTAGTAGAAAAGTAGTAGTTGATACGAAAGCTGCTGTTATTGTTTTCAAACAAGAATTTTAAACAGAGAAGTGAGCCACATTTAGCTATTTAAGGGAGAAAACCATAAAGGTTAATTTACTCGTTGATAAAGATAAGTGGGGAGTTACAATATACAAACATTCCTGTAAATCATTCCCTTTGTTATATACAACAATATCATCTGCAGAGGAATATACCTTCTCTGGCACTTGGTCAAAGAGAGGAGAAATGTACAAGTTAAACAGTAAAGGGCTTAGCACAGACCCTTGAAGGAGACCAGTGTAGGCTGTTCTAAGTAAACAACTAGAGTAATTTAAAGGGTGAAAAACAAGAGTACGACTAATCAACAGATTATGAAGGAAGACCGCAAGGGGTTTAGGAATACCGATCTGAATAATTCGATTAAAAAGAGAAGGAATATAGACATTATCATAAGCTGACTGAATATCTATAAAGCAGGCAGTAAGGTAAGCTCTGTTAATAAAGGAATCATATACATCAGCCGTAAGGTGGGCTAGGCAATCCATTGTACAATATGCTGGACGGAAACCATACATAGATTTTGGGAATTTGCAGTTAGACTCCATCCACCTTCTCAGACGATTATTTAGTATCGTCTCCACGATTTTTCTTAGACAAGAGCCCAGGGCAATTGGTCTGTCTGTATGAGTTAAAATCATAGGCCGGCTTATCTTTTTTTTTTTTTTTTTTTTTTTTTTTTTTTTTTTTTTTTAAATAGCTATAACAAGGAATTTGCGCAAAATCTTCAGGTACAGCATTATTAGTCCATAAGAGGTTATATATATCACATTGGAAAAAGCGAAATTGGAACGCTGTTTAATAAAGTACTGGATGAACTCTAAAGCGGGAGAAGTGTCTGCTTTACTACATACGGCAGTTGATAATGCTTCTAAACTAATTTCTGCTGTTAACATCTGAGATTGTTGGGGAAGAACAGGCAGGATCTGATTGCATATATTTGTTCTTGTGTAGGAGTACACGATGGACAAATTTTATCAATAAACTGATAAAAGCTTGAAGAATTATTATAGAGAGGGAGTTCCTGATTCACTTGGAAGGATTTACATTTCTTCCAGATATCATGGAGAATTGTATTCTTATTGAGGGATGTGCAGAATTTGTGTCATGCTAGTCGCTTAGTGGTCTTAAGGAATCGTTTTGTCTCGGCATCGGCTTTCTTGAAGCCGAGATAATTGGTCATGGTTTTATTTTTGCGAAAAATTTTAAAACACTTACTTCTCCTAATGATATAATCTGTACATTCAGGATTCCACCAAAGAGGGGGAGATGGTTTACCTAGGAACGCGTCTTGCAGGAACAGCAGCTAGCATTGGTTTATTTAGAACCAAGACATAGGCATCGTACTGTTCAGGAGTGAAAACATATCCATTCCAAGTTCTAGTAGAAAATATTGGGAAAAAACGAGGGTGAGCATTGTGAAACGTTATTAGAATAGACCAATGGGTACCCCCAGGAATTCCTGGCATACCATATGTGGCTTTGATGACAAGGATGGGGATGCGAATGTAAGACCAATAGTTTCAAGATTTTAGAGACGTGGGGAGTGTGTGGTATGCTCTACAGTATTCAGTAAACAAAGGTTGGAAATGTTCCACAACTGAAAGATATTCCTCTCAATTGGGTTAGTAGATGGTCTCCCCAAGCTAGGTGATGGCCATTGAAGTCCCCAACTAAAAGAATTTCTGAATTCAGACTAGACAAAAGATACGTAAATAAATTTAAAAACTACGGACACTTGTTATTTATTATTATTATCATCATTATTATTTGTATACAATGATGATTTTAATTACGTTGGAAATTGGTTACATGCAAAGCGATTGATCTTGAATCGTGATAAAATAAAACTTTTAACCTACAGCTTGCAGCCATTGAGCATTTAGGATTCCATAAAAATTATCTTACAGGATGGTACCTATTGGAGTCGTCCTCATCAACAACTTTTAAATTCGAACAAAGTAAATAACCAAAAAACTGAGAAAATTAAACCACATATTTTACTATATAAGACAGTATTATACTGTTTTGTACCGAGGAGGAATTTCAAATTTTCATATCAAGCTACTAATACGATTACAAAACATTTTATAAAATAATATCAGTACCGACCCTGATACTATATCTGAAAATATTTACCGCTTCATTGTTTATAGACCGTCGAACCTTTTATGTATTCAAAAGCGAGTCATCATTCAACACCGGTGTCTAATGAGCTGCCACAGAAGAGAGAGCTTGCATTCCAAATTTCCGTAAGCATGTTTACAACGATTCAGTCCGGTCTAGGACACGGAACCGTTATTTTTAATTCGCTACTCAATCTTTTCAAGATTGACTTAAAGAATTATAAAAAAAAAACACCTACATACAGTATGTTTTATTTCGATCAAAACTGTAAATCAGTTTGTTATTGTTTATTAATATCCACCTGGCATGTCTCATCAGCGTACGAAATTTTTCTCACTATTTAATTTAAAAAAGTTTATTGTCGTGTAAGTTTGAACGGTTTAGCTTACTTTTGATCGTAATAATAGGAAATATTTTTATTTTCATCGTAACTTTATTTCATGAATTATCACATTTTATTATAAATATTTTTAAATCTCATTTAATACGTTTAAATATAAAAAATTAGTACATCCACGTTTCTATTATAAGTTTTACACCTATGTATATTATATATATATCGACTCATTGTTGTTTATAAAAATTTAATCGCCGTATAAATTCTACCGTAAGAAAATGTTATATTTTTATAATTGATATTTCAAATATCGTTGTTTAATCTTGCGTTTGTACAATTCTCGACTAATTTGAATTGATATCGCATACGCGAGCATTATATAAGTGTTTTTTACTTTTGCAGCTTTATTTTCCCGAAATACATTGATTGATTGTTTTTAATTATTATTATTATTATTATTATTACTAGTTACGATATAAAAGTATTTTTATTACATTTATTTATTTTTTGAAATTAAATGACGTATCTCGTCAAGAAAGCACCGCAGGAATTGACAATTATTATTATTGTGTTATGTTATTAGGACGATGTTTATGACTAGCCTGAAATATGTAAGGGCAAATAATCGCGACTATTAACGTTACTTCCGTTATAAACTTGCCACGTCATTTATTCGTTATCTGCGTTCGATTATTGGTCGAATTTCAAACTTTTACCGTAGTATCCGCGATTAACGACATATGCGTCGCGTGCCCAGGTTAATACCGTTAAATCAATAAGATAAGCACCTATACAGTACAAACCAACCACTACTAACATCACTGTGTTGTACTGGCGAAAGAAAACCTTTTTTTTTTACAATAATAATAACTAGTATTCGCATTCGCTCAGATTCAGACTAAACGCAATAGCATCGGCAAAACCTGAAGAATGGCACACGCCACTTCGTCATTATTATTATATATATATATATTATATATATATATTATATATATATTATATATATATATATATATATATTATATATATATTTTTGAAGACAGATGTTATATATAAATTCTTTCGAATGTAAATAATGAGAAAGAAAAAGCAGACTAGCGTTCCGAAACTTAAAACAAGAATTAAACTAAAATAGTGTAGAAGTGCGTACTATATACGCTTCTACGATGATATAATAATAATAATAATAATAGTTTTAGGCCCGTTTGGCACGATCATAAAGTAGTCGCTAGAAGTCTGTGTTCGGAACAGATGTCCTGCGAGAATCTGTAAAACCTAGTCGAAACGCAACACTAGACCGTTTTCCTATAATTCTAATCGTTCCTCTACCTTATAACACCGGTTGTTTCAATACTAGCGCACGTATAATCCGGTTTTTAGATTTCTAGAGGTGCCTACTAACCAGTGTCTTTTTTTTTTTGTTCACCATGGTAGTTTCAGTATTAGTAGTGGTTAGTAATAGTAGAAATAAGCGTCGTCGAACCATCGACTAACATTTCACCTTAAACATGGAATGAAATTGGGTGAATACGCTGTAGAGAGGATAGGGTAGCCAAGGAAAACCCGTTTCGAGGATATTATGCCGTTAGCCTAGAAGCCGGGCTTAAGGACGATGTTGATAATGATAGCGTCTATCGTAAAATCACCGATGTACAACACGTTAAAACGACGTAGCTAAATGACTGAAGATAATCCGAGTGACGAAGATAGATGAATGCAGATAAGAGAAGAAGGATACCCATATAGTATAGTATGGAAGAAAAAGAGACGAATAATACGGATGTAGATAAAGAAGAAACAAATAAACTATATATATATATATATATATATATATATATATATATACATGATAACGATAATACTAGAACAGTATAAAATCACCCCATTTGATGATGTACGACCGTAACCAAGCTTTCTATACATAATATGATATATAGAAAAGGACATCGTACGAAGGAGCGAGTCTAGGGGAAGAGAAGAAGCGTAGAAATAATATACAACCCGAATAAATTTCCTAAGAGTTAGGGGTAGAGGAGAGCAACGTAGGAAACTTTGAAAAAGGGACTAACTGGTTCAGTTGGGTGCAATGCTTACGGAATAACGATAAACCAGTACGATACTAGTAATAGGGAGAGGTGTAAATATGAACAATTCTATCTTCGATTTGCGCATGGCGGGTTACGGCACTTTCCATTTCACCGAGGTGAATCAAAAAGGAACGCGATATACTACTACTCGGTGGAGACTAAATTATAACTCGCAAAAAAAAAAGGCGGGCGGAGGTGAGGAAGTAGCAACCGGAAAAAAGAATAAAATAAGATATCGAATTACCGGTAATCGAAAAGAGAGAAATATATAGGTGTGGTCGGTGTGGTCGTACAGCCGCAACAGGCACATGTTAACGAATGGATGGTAAAGTACTACTCTGACATGTGGCGAAATCTAGTGGTAATAACTAAAATAGAGGCTTTTTACCTGCGGTATAGATCGTCAATAGGTGGAAGTTTTCATAAGGACCCTGATTGTGGCGTTGGCCTATCATAGTAGTTGTTATTTTACATTTTTACAACCATCCCTATTGCAAAACCAGGTTCTAGTCGTTTCGTTAAGTCACCATCATTGGCGAAGAAGAATAGAGAACGCACGGTAAAATTATTATATTTATAGAAAAAATACCGATAATAAATAAAATGTGTCGAAAAATGATGAAAATACAGACGTCAATAAGGTTTATTACTTCTGCATCAATTTTTTAACGTGTTAAATAACGATGTAAAATCATATTTTAATCTTACAACTAACCTTGCCTATCTAGTAAGTCTGTAATATAAAAAGAAGGAAAACGAATGAATGAAAAATAATCTCGAACGAAATTCACCTCCGCTGAAGGTAAATTTCAGGCAGTCGATTGCGACCCCGACTTCTGTTATGTACGCGATGTCCAGATCGGTATGTAATATTAATTTGAAATAAAGGAACCATTTGTTGTATTCATGGTGAAAAAAAATTGTATCAAAGGAATGAGTACTCCAGCTGTTTGTGTAGATTGCAATGGACCACATCCAGCTAATTACAAAAGCTGTGAAATATATCGAGACCTAATAAGCAAGCGATATGGAGAGGGTAGACATAAAAAAATAATTAACCTTCCGCTGTATCGTTATCTAATATTAATATGACATATCCGGTTATAAGTAATCAAAATTACCTACCCGCGAGTAAATGCGACGTTATACCAACTGAAAGATCAAACATATTGGCCCCCAGTGATAGAAGGAAAATCCCGAACCTTTTGTACTTTTTTATTGTCAGAGGAATTTCTTCTGTAAATTATATGGCTATAGATGACGAATTGTTGTTAGCCTCAGATCATACTTGAAAAACAAGAAGTTTGTACTGTTGTGTTTCTCGATGTAGAAAAACCCCTCGACACTGTGTGGCAATTCATAAATAAAATAAAATATTACCTACTCGGTATTGTAGATTATTGGAATCGTATTTATAGCATCGAACATTTCGTTTTAAATGCGGCGAATTTTTGTCAACAATACGCGAAATAAGTGCCGGAGTATCGCAAGGAAGAGTACTAGGGCCGTTATTGCATGTTATATTTTACATGGATATACCACGGGTCAACAATATCGATATCGAAAAGCATTGCGTACAATAGCGAAGGCCTCTTGGTTCGTTTCAAACAAAACGTTACATACAGATCTCGACGTGAGGTATGTCTCAGAAGTAATATCGGATGAGGCGACGAAGTACCTTCATAGACTGGAGTATAATCCGTTAGCGATTGCATTGATGGATAACTCCGAAGAAGTCAGGCGGCTACAGATAAAAAAAGTCTTCGACTTAGCCGTGTGAAAAATTCTTAATTCTATAAGCAGCTGGAATTTCCCATCAGTGGATGGTTGTATTTCTATCACGTTTGCTCCTACTTTCCTTTTCCTTCTCCCATTCTTTCTTGTTTTCTCTCATCCCTCTTCTCTTCAGCTCTCCTCTATCACACTTCTCATATAAAGATCTGTTAGATAGCTTCTAAGAAGCTAGTTGTAAGATAGAAAGAAAAAATAATTGTATGTAGTTTTATTTTGGACGCGTTGGATTATTGACATGCTGCTCCTTTTAGCATATGAGGCTACCTCGAAATATTATGAAAACTACGAATTAATTTAGGAAATAAGAAATACTCTCGCTCTAGCACGTTATTGAAATAATGCTCGTTAATGGATAGTAACAATGAATGATATCCGCGATCACCATAGAATTTTACTTCCTTCTGATTTTTGACCCTAACTTGTGCTAAAAGACAAGCTATTGAAACACAAATTCCGAAATGTTTATTATATTAAAGTAACAAGTGAAATGAGTACGGACAAACTTCACCTATAGCGATCTCGTGCTGCTGCTGTAAACAGACGCCAATTAGAGTGTAAACTTTAATAATTGTACTTGTATGGCATGCGTAATTTCTTTTTTTATTTCTTGTAAATGAATCTATAAAAAAAACATCGGATGAGCATCCGATAGTCGCTGTTCGCAAGGTGAAAATTTAAATTAATTTAATAAAATAACAGTAGTATTGATGATGGTATTAATAACTACATTCGAATTCGTTTCGATTAGAATCAAAATTTTACAAATACGTACTGCACACGTTTTCTTTATCGGCAAAACACATTTAAAATAAACCTATATATGTACGTACATATTACACAAACATATCACAATTTATATATATATATATATATATATATATATATTATAAGAACGCATAATAATAACATACACTCAACGATATTCATATATGAAATTTATGTTTCAATATTGTGAATAAAAAGACGCGATAAAAATATACATTTGCAATGTTCTACCATATAAGAAAAAAAAAATTGCGGAAAACTCTCCCGTAATTATAAATTTAAAAAGTGTTATTTGTAAGTGTTTGTTTTTTTAATTAAACATCGACAAAGCAATTACTCCAAAATTTTTTCTTTATGAAAAATCACAAAGCTTTTCAGCTGTTAAGCCATTATCAAGCGAATATATAAAAAAAGTAGAATTTATAAAAAAATAAAACATAAAAAATTTTACTTTAGATATATATGATTTACAAAAATTATTATATATTTAAAGTAATATTTTTTACATTTTATATAATTGTATATATATTTTTATATTTACTTGAAAAGCTGTGATTTCTCATAAAGAAAAAATTTGAGTGATTTTAACTCCTTTTTTATTGTTTATTTTTTTTTTTAATTATAAAGTTTATAAAATATATCGCGAGCAGACCGACGCACACCTTGTAACAAAAGTACAAAATAATCCGCAGGAAATTATAATAAATTAAAATGAACTGTTTAAAAATAAGCGCAAAAACCATCGACTCGATCGGGAGAAACAAATTTGAAAAAAATATGCAAATGTATCCTCGTCAACAACGATATTAAATTTATACGAACAGTCGGACAGTTAGAATTATTAGAAAACTCAAACTGCTCACGAGAGGATTATCCTTGGAATCAGGTTCAAAGATCGCAAGACGGTTATATGGATTAGGGAACAGACGAAATTAGTAGACGCAGCGTAACGGATCGCCAGGCTAAAATGGAAATGGGTCTTGACATTTGGCAAGAAGATAAAATACAGCCAACGTCCGCGAGTAAGGCCTATGGTTAGACGGCGAGATAGATATTGTTAAATGAGCGGAAATCAATTGTATCCGAACCGCACAAGGTAGGAGTCATTAGAAAAGTTTGGGAACGGTCTACACCCAGCAGTGGGTTGATATAGGTATATCGGCATATCGTGAATAGCTAGTGCCTAGATTGTGAAACTACTGTTCACTTAGTATATATAATCTTTTTATTTGTTATTATTGACCAGTATTGAAGGGGCACTTCGCTTGTCCTTTATACTCTTATTAACATCTCCAGTTAGCGTATTTCTTTAACTTTTATATCGGTTTGTTGTTTGGTTAAATTTTTCCTAAACTACATTATTTCCGTCATCTTTTTGTCGATATTTATTTTTAATCTAATTCCTCCGATAAAATTGATGATTCATATTTTTTTCGGAATCCGCTAATAATAGAGCGATATCATCTACGAAACGCAGTGAATTTGTAATTCATTTTATTTCTTTCCATTTCTTTTTCACCCTAGCAACTGGTTCCTCTCTATACCTATATTAAATAAGTAAGGCCATCTAACTCTTTAACTTATTTTATCTTCAAATTTGTATCCCCCCACCACGTCAATATTACCGTTATTTGTGACTTATATAAATTCGGTATAAGTCGTCTATATTTGCATTTTCTTTCAAAGTTTTAAATATTCTTCCAGTTCACGTTGTCAAATGACTTCTCTAGAAAAGCTGCATACTATCTTTATTTACATCTAGTAAACTATAACTGAGGTATAAAATTTTCATTAACCGACAAACACATACGCGGTAAAGAGCAAATTTCTAAGCTAGTAACATTCGAACGGTTAACGCGATTGAGCTGAAATTTTCAACGTTTAATCCTTTCAGTCGTACATAATAAAATTTTGCACAAAAAATTATAAATTTTATACAGATATTCGTTATACAATACTGCTTCTTAGGTGAACTGAAGATAGTTTTATATATATATTCTTTATTGTCACACAGATTGAGTTTAGGTTATAAAGCCATTACTACTAATTGTACATACAAATTAGAATAAAATAAACGCTAACGCTAACAAATGAATTATAAAATAGAGAAGTAAATGACTAAACAAAGACATATAAGGGTAATACGCTGTACATAAATGTAAAAATTACAAAATAATAAGTGCTATTAACACAGAAGGATTATTTAAGCGTAGGAGGTATGCAATAGAGTATGGAGAACTGTAGTAATATCTTGATTAAAGTTTCTCTGTGTGCACTATATAGATTGCATGAAAAAAAATGATATGATTAATGTTTGCTGTCGAACCACAGTCCAACGGGGAGTGGCAAGTACTGGAACTAACCAGCCCTATCCGGTGGAGATGGCTGGGCAGTAGATTATGTCCTGAACTAATACGAACTAAAATGGAAAAAAATTTACGAATCGGTATTGAATGTGGAGGCTTAATTAGAAAGATAGATTGTTTGGGTAAACTTGTTTGAATTTGTTTATAGAAATTTTTCGGAGTAGCACAAAAATGGAGCTCCAGCGATGAAAGAGATCCGCCTTTGCAGACGCGTCTAAACATGTAGGCCGCTGGAGGCCCCATTTTGGCTGCCTGATCACAAATTTCATTATCTTTGATCCCGATGTAAGCTGGGATCCGTGTAAATTTCACACGGATATTCTTTTGTTGTAGATACATTATATTTTCTATTATTGCCAGAATAGCTCTATTAGTTTTGAATGTACGATTGGGATTTTGGATGGTACTCAGCACACTTAAGGAATCAGATAGAATAAGTACATTTGCATGTGTAATATTGACTAATGCAAATTGCAAAGCTTTAAGAATTGCATATCCTTCTGTTATAAATACAGTGGAGAAACTCGGTAAACGATATGATTTGGTGATTGCCAGTTGAGGTATATAGAATGCCGCGCCTGTAAAGGGTAAGGCATTGCTGTTAGACCTATCTGTATAAACTAACAAATGATTAGGCCACTTATGCATGATAACCGACCTGAAAAGGCTATTAATTATCCTAGAATTCCCCTGTCCGATTAGGGAATGAAACTCATTGATATGTACCTCTGGATCTAAAAAAAACTGCATTCAAAGAGACTGGAGGCACTTTTCAATGTATTTATATAAATATTTCAAAATTAGTTAATAAATTACGGACATGTAGAAAATTTCATGGAAATTAAAAACCGTTTCCGAGATAGCCGGCTGACTATATAGGGACGTGTATTTTACAATATTTCGATTGGTGCTCAATCAAAAAAGCGTAACACCTTAGCTTTCTCTTTCGATACTCGGTACGTTTCTGTACTTGTATCACCTATTATCTGAGTGAAGAATTTTCGTAGTAGTCTGCCACTTTCGTTCTATCATTGTTATCGGATGTCCATTATTTCTTAACGCATGCGCTATCGGAATAACACCTCCTATCTTTTACTATGTTCGTTAAGCACTTTTTAATAGATATACTCTCCAAACGTACACCTTTGTTAACCTTTTCCTTAGTTTCGTACGTCGAGTTTTTCTTTGACATTAACAGCGATAAATATATATGCCTACATACAAGAATATATATATATATATATATATATATATATATATATATATATATATATATATATCAGAATTGTTCGTTCAATAACATATAATGCCATGATAATAACGAATAGGTTATTTTGGCGGGAAACCCACGATAAAACATCGATCGTAGGCAGATAGTTAAGCTAAATATAAGGTAATGGGTTAATTGACGATATAATATGGTTCATATCATTAATATGCGTAATTAGGCGATAATACTAGGCAAACTTTTGGCACGTAATGTTTTAAATACGAACAGGCGCTCTCTTCAAATGTAAAACGACTAGTTGACGAGATAATATGAAAATAAAGACAATAACCAAGTCGATTTTGACGATAAACGACGTCTCAACGATTAAAACATAAATAAATAAAACAAAATAAAAATAACAAAAACAGGGGGGGGGGATTTTTTGTCCACCGTTGCGGGGAATCCGCTGAATAAAATGAATTATCATGGAGTTCGACCAGCGAAATAGGCAAAGAATAATAGTTAAGTTAGATCGCGGGTACGGATTATAACCCCCGCAATTGGAATCGCCGAGAGTAACCGAACGTATATTAATACGTCATTGGATTGCACTATTCGATAATAGTAATACATTTCATAGTAGTAGTAGTTTAGTAGTAAAGAAGTAATTGTAGATGTACACAATACAGATAACGCAAATAGAGTAAAAGAACGATGGAATAAGCGGTTAGAGAGGTAGATGGTAGGCAAGGTTGCCAAGATCTCTTCTTCGTCTTCGGAATTGGATGTTGTTTGCGTGTAGGTACGACACCATGTTGCCAAACATGTTGGCACACAAAACTGTTAATAAAACCGTCGTCATAATAATAATAATAATTAGAATAATAATAATAATGTAGTAAAGTTGATGTCGGCCATAAAATTTAAAAGTAAAACCATTATATGCGTGCTTTACGTACATATTTCAATTCAAATTAAATAATGGACCTGTATGATAAAATACATCGATTAATTAGTAATAAGGGCCGAATTTCTAAAATACGGGACTGTCCAGCGAAAAACCGTTCGACGTATTTATTATCCAAAGATACACGAAAAGAGATCAGTTTTCAAATTTGAACGGTTCGTGGAGAATTACTGAATTTAAAAAACGATTTTACAAAATTCCATAATTCGATTTGTTCGACACGTCCTATTTAGTTTTTCTAATATTCACCGCTAGAAAGATAGCGCCAGTTATTTATTTTCGTAAAGTATTTCCGTAGTGCACTCTGGGTGATGGATATTTTTAATTTAAAAGTTAAAATAAAAATTTACACAAGTCATCATAATGCTCACACCGATCAAACCGTCAATTACCTGTTTATTTTTTTGACAAATTATTGCATAAAAGATTTAACCTATAGTTGGAAATTACTGGTGGTTCTGTAAACGCGTAAAAATCATCATACATAACGTCTAAAAAAATAACAAAAAAGTCGGCACATCGAAGCTTTATTTTGACAATAACGAAATACCTGAGAATACTTGTCGTGACCCTTACAGATACGAAATATAGTAAATGCGCAAGAATGATCCATGTCGCCGATATGATAAAAAAAACACATGCAACCGAATATCGCGACTTCCGAATTGGACAACAGTCAGTATCCTAGGCAACTGTAAAATAGCTGCTGTTAATCAAATCGTTAGACTTGATCAGCTGACAGGTACTCGTTCACCTTTCCAATAAATCGCAGACAACACTCTCAATAGCAAATTGCGTTTAAAAATATATTTTTCCCCCTATTATACGCGGTTCTTTTTATCGATATTGAATATTTTTATTTTATTAATAATTTCCGATTCTCACTTCGAACGGTTAAATTAGTTTTATTCTTCAAGCTCAGTCGGACGTGTGTCGAAAATTTTAAAATCCGAATAATGTTTTTTGATTTCTTACATTTGTTTTTTTCTCGCACTGGCCAATTCTGGTCATAATTGGCATTTCAGGATTATTTGATAAAATAAAATTAAAATAAATATTGTTTCCTCTGCCAGTGGATACGAGCAACCGATAAATCGTTTGTTTCTAACTATCCTAATTAAACATATGTGGTCTCTTAATAAGACTGATCTAATATAATATTTATATTGTTCCGCTGTGTTAAATTACGTTGTAGCCAGTTATATCTTTCGGATATTTGGAAGAATATCCTCCCTGCTGCTCGTGGGCATATAGCACGACCTTCACATTCTTTCTGTATGTTATACGCAAAAGCGATCATTTATTATTGCGGATGATGCACGCTGGTTATTGTTGGTAGGAAGAACGTCCGGTGGATCATTTTCCTTTTTAATATTCTCTTATGATTTCTGGGCAACATGTTTCTGTATATCCAGATTTCTATCACTAAGACGAAGTTTGCTAAAGAATCTTCGGTATTACGTGTACATTCTGGACAAATGGAATATTAAGATGCTCGCAAACAGTATGATTTGAGAAATATCTATTTTTTATTGTTGTCTTTCAATTAATATATTTCCCCTTTCCTTTTCGTATAGTAAAACGCAAAAATACGATAATTAATTGTTTTAACTACTTTCATTTTTAATGCCGATATAAATTCTCAGTAACAAAAAATTATTAAAGTCGATCCGAATTAAAAAATAAAAATCGTATTAACCCTTTCCTAACCTAACCTAACCATGTACACTATATGGTATAAGTAAATTTAAATATTGACGAAATTTTATATTTTCCGGTTGACCATGAAATGTCTAAATTCTATTTATGTAAAAACATTGAAAATCAAATAGAGTTATCTAAAAAGCAGAGTTGAAGAAGAAATGTATATATTTACAAAACATATAAACAAAATCATGAATACATGAATAATTGAATAATGAAGAATGTTAATTATATATATATATATATATATATATATATATATATATATACACACCTTAACAGTTAACTTACTAATGTACAACGACATCTAATGTATATGTGATAAAATTAAAATTTAAAACTTAAAATTTAAAGTTTTAAACATTTAAGTAAAAGCAGCGTTATATAATAAACAGCCTGTATAAGATTTATAATTTTCTCTCAAAATTTCATGTATGACTGAAAAGGTTGAATCGATTTTTATTTAACACATTTAGTCACAGTGTTATACATTACAAACATGTACAAAAATTCGCCCAAATTTTTTTTTTTTTTTTTTTTTTTTATTAAATTTACCTGTTACAATCTTAACTTAACGTTAAATAAGTAACTATATTATAAAGCTTATCACATAACACAGAACATATCTTATTACGTGATACAAACGAGTGTGAAGCTGTTAGCCCACTGGCTAAAGCTTCCATAAAAAAGTTTATCGCCTACAAGACTAGGTCTTGCGGTTTATTACGCTTAAGGCGTCTAATGTCTAATCGTGTGTCGAGAAGTTTCACTGCTTCTACGTTGACATGATGGGAAAGCCGTTTCTCGTGCTGCTTAGCGCACTCCTTGATTACATCGTTAACGAACATGATCTGAAGATCGCGGTGTATATCATCGTTACGCGAAAATCGATATGCGTCGACTATCATACGCAGGATGACATTTTGTCTCGTCTGAATCTTGTCACGATTTGCAGCCTTAGCACATCCCCATAGCTGAATGCCATACATCCAAATCGGTTTTATTATTTGTTGGTACAGTAAACGCTTACACGATACGTCCAACGTAGAATTCCGACCAATAAGCCAGTACAGTTGACGCGTTCTAGCCTTAATCTGTTTGATTTTGGATCGGATGTGGATTTCCCACGTGAGGCGCTTATCCAAGTGTATACCAAGGTATCGAGCTGACTCTGCTTGTGGGACAACTCGATCACCCAGATAAACCTTATGCTGCGCATCGACTTTGCGATAAGAGTAAACGACATGGACAGATTTAGTTTCATTCAGCTTGATCTTCCATGTAACTGTCCAGTTTCTAACTCGATTGAGCGCGCGTTGAAGTTTTGCTGCGGCTTCAGCTTGACTGTTGCTAACCGAAAGTATGGCGGTGTCATCAGCAAAAGTCGCAGTTGTTGTTTCGTCATCTGTAGGCAAATCTAGCGTATACAAGAGGTATAAGATAGGTCCAAGAACGCTGCCTTGTGGAACTCCAGCTTGTATACGGTAGAATTTTGACTCAGCATCTTCGTGTGCCACCCGAAACTGGCGATTAGCCAAATACGATTCCAGAAGTCTACAAAAGTTCCCTGGAAGAATGTTACTCATTTTGAATATTAGCCCTTCGTGCCAAACACGATCGAACGCTTGCGATATATCTAGAAAGACTGTGGAACAATACTTTCTTTCTTCGAACGCTTTTTCGATTATAGATGTAACCCTGTGAACTTGGTCTATAGTCGAATGTTGGTTTCTAAAGCCAAATTGATGATCAGGGAGATCAACAAAAGTCTTTAGTCTCTTTAATAATAATTTTTCGAACAGTTTCGATAACACCGGGAGAAGTGAAATTGGGCGGTATGAAGTAACTTCTTCCGCTGGTTTTTCTTTTTTATGCAACATAATAATGTTAGCTATTTTGAAACAGTTCGGAAAATATTCAAGACGTAAACACGCGTTGAATATGTACGTCAACAGTACCACTGCTTTACGTGATAATTCTTTTAACAATGCCGGAGAAATTTCGTCGATACCTGCAGCTTTTTTTGCGTTAATCTTCAGAATTTCTTTTGCAATTTCCAAAGGGGTAATATAAACAAAGTCCACATTATTTTTATACGACACTGTAGGACTCATATCCGATGTAATGTCATGCGGTTGAAACGTATTTGACAAATGTTGAGCAAACAACTCTGCTTTGTCACAATTGCGCCTGACCCAGCTCCCTCTTTGATCTAAGAGAGGGGGAACTCTGACGCATGGCCGCTTCATTCTTCGTGTGGCTTTCCACAGCGAATAGTCCCTATCCGCGAATGGACTAAGCTCCTCTAGATAAGATTTAAATGT
This sequence comes from Coronaproctus castanopsis, assembly GCA_032883995.1. Lineage (NCBI taxonomy): Eukaryota > Metazoa > Arthropoda > Insecta > Hemiptera > Monophlebidae > Coronaproctus > Coronaproctus castanopsis. Next base: position 106,536,830 of record CM065053.1, on the reverse strand, counting down.
TTTCCTTTTAATCTCCTTTATTAACTTATTAAGTTTATTGCTTATCCTATTGAAAGTGTTTTTATCCGACGGATGGTGTGACTGATGCCAAATGCGTCTAGCACGTCTTCGTTCAATAATTAATTTACGTACTTCGAGGGGATATGTTGTCTCCTGATTGTTGCTATTTTTAATCTCGGGCGTTGCAATTTTGGCAGATTCGTGAATCGCTTTGATCATATTATTGCATTGTTTTTCTATTTCGTCGGGTGTTTTCAGACGTACTTTCACGTTCACTCGCTGGTCAAGTTCCAAACGGAAGTTTTCCCAGTCTGTGAATCTATTCGTGAGCATACTCCTTTCTTTTGTTCTCTGTATCACTGTAGAACTAATAGTGAGCAATACTGGAGAGTGATCTGATGTGAGATCTTCGATGTTTTCTGATAGCACATAATTAGTAGCTATACCTTTGACAATGAAAAAATCAATTAAATCAGGTCGTTTTCGTTTATCGCTTGGCCAATAAGTAGGCTTGCCTCCAGAAATACAAGTACTATGAGTACTGTGAACTGCTTGTAGGAGTTCTTTACCTTTGACATGTGCCATATTCTCATTTCTAATATGAACTGACCTTGAACCCCAGGCTTCATTCTTAGCATTATAGTCGCCACCTATCACGTATCGCGGACCAAAATGATTAAGGAAGTATTCGTAACTATCTCTTTTTATTTTGTGTTTAGGTGGAAAATATACAGCAGCAATGTTGACTATTGTACCGTTCCATTGAACAGCAACGGATGTTGCCTGCGCATATTCTTCACAAAACTCTTTTTCGGGAAAGTGCTGTATTTGTTGTTTAATAATTACAGCTGATCCTCCGTGAGCACCGCCGTCAGGATGGGGTGTGTGGTAGATAATGTAATTTTTAATCTTTGGACAATTCCTCGTTGTGAAGTGTGTTTCCGACACTAGAGCAATGTCGTTCTTATGAAAATGAAGAAATGTTTCTAATTCAAGAAGACGATTTCTTAAACCATTTGCATTCCACGTGATTATTCTAAGTGAATTCTCAGTCATTTCTTCTATTTTTATTACGTTTATTAGTAACTGTCTGAGATTGCTTCCCTTCCAATTTACTCAGCCGATTAGAAATGGAGGCCATTTCCTTGGTTAAATTATTCAGAGCAGACATGATGTCCTTGTATGACTGCTCCGTCAGTTGCATATTCTTCTTTTGTGAATTTTCCTTGTATTGTGTTGTTGACTGTTCACTCGTTATTGGAACATCAATATCCTGCCTTGCTGCCGAAGCGTATGTTACAGTATTTTGTATTTTACCGGATATGTCTGTAATAGTTGGAGATGTTTCCAAGGTGCCCATAATCACACACACACACACACACACATATATATATATATATATATATATATATATATATATAAATATAAAAGAATTGCTCTTTTATTAGATATATAAGATACATCATATACAAAATGCTTACGTTTGCGGTTGAGGGAGATAAAATTTTTTGAATGAAAGAACATATTAAAATAATTTAATTGAGTTAATGTTTTTATATATTTCACGAAAATTTCGAACAATATAAATGGAACTTTCTTCCTGCATGAACTGACTGCTTGTGATAAATTATGACATACATCATTTTTTAATGTACACTGTTCCATTGTTTCAATTAAGTTAGTAAAATTAAGATCTTTTTGTGTATATATATATATATATATATATATATATATATATATACACTCGTATTTCTTATTCACTTCATAATTATAAAATTACAAACATACACAAATTGTTCTGTTATATCTAATAGTATTGTTCGATTCTGAATTCGTAATTTGTTGCCAGGTTTATAAGGTATTTCATATTAAAAATTGATAAAAGGAATTTCTAATTTATCCACTACTATATTCTTTGTTTATTTTTTTTATTCCGTGAGATAAAATATCGGATCTCTATTTTTATGATCAGTCTTTATCTGTTTATATACTGCTAGCTGACCCGTCGAACTTCGTATCGCCACAAAATCAATAAATGTATTAACTTATTTGCTGAATTAAATAAAAAAATACTGATGGAATATTAGAAATTATACAAAAAGAGAAAAATAAAAAAAAAATTAATGACATGTCGATAATTTTTAATTTTTGTAGATTTATTGAACTGAATAAAAAATTATATTTACTTCAACTAATAAGTAAATACATTTATTTATTCTGGCGTATACGAAGTTCGCCAGGTAATGGAAGGCTAAATCGTACTATATATATATTATATATATATATATATATATATTATATATATATATATATTATATATATATATATATATATATATATATATATATATATATATATATATATATATATTATATATATATATATATATATATATATATATATATATATATATATATATATATATATATATATAACGTAACGCTTAGTGTATATTCAAGATATCATATTTGTTAAAAGCATTGTAGAATCGGCACATCAAAAATCACTACGAAAATTTTTCAAATCGAAAATCAAATTAAAAACTCGCGATTTTTCGTTACCGTTTAATTTCAGTAAAATTTATGTTATCACATAAATGATAGATCCCTACGTCTACTTTCATCTAGCCTTAATCCGAACTCCCTATCTATCAGAGAGGCCTTAAAAATGAGCCAAAACCCCTAAATCCTTTAAACCCAATTTTCTCGATGGGTATTTCGTGTAAGAATACAAATGTACTATCATTAGACGCGTATTTTAATGCCGCGTAACTTTCGTTTAAATAAATTTTCAAAACTTCGAATCGTTAGCGAATTATTGCGAAAAAAGTGAAATTTGAAAAAAAAAATTGAAAGGTGTTTCGAAAATTTCGAGTTCGATTTACAATTTTTTTCACGGTTTTTTCGCTTTATACGATAGATCTTATATAGAATGTGCTATTTCAAGAAGCAGAATCGTTTAAAAATATTTACGTCGTGCGCTATGCCCTTCCGAAGGTGGCAAGTCTGCAGTTCTTAAAAATTCGCAGCAATAAACAATTTAAACTGGACCGAATTTTAAATCTAAACCATTCTCGAATCCACCTGAAGACATACAAAAAATTTCATTAAAATCGGTTCAGCCGTTTAGGAGGAGTTCAGTGGCATACACACGCACAGAAGATATATATATATATATATATATATATATATATATATATATATATATATGTTGTGTGTATAAGTGAGACCTGGAGGAATATTTTCGAACTCAATAAGATATGATTCCTCCTCATTGATTTTAAATGTACGTGTATATTAATTTTCGAAGTCATTCTGGAATCTTTTAAAAGAAGGTCAAAACCTCTTGTGTTTTCATCACTAAAAAGGGTACATGAAGTTTTAGACAAATTTGTATATTTTCCGGTTGACATGGAATGTCTGGATTCGAAAAATATTGATATAAATACATTGAAGATTATCTAGTCATCTAAATATTTGTATTGTATAATAAATAATCAGTAACAAATTTATCGTTTTACGTCGAAATTTGATAATGAAAGGGTTAATAACAATAATATTCGAAATAACAACAATCGCAATAATAATAATAATAATAATATAAAATTTATATAGATGGAAAATAATCTTTTTATCGTCACAATTTTTATTTTATTAAACGAGCAATTCTTTTATATATATATATATATATATATATATATATATATATATATATATATATATATTCTTCTTTTATTACCGTATACTATGCAGTGCATAGACTATTCCCAATAATAATTTCTGTCCCTTGCAGTCTTAAAGAATCCGTCGATATCATTAATGTTCCACGTTTCCAATCTGCACAGTATATACTCAGACGAATTATGAAATTTCGGGGCCCGACACTGAGTACACTATAATAAAATTTTGTAAATTTAGATTTTTTCAGTCGTTCGGCAATCTCTGACACGGTTCTAACTATTTAGATGGAATTTTGTACATACACGCAATTTATTATTTGTTTTTTACAGGGTGTGGGTTAGTAAGTATAATTGAACTTTTATATCTCGGATACCGGATGTTTCCCTTTAAGGTATCGGATTTTCGGGAAATGTTTTTTAATGTATGGAAAATTTATTTCAAGGGGAAAAAGTATTCCATGACTATTTGGATATTTATTAAAAAACTGACATTTTTAGTTAGAATAATTAAAATAGTATGTACGTAACGGTACGGTTTTTAATAATGTAATTCTTATTTAAATTATATTTTTCGAAAAAAAAATGATTTAAAAAAAAAACCTTGTAAAGCTCGGTCGCCCAGGTGATATTTAAGGGATGGATATAAAATCATAAACTTTAAAAAAAAAAAACACTGGTTAGAAATAGAGATGACGACGCTGAGTGTTAGATTTTTCTAAAGATTCGCGGGTGGTGATACCGACGAAAGGGCATCCCAATAAGGATCAACACCACGGGTTGCACAAAATTCACACTAAATTTAATTGTATCACTCCGCACGAACTAACAACTCGAAAGGTAACAAAAGAAATACCCTTTTAAAAAGGGTTATCCTAACTACTATCCCAGTAATATCGGCCTCTTGTACAATTCGATAACCCGCATTTCTAACGAATAACAGTGCACCGCCATAGTTCGCTGACATATCGTAATACATCGGATAGAACAGGAAGAAGATATTATATTTAGATGAATTGTGCGTTGCAGCTACTGTATGTAAAAAAGACAGGTTAAAGCAGAATTTATATTTCGATAATGACTAAGACGACCAAGTCTAAAACGGTGTAGACAATAGAGGTCCGTATCTAAAAGTCGGGAATGACGAACTGTGTTTAAAAAGAAATTCGAGCAGAGTTCGTCGTGTGGCGGCAGTTGGTTAGTTCGATCCGGTCCGAGAAAGAAAGCAATACCAAACACGATGTATATATATGTGTGTGTGTACGTGTAAAATATATAGATATTAGAAATCTGTGCAGGATATTTACCCTTCTGTAGTAATAGTTGCAGGATGTGTTAGAGAGTTTATAGAAATCCAGATATCACAGAATATGTACGCATTCATACACACACCAAGTTACGAATAATAGCTTTTTAAACATTCAAAGTACCATCATATACAATAGATGAATCTGATACACTATGCCTGGAGACTCCTGCTACTGACAAACAACGGATAATAACACGTATTTAGGGAGATTGCGGCACCCGGTCGGAACACCTGTCCACGTGCCACATGTTCGTCTTTAACTAGAGATAAATTTAGAAACGAGAAAATCGACTAAGTAACATAGAGAGAGAGAAAGAGAGAGAGAGAGACGAAAAACGAACGCTATAAGTAATAAACAATAAACGCTTCTGAAAATAAAAATGTAAGAACGGAACACAGAAAGGAAATAGCGAACGAACGATAACGATCGCGATGTGTATTATAATGAACGAAATAGGATGGATGTTGCGTTAAGAGTTAATCACGGTGCAAAAGTCGGTAGCCTAGAAGAAGAACAACTTTAAGTCTAGTATAGTAGACATTAGACACGACGATCATCGACAAGAGTTATACGTAGACAAGAGTAAAAACCTCTTAACAATAATAAAGTCACGGTAACATTGACCTTGCAACATACGGCCGATGATAATGCAGCAGGCGCCGGGCTTGTAACAACGTCTGAGCGATATATATGCGCGCATAAGTATATAAACAATTAAAAGTCTGAACAAAATTTAAACATCTATTATAGAATATAATATATATATATATTTTTTTTTTTCGGAAAATGTTTTCGTTTGACTCAAATTCAGGACTATTAAACGAATTTAACATCTCTCGAAAGATAATATTTTCAAATATAATTATTATTATTAGTAGCAACAGTAAAAATTAAGAAAGCTATACGATATATCAATCCAAATAATTTGAAAAAAAAAAATCAATCCAACATTATCTATAGATTAAAAAAAAAAATTAATACTCTTCACCATTCGTTATTCCCTTTAAAAATGTTTTAATAAAAATTTTTACCAATTCGAACGTAGGGAGGAAAATACAAAGTAAAAATACGTACCGATATAATAAGAGAGGTTAGTAGGTTAGTGAAGAAATACAAAAAAAGAAAAATTCATCTACAAATTTTGTGATCAAAAAAATAACCAAAAAATTTTTTTCTTTTCTTCCGGGATGCTAAATTGTTTACAAAATTACTTTTATTTAAAAACAATTAAAAAAAAAAAAACGGATAATTTTTCAATTTTCAAGCAATTGATTTCCGTAAGATTAACGGTCATTTAAAATAATTTTATATATATATATATATATATATGTGTGTGTTTGAAAACGAAAAAGAAGTAAAATAAAAATAATAAATAAATTATGGGAAACGTTTTATAGACAGCGATAGTAATGATTGTTACCAACATCATTAGGATGATACTAACACATTCGAAAAATGAAAAACACTTGTTAATTGGAGTTGTTAATTTATTTAATTATTATTCTAATTTTTCGCCGAATTGTGATCGGTAATGTATAGTAAAAAAAAAAAATACAAGGACGTTGTGCGCTAGTCTAAATTATTCGCGATTTTTGAAGCCGATGTCTCTTTAATTTGAAACTTTCGAAGAAATATTACACACATACACACACACATTATATATATATATATATATATATATATAAATTTAATATGGGAGAAACAAGTCACGCGCAAAGCAAACATAATCATAAATGATAATGATGATATGGACAATAATAACATTAATAATAATAATAATATATTCGCTCCAATCGACACACGAAACAGTTTTCATTCTTTATATAAATAAGCTTTTGTTCGAAAACACTTGTGGCTTCGTTACTTTCTTTTCAAAATGACCCTCCGCCAACATTTTGTTGGGTCGCGCTCAAAGCTGACTGTGGAAATAAATTTACAGGCGTTCGTGCTACAGACAATAATAAATTTTATCCTTCTCACATATTTAACTTTCTCACGCATACGTACCAACGCACATATACACAAATTTGTGTATTTTGAATGTTTATTGCGTGAAAAGATCATGGAGGTGAATAAAAAATTAGAGCGAAACAAATAAAAATGAAAAACAAAAAACCGAAAATTTGTAAAAATTCCTATAAAAGAAATTTTGTCTATAATTATGAAATAAAAAAGAAAGAACCCCCCCCCGTCGTTTATAAGTGTCCAACACGGCTGATAGCCCGCTAAATACTTTCAACGAGTATTATAATAATCTATACTGGCAGATATAAACGAAATTATAAAAAGTATTTTTTTTTATTTATTTATTTGTTTAATAGCAGTACTTATTGCCTTTCGGCTATGACCACTTAATTTACATTAATTATATATAAAACATTAAATTCGTACAAATAAGATTATGCATCTTAATTTAAATTAATTAAATGTAAGGCATTAATAATTTACATTAATTATATATAAAACATTAAATTCGTATAAATAAGATTATGCATCTTAATTTAAATTAATTAAATGTAAGGCATTAAATTCGTACAAATAAGATACTCGTACAGTTTACGTGTTGTATATACATTGTCCTGGAGAACATCCTTCATGTCATCTGTGGATATGTTATTCAGTGCTCTGCAATTTACATATTTGTTGCACTTCAATAACAGGTGGTGTACGGTTACAGGTTCATCACAGAGTTCGCACTCTGGAGGTTCGTCGTGTTCGAAAATATATGCATGCGTAAGTTGATTATGTCCTATTCTGAGCCGGGCTAGTACTTTTTCATATATTCGACTTTCTTGAGTCGTCGTCCTTAGAGGATATATATTATTTTTTCCGACCTCAGCTTATTTGTTATATCGGAACTGATCCATATTTCGTTCCATTTCCTTAGTACGCAGTCCATGGTGATCGAACCGATCTTTGCCCGGGGCAGATGGAGAAATCTGGTAATTTCAAGGTTCAGATCAGCGAGATCTGCTCGGACTCTCGTTGCTATAGAACTCGTACCTGAAAGGTCCATTAATGCTAAATTAGGATGATTTATCTTCGTCAGCACGGTTGCTCCATAGTTAACGGTAAGTACTTGTCTTCGGATTTGTAGTGGTGGTTCTCCTGCCAACGTTAGTATGCTGGATGAAGGACTAGTAGGATACGCACCTAACGGGCATACAGGGTAATCAAAAAATTTAAAGATTGCGGAATAAATGGAAATGTTATTTTTCATAAAGAACTTCCTGTCTAATAGAACGATCAAGTCGCTATCAAATCCTAAAAAAAAAACTGCAGAACGACATCCCACAGGGGAGTATACTTAGTGTATACTGTTTTCTAATAGCAATTAACGATATAACGACATGTATTCCACCTCCACTGACGTACAGATTACATGCGGATGATCTTAACATCTCTTATAAAACCCGATATCCGGAAACTGCTCAACAAATGCTTCAGATAGCATTAAATAATCTAGAGATTTGGTGCCAACAAACTGGATTCAAATTCTCTACTTCCAAAACACACTGCGTAGACTTCCATCGTCGGAATGGACAGCAATCGAATCTACAGCTAAAATTGTATGACAATACACTTAAATTCCAACGTCGTGTAGCCTTTCTTGGTATCATTTTTGACTCCAGATTGCGTTGGACGGACCATATTATAGAACTGCACAGGAAATGCGCGACGTCCTTAAACATACTAAAGATCTTAAACGGGAAAAAGTGCAGACCGCATATGGACATGCTTTTCAGGAACTATCGCGTAGTTATAAAAAGTATCTTCTCGACGACTTGTGGAATGTTTTCAAATCGAAGAGAATTCGAAATATTAAATGGTGCGATTAAATAGTCTTAAGACTAGAAGAAAAAATACAACTATTAACGATATAGAGAAAAGAAAAGCCGATCGGTTATCGAGGAAAATGTTTATAATAAAGAAATCGTAGAAGGTATAATGGAAGCAAACAATAAACGGAAATAAGACGAATAAAAGTAAAAAATAGATCAGATGAACCGGACAGTTGAAGGGAAAAAGAATGACACTATTAGCCAAATGATCATTTAGTAATGGAAGAAGTTAGAAATCTGTCAAAAGACAGAGAATTAAAAACGACAGAAATTTTCAAAGTATCGCCTCATCAAAGATGTACTTCATCACCGGGCGCTATATAATATTTATTCAGAATAAATAATAAATAAATTCAAAAAGATGTAAAAAATTGGAGGACGATGTATTTAAAAAATAAAAAACAAAAAACAAAATTACAAAGTTCTCGGACAATCAAGTATTAGGAAGAATTTTCAAAAATGGTAAAAAAAATTAAACAAGCGTAGCAGACAAATACGAAATGAAAATAAATATCGAAAAAACAAAGGTAATACATATCAATCATTGGAAAAAGCAGAACAATTTGGAATACTCAAGACGTATAATAACAGTAAACGTATATTGCAGCAAAGAGATAAAGATTTAACGAGATTAAAGAAGCTATCGATAGGTGAAGACATCCAACTACTTAAAAGTTAAATATATTAAGTAGTATAAATAGATTAGATTTAAACTCAGGTCGTTGTAAGCAGAATGCCAAAACCTTATTACTACAACACGAGGCTATTAATTTATGTGTATATATATATATAATATATATATATATAATATATATATATATAATATATATAAAACTGCAGTGAAATTTTCGTCTGTCTGTCTCTCTGTTCTGATTTAACTCAAAAACTATTAAAGTGATAATGATGAAATTCGCACAACTTATAGCCTATATTATGGGGTTCGTTCTATCATATTGATATCACAAATAGGACAGAAAGTACAAGAATTTATAATTTTAAAAATCAGGAGACAGCTATATCTCTGTCAAATAATGTGCCTCCACTACCAACACTCGCCTTTAAAACCACATTTTGTTGAGTTATGGCCATGTATGAAATAACGGACGGATATATATACTTATACACACGTATACTATACTGATATATAAAACTGTTAAAAAAAAAAAAAAGACAGCGATATTGTATTAAAAAAAATAATTACACAGACGAAGTCGTGGGTAACTTCTAGTATTATATATATGTATACTAATATATAAAACTGTAGTGTCCGTTATTTGCGAATATTTTAATTATCATCACTGCTTTGGGTTATTTTTATCACACATAAGCAGAAAATCTATTTTTTTTATTTATTTTTTCTGTCTGTTTGTCTGTTCCGATTTAACTCAAAAACTATTAAAGCAATAATGATGAAATTCGCACAGCTTATAGCCTATATTATCGGATTCGTTCTAAGCTTTGTTTCATATTGATATCACAAATAGGACAGATATTTCAATAATTTAAAGTTTAAAAAGTAAGGGATACCTCTGTCAAATCATTTAAACAGCCTTTTTAAAGACGACGTTGCCGCGATTTCACAGTTTTTATATACAACGGGAACAGTAGTCGCATTTTAAGAAAACACGATTGTTTGTTTCCACTATGAATGTCCTGTGACGTCATTCAACGTAATATTACGGCCGCTTAAAAACGGCACTGTATTCCTAAGAAATCATAGTTTTAGAAGGCGTCGATCTGCATTGAGCTATTAAAATTGTTGTCTGTCTATCACGATTTAATTAAAAAAAAAACAAAAAAAAACATGGAATTATTGGTCCGTTCTGGATTTTTTGCTTTCGCGTAGTAAAAGAAAGAGACCGCGATATTTTATATTATATTATATTATATATATATATATATATATATATATATATATATATATATATATATATATATATATATATATATATATAACCTGCGACGAAAACAATTTTCGACGTATTTATATAAATACTTTTAAAATTAAGACATATTAGTAATAAAATTTCATGTACCGTATAGTGGACAACGTCATTGAAAGGATTAATGGAACAAAATTACAATAATAAAAAAGACGGGATGGAAAATTTTCAATGAAAATGTCTAAAATTGTCTACTAAATCGCTTTCGATTATATATTTCGAATAATAACATTCGTAAATTTGGATTCGTAAAAACTAATTTTAATTATTTATATATATATATAATCGCGACTATTAGATCGATCGGAAGACAAGAGAATTCACACCGTTAACAAAGCAAAGGGCGTTACGACGAAAAATGTACGCTCTTAATAGATCCATCCAGCTAATCACTCTGTTATCTTTAGCTTCACCCACTTATCGCGAACTCCACTACGTCTGGATTTCTTCGTTCGTGGAATAATTATTCGAGTATTGTAACTTCTGTCTGTGTCTTAATATTCTGCAGCCGAGGAATTCTTCTTCTTCCTCATTTATGTTTTTCCTTTTATCGTTCCCACTTTATAGAAGGTAATGTCGGTTTTTTTTTCAATAACATGTCCGAAGAAATTGTTTTTCGTTTTCGAATCATAGTATCGGATCCATTTTCATCGATTGCAGTACCGTCTTAGAGTAAGTGCGGACCATACGTAACATCTGCGCTTTTTTCTTTTATACAATCGGACTATACATCAACTTTCGAATCAAATTTAGGATAAAATTGAATTTTATAAAACCGATTAAATTTCGAACATATGGAATTATTCTCCGTACACCATCGTCGATCGAGAATGATTTAAAATAAACAATAAAAACCCCTACAACTAATGATAACAACAATTTCGCTTTTATTTATGATTCTAAGAAAAAAAACACGTCTATTATCGCGAAATAAGGTCATATAAGTCATCAAGTCTGAAAAAAGAAGAAAAAACCCCAGAAAACCTGAAAACTAAAAACTTTGAACATCCGACTTGACACGAATTCATCAACCGATAAACGAATCTAAAATTTTATTATTATTATTATTATTATTATCATTATTACTATTAACGAATTTCCGGATAATAACGAATCTAAAAAGTCTTTATCAATTTCGAAATTTTACGAGCTGCGTAAAAGATTTTTTCATACGCTATATATACTTCCGCGATTGTCATAAAAATTGTAGCATTGCCAAAGTTTCCAATTACCGGAGACCCACTCTATCAATGTGTAAATAAAACCACAACTATTTGTGTTTTTTTTTTAAACATACACCGAATTGTTAGAATTTGAAAAGAAAATTAATTCCAGAGCGGCGTATGTCCTAGGTAGGAGTTGTTACTTACGAGTCGAGAGAACGTGGAAATAACAAAATATTTTAATAAATTCACAGAATACGTATCACGAGTATATATATATATATATATATATATATATATATATATATATATATAATATATATACACGAATGATAGAGTATAAACGTTAGATAGATGGAATATTATAAGTATATTAAATAAAAACAATGACGTTGACCGGAATAAAATTAATAAAATTCCGATTATCCGATTAACGTATGTGTAGAAGAAATACAATGTTTAATAACAAGAAGATCCTGGAGTTGATGTTGCATCTGTTGACTTATAGAAATACGGATGTAATGTAATTGTAAAGTTAAATTGAAACAATAAAATATTATTAACAGCAAATGTGCCAAAGATTTCCGAAAATCTATAATTGCAAACATATTAAAAGAAAAAAAAAGAAAGATGAACTTCTCGCAGTGCGATAGCTTTATCAACAATTGCGAGCAAACTTTTAGGCATGGAACTAATAGAATCAACGCAGGAGTAAGTGGCATTGAAAAACAAACCAGCTTTAAAACGCAAATGAATGCCGCAAATTTGATATTTGCTCCGCGGCAGATTCGAAAAAAATTCCTCGTAACAAAAACATTCGACTTTATAAATAGAAATGCGCTACGGACAGTTTTAAAAGAAATTTAGACGAACAGCAAATTACTTAATTTAATATCATCTTTTCAATCAAATGATATATATATATATATATATATATATATATATATATATATGTATGTATAAAATACGGAAAGCAGCCCACAGCAAGTCTTGACGTAGACACTGGCCTTAGACAAGTATGTGTTTTGGTACCAACACTATTCACACGTTTTGCAACTGTCGACGTGATTCTTATAGATCGACAACTAACGCATCGTGGTGTCGGTATAAAATTTCAGAAATGTATCGTTGCATCGCAAAATCTTCATTATAGTGTCGATTGTGTTATAGCTGCGCATAATTTAAAAGACTTACAAGGTATTATTTCACGTTTTAACTCGGTATATGAAGGACTGGGATTGATAATTGATGTAAATAAAACGAAGATTCTATTATACGTTTACAATTAAATTCCATACTCGTAGAACGTGTTCAACGCTTTTTCCATATGTGGAATTTTTTATTTCGTTTACAGCAACATTGAAATTAACTAGTCGTTTTAGAAGATATCAGAGTAAAAACCGATTATAGTTCCAAATTTTCTTTATTTCAATGAAACCCGGGTTTCATATAGCAGACAAATAGGGAATCTAGAACGTATTCAATGACGCTTTCTGCGAAAATGAATGAAAAATTAAGTGTATATCGAAGCGAGTTCTTCGACGTAGCGTATGTTGGGACCAACCAGTGGAAGAATTGTCAGACGCGACGCGTTGCCATAAGACTGGAAGATGGCAGGTTACCGAAAAGAATATTATACGGAGAATTACATCCAGGGCTAAAGGCGTACAAGTCAGAGTACTCGAAAAATATAGATTAAATTGTCGAACTAATAAAGTTAATGAAATTAAAAAATAACAACAGCGGAGATCCTACAGTCAAAAATCCAAAAGAGCAAGTACGATGAAAAACCCCAAAAAGTCTGCACCCTGTACTATATGTGGACGTCTTCGTCGAGCAAATATTGGGCTTGTTTTAAAATTTGACAAAATTCATTTTATTTTCCATTTTCCTTTTTCACACAGACGAATATACTCGATCACGAGTGCCCATATTATTATTATACATTCATACATGCATATACATATATATATATATTTTTAATAAAAAATATTTTTCTGAAAAATAATTAAATTGAAATACATGTAGACGTAAATATAAGTTATGTACATATTTTTAATAAAACAATATTATTAATAAGAGATTTAGAAATGTAATTTCGAATAATTACGTTCAATACTAATTTCATTCGTTGGATTTAACTTAAAATGTTTACATCATCGGGCGTTTCGCTTCGCATGCATTATAATATCAGCCGAGAGAAACTTGTACGCAGATAAAAAATATTTATGATCTCATTTAAACTGCTACGGTTTTGTAAACGTTCGCATCAGTGTAGTCCACAGATTTATTTTACTTACTTTTCACTCTATTATTAATAACAGCAGAAGAATTCTTCAAAAAACTAAAATCAATTAAACGACTACGTCTACATTTTAATACGCCTAATAGCGAACGTAATTTCCCGTAGCCTTTTTATTGATCGTATAAAATATTTTACTACAATGTCCACACATTTGTTCAACTTCATTATAATCCACGGAGTCTATAATTAAATCATTTCGCGGCGACTGATCTCTCGGATAAAATTCAAATTATTCACAGTCGAAATTATATAATCCAATTAGGCACAATAAATTTCTGTATTAAAGACTATAAACTATAATTAAACGAAGATACGGCGAAGATTTCTAAGAACCGATTCGTCAATAAAAATTAATAATGAAATAACAATTAACGATTTCTCAAAAAGCATTTTTATCATCATTCATTCGATATTTAACAGAAAATTTTTGGAATTATACCCAATTTTCAAATTAATACATACAATTATGCCGCACCTATACAATATCGAATGTGAGATTTCGATCTATAGGGAAGAACTCCCTTTCACATTGTTCTTTTTACGTTATCTTCGATCGAATTTTGACGATCAACATAGCTGTATCGTTTTTGATCTTGGACATATCTGCTGTACATGTCTTGTACCACCGATGCATATCCGCTCTCCGTAATATCAGGACAAGAGTTGGGATAAATAATACCTTTCCCGGATGTCTATTTATACGATCGTAATATTTTAATTTTCTGCATCGTATAGTGTATAGAGCAGTTGACATTTTTCGCAGCACACCTATACCGGTCTCCGTATGAAATCAACAAATACAGCGATATATATATATATATATATATATATATATATATATATATATACATCTCCAGCATCAACGATCTTCTTTTCAAAGGTACATGTGGGAATCCAACTTTCCATACCTTACAGTAGTAGTACCGGCCAATACATAATATCGCACCAGCCGTACTCAGTAGATTAATATCTTTCCGGGTTATCCAGAGTTTTTAACGGACCAAAAACTACTAATATAGAATAACGATAGGTACCGATAAATTGGAACGTCGCGCGGTTTATTTAAAAAGTTTTCACGGACAGATTTTAATGCAATGAAAAAAAATAATAAATCGTTCAATATTTAATGAAACATTAAAAAGATTAATACGAAACCAAACAATTCAAATTGTAACAGTAATTAATTGAGGAATTTTAAAACGTATATTTCAAAATTCTTTCTATTCGTTATATGGCGATATACTTCGAAAAACAAAAATAATAAATTCTATTCGCGAAATTATTTAAATATAAACCGCACGTAGATTACGTAAGAGAAATCAATAGATTTTTAAATGTCGTATTTAATTATAAATATTTAAATTATTCTAAATTTTGGTAACTTGACATGAACAACCATGTTGGGCAGAAGATTGACGCTTTTTTAAGTACGACGATCGTCGTATGTATTCCACCTATATAAAGTGATTTAATTTTAAATATATATATATATATATATATATATATATATATATATATATTAATTGAGAATTTTTATACGATAATTAATCATTAAAGACCTAACTTTATTATAGAACGTTAAGTTATAGGAATGTTGTGTCCTATATAAGGACATATGTGAAAGTATAGAAAATCGAAAAGACAATGCGTAAAACCTTGTTAGAAACAGAGCACTCGGAAAATGGAGAGAATACGATTAAGCGCAACTGCCAAATTCCGCAGCACCATCTGTGAGAAAAGGCTGGGGAGTCGGTTGTTCGGGAAGATAGATTTAGTGCTAGTTCTAGTGCTGGTCCTGATGATTGAAGAAACAGAAAGCTGATGGTTAGACGCGGAGAAAAGAACTGAAAATGAATTAAAGTGGTAAAATTTGTATTAAAGTATTAATAGAATTATGTAACATCCGAGAAGACACTGACAAGACAACGCGAGTAATTAACAAAGCTTATACTTTACGCATATTGCACTTTCCATTCGATCATTAAGCTAATCATTTTTCTTGTTGATTTTCTTTTTAAAATTAACATATTTCTATATGTTATATTTTAATGCATACACAGCGCATTAAATTAAATAAGTTTTAAATAATATATCATTTGAAGTGCATTTAAATCAAAATAATTCACTATAAAGTATATTATTTAATTAGAATACAAACCGCTTAATCTATACGAGTTACCTACTAAAAACACAAAACATATCCGATAGCCTTATCAGTAGTTATAGGCAGGAAGGAGACCTTTGTAGAAGATCTGACACGATGTACATGTTATAGCGCAATAAATGAATTGGAATTTAGTGCGTATTCATTAAATCTAAAAAAAAAAGTATTCTACGTTTGAAAGAATTTTGAAATTAAACGATGTTTCACTGTATGTTCTTATTACAACTTTCACAGTTTCTATTTGTAGATATATATACATTATGTATATATACATATAATCATTTGTAATATATGATGGTGCATTGATCGTGGAATGTAGTGACTTCGACTAGAACCGTTCGATTTTAAATATACTCGAGTTAGATTCCGTATCCCACAGTTGTATGTCACAAGACCACAGACGACACAAGTTTGAAAATAGTACCACAGACCACACAAGTTTGAAAACACCGAAGCTATTTTAATTAACTGAACGTATATATATTTGTTACTTTTAAAAACTGAATGGTTTTTTCAAGTTCCATTGGATTATCAGAGAGTGCTGTGTAAATTGAAATATTGCCATCAGGATGGTATTTCTGAAGTGGCCTACAGTTTATTAGCCTGTGTTCGACTGTTAGAGGCTCCGGTCCGCAGTAGCAGCATATCGGTTGATTTTTTTCTATTATGTAATTATGGGTTAATGCAGTATGTACAATTCTAAGCCGAGTTAGTACAACATCATCACGTCGCAATGGGATGATTGTTCTTCATGGAGCTGTGTTCAACTTGACGTTTCGGAGTTTGTTGGTTGCGGGAATACGCTTCCAGCGTAAGTTCCATGCCCCATGAAATTGGTTTTTGATATTGTGTATTTCGTCTTGTATTGGGATTGAAATTTTTTGGTACTGGAAACATCTCCGCCGCTTCTTTCGCAGCGATGTCAGCTTCTTCATTTTTCTTTATGTTGGAGTATGAAGGGATCCAGCATATAATGGTTTCTTCTATGTGTTGGTTAGCTGACAGGTGAATATATTGGGCTATCGGGTGGTTAGATTTTGAGAGATCGAGATTAATGCTTTGAACGGCGTAAAGTGCGTCGGTAAAAAAAAATATTTTATTAGACATTACCCAATCTATTATTTACCTCGCGTAACTAAAATGGCTGAAAAATACTGCTTTCGAATTTTGGAAAGAGTTTAATTATAAAATTTTCATTTTTATAAAAAAAAAAACATCGCAAAGAACAGCACAATGACGTCACCACACTGTTTAAAAACGATAAGTAAGCAATATTAATAAAAGTAAAAAATAATAATTGTGTATATTTTTCTTAGAAATAAATCGCCACGAATCTCATCAATCATTTGTTTCGTTTATTTTCTTTGCCCAGTGGATCCTATTCCCTCTTTGAGTTAAGTGTATGTCGTACATTTCGTGTCTAGTGACGTATGTAATACTATTTCTCAGTCTTGTACTATTCGGAAATAAACGAAAAATAAAATAATTACATTTTATCGGATAAGGCTATAAAAATTATATTCACCCTCCTAAATCGCAGAAAAAACGACCCTCAAACTTTATCTATCTATCTAGTTAAGTCAGTCGGTGTACCCAGGAAAATAAATGAAAACTAGTTTAACGTAAAGAGAGTATTTACGTAATCAGATAATCAACTTGTCGTCCCGATCATTATCCAACTACATGTAATAGTAATTACATAATGAAAATAATGTAGAACAGCTCACGATGATTAAGAACGACAATAATTTAATACTACGGAATGCAGTCAGCTAGTTATACTCCGTTGAAAATGGAAATGTTTAAAGCGTCCACTTCAAGACGCGCTATATAAGAATTACCCCTCCCCCCTGCCTTGATCCATGCAGAATTGAGAAATACTAAGGTTGTAACTATTGAAAGAAGTTCGTTCATGAAAAATATAGAAGGAAGTGGTTACTAAACAAACAACAGAACACGTATTCGCTATTAACAACATTTTTCTAGGCAGGTTATAGTTGCATACACACACACACATATATATATATATATATGTACACACACAAATATATATATATAAAAATGTGAACATATATATAGATATCAAAGAGTCGTGGAAAACAAAATTATTGATATTTAAATAGATTACAATTAAATTGTTTGTATGATGTTTAGCAATAGTTAGTGGATGTAGGTGAATAAAACTAAAAAATTTTTAATTGCAACGTTTTGGAACACATCTAAAAATCATTTGCGTCAACAACATGTATCCCCTACTTACAATTTTTTTCTTTAAAGAGGTCAGAAATATACACACATTATATATATATATATAAAAAAAATGTGAACACATCTAGTTATAAGTTATTTTTAATATTTTTTTAAACTTGAGAGCAGGAAAATCAATTACGACAAAATTGAATCATAACGGTGATGCTTTACACAGTAACAATGACTGGTGGGAATGAAAGAGAAATTAGAAAACTAGAAATTTTTGTATGTAACTTTTGGAACGTTTTTAAAATCATATATGTCGACCCACCTTTAATCTGTATCATATACACCAGATTTTACAGGACACTCCGAATATTACGCAAATTGTCCAAATTTCGTCACCAAAAAAATAAAAATAAATAAAAAAATAACGATTTTAAAAGAACAAAATAAGATGACTATAATTATTTATCAATGAAATCACACTTCTGACAGTCCCCTTCTTGCAAAATAGCTAGTTTACCAGAAGCATTAAAAGCAGTTTTTTCCATAAACTCCAATTTATTTCAATTTTGACGTATTTTCGATCGAATAATTCTTCTGGCAATTATAGACATTAGGTCGTTTTCGTTAATATTATAACTAAATTTTAAATATCTTCGCAAACAATTTATAATGTTTGCAGCTTAGCTTTCCCTACATGTACCGATTTAGATACTCCAGAGACGGTGTTAATATATGTAAAATAGTCCCCAACGCGCGCGCGCGCCGGCACACACACACACATATGTAATATATATATATATATATATATATATATATATACATATATACATGTGCCATTGGGAATTTTAAATTCGAAAAGAGGATATTAGTTTCATAAAAGAAATGTGGATGGTGTTATACACAAACTTAAAAGAATGAAAAAATAATATGGAAGGAACACATAATTAAACCGATGTCTGGATTCTATTATCAACGTTGTCCAATCCTAAAGATAAATTTAAATATGGAATAAAGACTCGAAGCTAAAAATTATCACAACGACTCTGCGACACGACTGATTTAATCATATCTATATATACTACATATTTAATTTACCGTGATGACGTACATTCAACGTAGGCTATTGAGTTTTTTGTAATATATAATATATGTAAATTATTTAAGTCGGTCGCATGTTAAATATACATAGTATAATTAAAAAATTACTTGTCAATCACTAGTTTTATTTTAATGCATATTGCCTCATATTACTTTTATCGATAAATTAAAAGCCTAATCAAATTTAAGCGATTTTATTTTTCAATAATAAACACAAACGTAACCCAGCTAATGCGATAAACATACACTTGTAAAGGCATCACCCGAGATAGATAAAGTCGTTTTTAGGATCGATAATAATTAACCGATAAACTGAATAAACCGAAAAATTAAAAAACAACTATTTTTTAAATTTTCCAACACGAAATCACGTAAATAAAGCCGTCTAAACTAAAGGAAACTTTTAATAAAGAAAGACAGGCGGATAATTACAATTTATAATTGACGAAATTTAAAAATATGTACCAGATTTACACTAGTTTTATAAATAAATAAAATAAAAATTATTCAATACATTCCTAAATCAATATTACACGCGCATACACATACATGTATGTATGTGATTGTGCGCGTATGTACGTATATGTATAATTACTCGAGTACACAGGTCCGTTAGATTAAACTCGGAAGCTCGGGACAAAAAGATGATTGCAGGTTCCATAAAATTGATCACTCCCCCACGTTCGTAGATTTTAAACTTTATACTGAACAATATAAACATACTACATATAATTAAATTAAGTGTATGGTAAGTATAACGTGAAGTGAACCTGAAATATGAATGTGAAGTTTATATCTATGAATAATAATAATTTTTTTGTGTTATCATTATCACGGCGATCTGGTCACTATCTTAATGGTGATTTTTTATTATTTAATATGTGCGATATGTTAAACTTAATATTGTTGTTTGTAAAATTTATGTTTGTCTGGAATTCGTTCGTTATAGTATTATATTTTGTATTTTTTTTTTTTACGAATCAAGACAGAGATAAATGATAACATTGAGCACTCCGTCAACAAGCAATCAAATCATAAAAGTAATAATAATTATAGGTGAGTAGATAAATAATGTATTTACATTTGAGTTTCCGACAAAAAACGTAAAGGATATGAGAATTTAAAATTTTGGTTCTGTGATGTATATATACGTTCATATATCCATCTTCAATTACTCGATTCAAAGATTGTGAATATTACGAATAGATCCGTAAGACCATTCTACGCTGTAAAACCTCTTGTTCAATTATTTTACTTGGTCAATATATCTTGAATCATATATGCATACACGCATACACAATATTACACATATATATCATATTTGCCAATGCATTTAAAAGAGGTATACATACTCAACTATTCCTTTCTCATCACCGCCCCACACCACACACTATATATGCGTGTTATGTCACTGAACTCCTAAACGGCTAAACTCATTTTAATGAAATTTTTTGTGTCTTCAGGTGGATTCGGGAATGGTTTAGATTTACAATTCGGTCCAGTTTAAATTGTTCATTGATACGAATTTTTAAAAATTGATTGCCGACTTGCTACCTTTTTTAAACGAAAGAAAGAAAAATGTATTTTATCAAATTACAATATGTACACGCAAATATTTACATAATAGAGTTCCGGCATGAGCCTCACCTCGACCACAATATTAAAATTAAAATAAGAACACTATAGTTTAAACGCAAGTATGATAAGCGGGGGAAAAACCCGCAAACAATTAAAAAAAAACAACATATATATACATACAAATATATACGTATATACATCATACATATATATATATATATATATATATATATATATATATATATATATATATATATATATATAACTTTAAAAAAAAATCATAAACATAACGATACAAAGATAAAACTTATAAAAACACACATAAAAGTTAAAACAAAAAATAAAAATAAAAAAAGAAGAGAAAAGAGAAAATACAATTCCGCTTCGTGAAATAGCAGTTTCTAGATAAAATTTCTATCGTATAAAGCGAAAAAAAATTCAAACATAAACCAAAAATTGGAACAGACAACCTTGCGATTTTTTTAAATTGTACTTTTCTCGCAATAAATCGCGATCGATTCGAAATCGGGGAAAAAACAAAAGTTATGCGGCATTAAAATACGCGTATAACGATAATACGACCGTATTTTTACACCGAATGCACATCGAGAAAATTGGGATTAAAGGGTTTACGGATTTTGGCCTGTTCTTAAGGCCCCTGTGATAGATAGGGTGTTCAGGTTAACGTTAAACGAAAGCAAACGTGTTGATCTGTCATTTATGTAATAATATAAATTTTACCAAAATTAACAGGTAACGAGAAATCGCGAATTTAAAATTTTGATTTCCAATGTTGAAAAATTTTTCCAGTGATTTTTGATAAGCCGATTCTACAATACTTTTAGCATGGGGATGTGATATATCTTGAATATATACTAGGCGCTAGTTTTTATATATATATATATATATATATACATATATTATATATATATAATACGATTCAGCCTTCCCTTACCCGGCGAACTTCGTATCGTCCAGAATCATTAGCTGAAATTAAATATAATTTTTTGTTAAGTTCAATAAATCTACAAAAATTAAAAAGTATCGGCATATCATTTAAGTTTCTTTACAAATTTGTTTTTTAATTTTTTTGTATAATTCCTAATTCACCATTCCGTTAATAAGTTAATACATTTATTGATTCTGGGGCGATACAAAGTTCGCCGAGTCAGCTAGTACATATATATTATTTTATACAGTTAGCTCTATTAAAGAAGTATTCTTGGATCTTATTTATTTATATCGTTGCTGAGTGATTTTTCAAAATTTTCATTCAAAACTGTCCTTACATGCTAATGATTCAATTTTATACCGCACAATTAAACAGGTCGTTTACAATTTACAGGTAATTATTATAAAGGGCGGTAGTTAATGAAAAATACAAAGCTATAATCATTTTTAGGACGAGCTACCCCACAATCATCTTCCGAATCATAACTGAATCTAAATAGTTTATTTATACTGGAGAGTCAAAAACATAAATCGACAACCGAATCTGCTTTCTCGCCAGTGTCTTCATTTTACTTTCCGTTACATTTTCAGTTAGCTGGTACTCATTTATCAACCGATTGATTGAATAGCTGAGTTAGAGGCCGTTTTAGCGTGAAATATTCTTGTTCTCGATGTATTCGAACCGAAGTTGTACGAGTACAATGCCATGGCATTACCACTGCGCCACGAACACCTTAAAATAGAACGAAGAAACCTCCGGAATTAGTGTATTGAATCGAAGAAAGAAAACTGAGGTATCCATGTCGTTAGAGCTGTACATGTCATTATGAAGGGAAAGTTTTAGGGAAACGCTTAAAAAGTCGTCGTCGTCGGACTTTTGTTCAGCTGAACACCCATTGAAATGTTCAGGTGTGCTGTGCCAAGGGAAAAAAGAAGACATCCAGACGCGTCATTAGGACAGTAAAGCTTTCGGGGAAAAGACTAAAAGGCGTCCTGGGAACGCGCGAAAGGATTTTGTAAATGTTCAGGCTGTGTCGACAATAAAAAAACGGGCATCGTTGAAGTTGAAAGGGGTAAAAATAACAGAACAGTGGACAATTTTTAAAAAAACATCCTATTCGGGGAATATTTTAGAAAAAGCACGGGGAAGTTGAAATTTCAACATGTCGATTACTTAAATACCAATAATTTAAAACTACGAGCGTAACATTATATTCTTCAAAATATTTTCAGAGTTCGGAATTTTTTCGTTGAAAATTTATTCGTTCTTTCACTTTATGATGTTTCGAAAACGCTTGTCTAAAAATTGCGTTCTGCTGCACGTAAGCGTATTCCGCACCAATAAGTGCTCTTAGTTTGAAAAGTAAAACCGTAAGTATTTTTTAAAAAGTGAAATAATGGACACTTACATCGAAAGAAAAACTTCTCACCGTAAGTAAATCATAAAATTGAATTTATCTTCGCGGAGAGTTTACGACCGGCCAAAATGATACAATTATCATTTCTTGGTATTGTTTATTTAAAGTATTTACGTAACACATACGTTCAAAAAACTGAAATGAAGAGAACGAATTATTTCGCGGAATTACCGAGATAGGTAAAAAAAAAAATTACTTTTCTAAAATTCCATTTTATACACTACGTTATTCCGATATTTCTTTTATTTCTTAAGATAGCGCAGGTTTATTATAAAATTGGCAGCAATTCTTAAATTGCTTGGAACAGTTTTTAAAAATACCAAAACATACGTTTTCCGTGTATACTGATAACGAAACATACACAATGAAATAAAAAAATACATACATATATATATACATACATACATACATACATACGTATATATATACATACATACATACGTATATATATACATACAAACATACGTATATATATATAATTTACTTCCTGACGCAAATACTTGGAATTTTTAAATCAAAGTTTACTTCACTTATCTCGACGTCAACGAGCTTTATATTGAAAACACGATAAACGGTATAGAATATTTATTTAATAAATCGTAAAATTATTCTTAAAACTACGATTAATAACGATGCTTGTCAAGTAAATATATAATCAGTTTGATGTACTATCATGCTATCTACATATCTTATTACTCTTTCAACTATACAAAAATCAACTTAGAAATAGTAAGATCCTAGCTAACGTCAAAAAAGGAGTTAGACGAAGATACTAGAAATTAGGAAAACTAGCATCAACATTAATGGTAAATGAAGAGAAGTGAAGATATACGTGAAGCAAAACCTAACTAATGGAACAACTTCATTAAAACTATAAACTCTTCTACACCATCTGATATAATATGGCAACAGATCCGGAAAATTACAAACAAACGTTCAGACCAGACTATAGCAGCTATCGAAACGGATTCACGAATCATAGATGATAAACAGGAAATATCAAATATCCTAGCCGACTTTTTCTACGAAGTATCGTCTGACAATTATCTATCCGAGGATATAAAAAAAATCAAACCCTCAGAAAAGTCAAATAACGTTCTCGATTTTAACTCAAGCACTCATCTAAACTATAATGTTGCTATAACAAACGAAGAATTTAATCATGCCCTAAAAGAAATGCGCACAACCGCCGCCGGGCCTGATGGCATCTACTTAAACATGATTAAACACCCCCGAATGCTAAATCGAAAAATGCAATTGTAGACTTTTTCAATACCCTCTGGGAAAATCACTACTTCTCGGAAATGTGGAGAGAAGCTCATCTGATCCCTATTCTAAAACCAAATAAAAATGCTCTACACCCTGCTAGCTATAGACCCATTTCGTTCACAAATACTCTTTGCAAATTATTAGAAAGAATAATAAACGGCAGACTACTGTGGCACCTAGAAAGTTTAAACTTATTAGATCCATTGCAGTTTAGATTTAGAAAACAAAGAACTACTCAGGATTTTAAGTTAACATCCGGAATACAAGAAAATTTAATTCTAAATAAAATTATATTAGTCAGCTTTGACTTAGAGAAAGTCTTCGATAAGCTGGGTAAACATCACATACTGTTAACACTCAATAAATGGGGATTTACTGGAAATTTATCGATCTTTATTAAAAACTTTTTAAACAACAGAAAATTCCGTGTAAAATTAAACGAACACATTTCATATACGAAAATACAAGAAAATGGCACTCTACAAGGTGCCGTAATTAGTCCCACAATATTCATAATAGCTATGACAAGTATTAAACACTACATTTCACCACCCTTAAATTAACTGCATTTTTGCTATGACCTTATAATTTAAATAAAATACATAGAGCAATTGTTCCAAAATTCCATAAATGACATAATGAAATGGGCTACAACTCACGACTTTACTTTCTTTACGTCGAAAACTATCTCTTTCCACAAAACACATAGAATGTTCACTCCTTGTTTACAAATAGGCCCGACACAGACACGCTAGAGATACTGGGACTAATTTTAGACAGGAAGCTGAACTGGAAAAAACACATAAACCAGCTGAAAATAAGTTGTACACAAAAATTAAATATGTTGAAAATGCTTAAGCACAACTTATGGGGGAGCTGACAGAAAAACACTTACGCTTTTATACAAATCATTTATATTAAGTAGATTAGGTTACGTTAGTGTAGTATATGATAGCGCAGCACAGAGCGCTATTACAAACCTGGATATCGTTCAAAATACAGCCCTTAAAATAGCATTAAAAGCTTTTCATACAAGCCCCATCCCTGCATGTTGAATCCAACATACTGCCACTCAAATACAGAAGACAACTACTCGTTCTAAAATACTACAGTAAACAGTAAAGTTCTTTCAACCCCTCTAACCCAGCTTATCCAAATTTACAAAAAAGAAAGTTCCAACATTTATTTCAAAACAAACCTCATGTATCCAAACCAGTACAAAATCTTCAATATATGTTACCAAGTATTAAAATAAATAACCCTCCAAAACTTCCACCTTGGATAAACTTCTCAATAATAATAAACACAGAATTAAATAATTGTACTAAAACACTACCGCCGCCCATATTTTAAAATCTAAATTGTATAAAATACTCAATCAAAGATCCACATACAAATATATACGGATGCATCTAAATCTTTAAACCGAACTACCTCCGCTTTCCTTGTAAACAATGAAACTCACGTATACGAAACCACCTGCAGCAACTTCCGTTTATACAGCTGAACTTATTGCAATTTATAAAGGTCTAAAAGAGACTCTAAAACAAACAGTTCCTAACAAATATGTTGAATGCACTGATTCAATCAATGCATTGCAGTATATCCAAAATCTAATTAAAAATACAAATACCGACGCCAACAACTCAAAATATATTATATACAAACTGACTTCACAGAACAAGTTGCATTTCCTTTGGACACCAGCTCACTCGGGAATTTTACGTAATGAAAATGCAGATAAAGAAACTAAAACACTCAAGTGAAACCTGAAAATAGCTAGCCCACTTAACTAATTTACACACCACCATTAAACAGAAAGTCACATCAGAACTACTGGGAAACACACTGCGCATGTACACACATCTATCAAATAAAACCAAAGATATTGAATGACAGCGCACCAAAAAAACAGGCGTCAGGAAACGGATTTAACTAGACTACGCCCGGGGCATCTCACGTCTCGACATCTATTACACGGAGATCCTCCACCTGTCTGCTCATCGTGTGTAACGAACAACTAATCTTGCATCACATATTACTAGAATGCAAAAATTACGAAAAACAAAGGTTAACCTACAAAATAACGGATTATACAATAGACACCCTACTACAGGATAATACACAACTATCGAATACTTGTTAAAGTTTATTACAACCACCGAAATAATTAACACAATATAAACTAAACAGACGCAAATGATCTTAGCAATCGAGCGTCTATAAATAAAAGAAGGAAAAAAAATTAATGGTAAGTAAAGACCCACTTTAAAAAGTGGAAGAACATACGAGATTAATGTCATAATAAATCTGATTGATCGGTTATTCAGACATTCTTTCCGGATAATAAACTTAATTGAAGATCAAATAAATGGAAAACGCCAAAGGGAAGACCAAGAACAAAATTTATCGAAAACATACAGGAGAAAAGAAAATATGCTAAAATCAAGAAATCAGTCGATGGAAAGTTATTGGATGACAACCAGAGAAGAAGATCCATTTGATAAATACAATTATACAATTGCTTAGATGAAAATGTACGATTGGGAGAACAATAGATGGATGTAACGTATATAGGATCTTTGCATAGGAATATAGACATACAAACTATATCAAAATCATACGATGGATAAGAACTAAATGGAGCAGAAATAACACGAGGATTAGAATTTTAAATAAAAATATGACCGTGTCACCATCTCCATCAAATCGAACATTTCGATAACGTTAGCGATGCGAAAACGTGATGCAACGAAGTTTTTGAAATAAGCGATGACTTGTTAAAATTTCCTCCACGTTTAGACGATTTTTTAAAATGATTCTGAAGTGTTGTTTAACATAAGAAATAGTCGGATTTGTAAAATAAGTTTTAGCCGTTTGTGGAGAGTTCATGTCATTGCTAGGAATATCTATATTAGAAACGAGTTTCAATTGTGATAGATGATCTGCGAGGTAAAATTATTCAATTCTCCTTCATTTGCTGAGCTCACGTTTTCTTTTTAAAATGACGAATAGGTTACTGATTAAGATAGAAATCACCTCTGCTTGAGTTAAGTCTCTGGAAGCATTTTAGCTTAATTTTGTGTACTTTTCTACAGGTTTTCAAGGACTGCCAAATGGGTGAAAAGGATTAAAGTATGGAAAGGTACGCGATGTAGAAGAACACTCCTATTGTTCATGAAGTGAATAGGTCTGTATTCGTAGTATATGTTAATTTAGGAAGGCAACTTCAGCGCTTGAAAGTTGTATTTCCTGTAACTTCAATAAGATAACACGATTGTCCTTTTTTTTTTAAAACAGATCGCTTCAAAACAATTTTTTGATTTTCATTTGCTCATGATAGTCAGGAGAAAAATTATCAGTGGCACTATGTACGTCATTACATAAGGCACAAATTAAGACACACACATGCATATATATATATATATATATATATTAGAGCGCTTGACTGTTCACGATCGAGGGTACGATCTCAAGTAGTGGTAAAAGATTTTTCATCATTCTGTAACTCTGTAATTATCAGAGAGAAGGCAGTGGCACAATATTCCGTGCGCACCTGCGTTGCATATAATTAATACCTTGAATGCTAGCCCAATTTGTACTAAAAAAAAAAAAAAACCCTACAATGAATTAGTCACTATGTTCAACAACGGACGTCTACGATATTATATACATACATATACATACATACATACTCCATTGTTTCAAGGACGAGACCTAATTGTTTACACATGTTTTTAATAACTATTTTTTTATTCACATTTATATAATTTCATAACCCACATCATTAATAGAGATAGCGTTCTAAGAAATTATCCACATAATAATACCGAAAATCCTTACGAAAAACAGACTATTGTTTACGGTTTCAATTTAATCCGACTTAAGTCATTAACGAAAGTCGAAGAAAAAGTCCGATTAAATATCGAAAAATTTTTAAATCGAAAAGAGTACACAAATAATAAACGCCTAAAGTAAACATACAACATATAAAAGAAAAAAAAAATTGTAGTAGGAATCGCTTTTTAGTGTCGAAAATTTTGAAAGCGAAGAAAAATAAACCGTATACATATAGACGGCGTCGAAGATAGTAATAGCGCTTAGCGAGTCACGAAGACAAAGACAGTAAATGCGAAAAGAAATAAGAAACAAAGGAGAAACGTGTAAAAGGAACGAAAAAGGATGATTTTAGCCTTGACGTATGCAGAAAGGTCTGCGTACAGCGTAGGGTCGAAAGTTGTGCCAGGCTTCGGCGCGCAAAAACTGTTATTAACATTTCGAATATGTTGTAAGAGTTTCAAAGTCCTGGGCGCAACGTACGATCGAAATAGGACGTGGTAGGGTAGAAGATGAAGTCATAGTAGTGGCGCTAGTATTAGTATCGATGAAAGAAGGATAAAAGGTAATAAAATGATAAAGGAACGACTTCAATCGAAAAAAGAGCATCTCTCATTCGGTCGTAACGGTCGAGGGGGTTGATATAATATAACCTAGACGAGCTACAAAAGGGGAAAACAGTCGGATAAGTAACCGGTGATGAGATGGAACGACTGATAAAGGTGTCCGATAGTAGCAAGATAGAAAAGGACACGAGATGTCGGTTTTTGGGTAGATGCGAAGGGATTTTGAAGTTTAGAGAGCGCTACGTTGTTATCCGGATGAAAGGGTCTTTTGATATGGCTGCGCGTTTACAGCTCTCTAGTCGTTTACCACAACGTCAATTACCTACGTCATCATGCACCCAACATCGAAGCATATATAATGTGTGTGCGTAGTACTGTTTCATTTGAAATTTCATCGTCAGTGTTGGATTGTTTAAGCGTTTTTGGATATGGCGTATACGATTAATCCCTCGGAGCTTCGCTGGTCATGCACGTAAATTTCAAACATACATATATATATATATATATATATATATATATATATATACAAAACATAAAATGCGAAAGATGATGAAGACAAACATAGTATAGTACACAATCCTCTTCCATGGCATTAGCAGTATTAAGCGACGGTGGAATAGAATCATTAAAGATAAAAGATACACTCTTCAAAAGAAAAGCGAAGAAAAACACAACTAATATAATTCATCTCTCTTTTACTCGAACGTTAAGTTCTGCACCATATACGTCTTCACCTATTTAACATCCAACTCGTACAAACGCAACATTCGTGGGCTTTTTTATTTATTTTTTTTTTGCCTTTTTTTTAAGGGAGGTGCAATGCTCTAACATTTCACACACACACATGTACATGTTATAGACAAATACGACCAATAAAGCAAAAGTACTGCTCTTACTAAGTACTTATTTTAGAATAGTTCAAGACTAAATAAAGGCCCTATAATCGTACGCATACGTCATTGCTTGAATATATAGGTGATGCATACACCACACGGTTTGAAACTAATTTCAACCCAAGCGTAATGAAACATCGCAGGAGCAAATAGTAGTGTAGAATTCAGGTTTTTGATTTCAATGTGTACTACACGTAACGGACGTACACAAAAACGTTTATTATTTTATATATAATAAATAATAATAATAATAATAATAATAATAATAATAATAATGATAATAATACACCGATACCGGAATACGAAAATATATAAAGCCGGATGATTGCCGCTGCGTAACCAACCGTCGAACTGGTCTTTCTGTTCGGTTGCATTATAACAACAGACAGCCGCAGAAAGATGCGAGAGGGTTATTTCCGTTTTAAAGTTATATCGCCGCTGTCGACAAACATCTTCCGTGTCTCGGCACCCACACTCTTAAACATTATTATTATCATCATCTACATCATCGGATGAGATATTTGATTAAAATCGCCAGACATATTTGAATTTTGAATCTTAGGCAGTTGAGTCAAAGAGAGAGTGTAACATCGAACTGGAATGAATGGAAGTAATACGCTACCGTAATTATTAAAATCGACCTAGAGTGAAAATAAATAACATTTTTCAAAAATAATTCGAAATAATTAAAGTTTCAAAAGAAGAATGTTTTTAAAAACACGATTCAAATTTCATTGTAAATAGAAACAATGAAAAGCCAACAAAAAGTAATTAAAAAAAAAAAAACGTAAAAAATAATATAAGAAAATTAACATACGTTCGAGTATTATTTACGTATGTTTAATAGGCAGGTACGTAGGGGTATTTTTTGTGAAATCGCGTTTTTTCGAAAAATATATTTTTAGATAAGAATTAGGTAGCATTTAAAATCGTTACATATGTAACGTATTTTAATCGTGCCGAATTTCGTTTAATAAATTTTCGGCCTTATAACCGAAAATTTCGGTTTTAACAGCCGTACCCTAAAATGTTTCTTTTTCCTGTTTTTGGAAATGAATTTTGGAATTTTTCGATCGGAGTTTGTTTCCCTTAAAATAATTCTTTCATAGATTCAAAAAAACATTTCCAAAACATCCGAATTGATAATATTAAAAAAAAAACGGAATGTTTACATATCACACACACACATATATATATATATGTAATTCATTTTTGACTAATAAAAATTTAACTTTCAGTCATTGATATCAGCTATTACGATAATTATATATATATATATATATATATATATATATATATATATATATATATATATATAAATATAAAAAAATAAAAACACTGTTTTTCCTATACGATAACACGAAATTTATTTCAAAACACAGCCCCAACTATTTACTTCATCCGGTTACAGCATTTTTAACTGTTTCAGTTCCAATGTTATACGTTACCTAAATCTTTTAACGCTAAAGAACATTTGATTTTCTTTTTCATTAAATGGGATGTTTTAACGTGTGAGATTGTTTATATTTTAATCAAAGATGTGCACTTCTTTAGGCATGTTGCTAAGTGAATAATAATTGTAGATTATCCAGATGGAGAAAAGAGGTGTGTAATTGCGCAACGTAGTAAGGTATTGTAAAACACAGCAAAGCATCTGGATTATTACCTGTTCAGAATGGAAGGGAAAGAAGGAACTTTCTCAAAGTTGCACATGGAAAAGACGATTAGGTAACAAATGATACTCAAATCGTAATCTACCGATGAGTAGAATTCCTTCGCGTCTTAAAGAAACAGAACCACGGAAGTTTATGGAGAGACGGTTAAAGTTTACGGTAATTGGCGAGAAGTCATCGACTAATGCTGTCAGTGTACATCAGTTTTCAATGAACCTTATGCTCCAACTGTATAGAGTCAATGATATCCTTGTTTAGAAACTAAAGAGAGTACAGACATCGCGTCTTTAGCTAATTAGCCGGCACCCACAAGGAGACCACAAATATTCCCACACGTTCCGAATTATTAAGCTTTAAATTAATCCAATTAACGTACGCGACACATTCCATTTAATGTCTATAGTCTTCGCTATACTTTTCGAGTAAGATAATTCCCACAAAAAAATCCAAGTTCATTAAAAAAAAAAAACTTGTATATATTATAAGAGAAGTATTAATTCATATTTCTACCTCATCGCGGAATTCTTTTCGTTAAATTATTTCATACACTAAAGCGTATAATTCTGTGTAAAAAAAAAAAAAATACTGAAAAGTTTAAATATAAATTTAATCAACGTATAAAAAGTGTTTTTCATTTTTATTTTTTGGATCACCGAGGAAGCACTACAGATTTACTTTGCAATATAAATAGCGCATATTCGCTAGTTATTAGGTACGGTTAACGATATTCGACGCACAAGATGGAAATAAATAGTTAGAAAAAAACATCGAATTAGAAAAATGAATACATGCTATATTTTTCATCACAGATCTTGGTAAATGACATAATCAGCGTCGGCAGAACAATTCCGATTCAACTAAATTCGTAAATAAATAATATAAATAATAATATAAATATACCTACGTAATACTAAATAAAAATTAATTACATCGTTAAAATAAAAAAATAATAATTCTAAACGCGAAACGAAAAATACGAAACTAAAATGATAAATTTTAAAATCGGATGCTGGAAAAAGTTCGTTTTAAAATTTTAACAACGCCATCAAATAATATAAATACGATATTAGTAATAACTGGTAAAATACAATCGCCGATAGCGACAAAAATTGGGTTTGCCAATATTTTCTAAAAGAAAACCGTCATTATAATTAAACATAATCTATCCGAATATATTTCAATTTATTTAAAATCATTTGTCAGTTTCAAAACATAACCGCGACCAACAACAACTCGTAATACGTTGCAATGTATAATAAAACACATTTTACGGCGAAAATTAAACGTACACATAGACATACATATACATATATGTATGTGTGTGCGTGTGTGCGCGAGCAAAATTTATTTATATGCCGAGCACTTTAAATTTATTAAATAAGGACAATTTTTATATATATATATATATATACATACACACACACACATTAAAAAAATTAAAAAATTAAGAACCAATTTTATTTATAAATAATCATTTTATTAAATCGGGGGGAATATACACACTCAAACATAACCAGGAGGTGGTAAAGAAATATATACAAGAGATCACACATCGTTTTAACTCGTAGCAAGACGAACAAATTTATTTTATCATTTGTCATAATTTTCGCTTAATTACAAGGGCGGAGTTTCAAAATTATTCAAAGCGTTTTAAACAATATTATATGAATACAACTTTGTCTATTTCAACATAATTACAAGGCGATATTTACTATTAAAAAAAAAAAGCAAATTGTAGATTAAACATTAATAATGAAAAATATCTTTGGAGGTATGAGCTGAATTAATTTATACATATATATGCATATATATACACACACATACATACATACATATACATATATATATATATATATATATATATATATATATATATATATATATATATAATATAATATAAAAATAACGTTCATTCACGCATATTATAATTAAATATAACTGTACATAACAATTTATAACAAACAGTTACATCGAATTTACACATTATTTTTAGAAATATGGCAAGTTTTTGTTTCGTAATACGAATATAACAATAATATATACATACATACACACATACACAGTACAACTTATATACAATGCACCAAAAAAAAGTTATAATTCGAATTTGATTTCAATTTGGAAATTATATAAAATAAATGTAACAATTAACAATAACACTGGCGTCATATCTCATTTCGTTCCGTATCAATGAATTTTACATTATGTTCGTCATATAATTGAAATACGAATTTAAGAATTTAGGAATTTACTAATTAAGATTTCGCTTTTCGGAAATAAACAACTTTCAAGCTTTCAAGATTTAAATTTTAATGTCAGACTCGAACTTTGAACTGATACACGAAAGTCGATTTTACATTTTTTTTCATTACCATTAATACTTATTATGGTGAAATCGACGAAATTAATAAGGTAAAACACAATTTTATACGGATTTTAAGCGTGGGCAGGGCTGTCATTTAAATTTATAAATTTTGCCACGAAAAATTACTGTCTAACGCGAGGGAGAAAACAATAATTCTAATTCGACGAGACATTAATATATCAATTATTTAATTATTATTAGAATTTCTATGTTTCAAAGTGGACTGAAAGAATTATTTCGGTCATTTGAGCGCGGTTTCTTTTTTTTAAATGTTTATAAACTTCAACTTTAAGCGGGTTTATTTTATTTTTGTACATCGTGCAATGTGAAATATGAAACGATTTACGATGTGACTAGAATCAGTTTATTTTTAGAATCGATTTTACTCGCGATTAATATCTACGACTATTATTAATATATAAATATTCTTGTACCGAAATAGAACCTAATATAATAAATGTGGGGAATTGAAAATGAAGAAAACGTTTATCTGAAGGTTCGATATCACCTCATTAAGGAGTAATTGAGAAAATTTTAATAAGTTTCAATTATGTATATCCAAGAGGTTCATCGATATGTTCGTAATTAATAAGACGAAATCATTTAAATAAATTATAAATATGAAAATCCGAGTTGAAAAAATACGTTGGTATAGTTAATAAAAAAACAAAATTCATTTCAGATATAAAATAAATTTTACGAAAATGAAGATAATTTTATTATCATTATACATAATAAAAATATAATATACCGAAAAAGTATTTCGAAACATATTATTCGGTCTCGGTGGTATCTTATTTTTCTAATAGTATTTTCAATAGGTATTTCTTTTAAATAAGCAATTTCACATGCATATGTCATTTTACTAATGGTCGGTAATAGTTTTTACAGTGGCGAAAAATAAATGCAAAATTATTTCAAATATATAAAAAAAAAAAAGATTTACAAATGCAAATTACGATGATGGAAATTAAAACATTTAACTTAAATTTGTCATCACTCATTTATAACACATTTTAACTTACATAAATACAGACACACACATTTTTTGTGAGATGCGTTGGAAAGTATATATATCTGAAAATTAGAATTAAAACTCGAAATAACACAAATAGATTATCGAAATGAAGAAAAAAAATAATGAAGCGATAGAAGTTAATATACACGAATATTACTAGAATGGTATTAGTAGAAAGTCAAAAAGCAGGAAAAGTATATATAGATACTAAATTAACAAAGTGTACATTATGAAACATTTTAATTTTCTCCGTTACTTAATTAAAAAAGTTTTCGCAATTTCATTTATACGTTCGACTATAGTTTCTTCGTCCATAGATTTGAATTTATTCCTTTAACAGTATTTCAGTTTCGATTTAATTATTTCTATATTTTCCTAAATGTTACAACAGAATTGATCGTTTTTATTATTATATTATAGCGCATTTGCGAACATATTTTTATAATTGAATATTTCTACATAATATTCGTAATGCATTTTATCATTCGTTTTCACTTTTGATTATTATCGTTACGAACTGAGAAATGATTTGAATTGAAATTAATTTATACACGTCATTATCGTCGCATTTAAAATATCGATTTTCTATTTAAAAAGAAACGAATCCTCTCGTAATTTGTAAATATTTTAAAAGTAAAAAATAAAAATTGCTTAACGTGTTAGGATAAGCGAAGTAAAATCAACATTCGGCGAATCAATTTTATTTTATCAGAGTAAATGAAAATATTAAGTGTTCTTCAGAAGCACTGTTAAATAAGTTTAATATATTTATTTATTTTAAATTCCAGTTATTACCATTAAGTTAAAAAGTTTTCAAAATTAATAGCGAGATTCAAATTCGGGAATTGGTCTCGTGTAAGTGAAACTGAATAAACTTATTAGCGGATAATTTAAATTATAAATTAATGTAACAGTCGAATTGATTCAAATACGTGAAAGAATTATAAAACCGTTTTTTTCTTTTTTTTTTAAATCTAAAAGAACATTGTTTTTTCGAAAATGGTTTTTACAGAATTATAACCGTCAAACGATGTTAAAAAGAATAGCCGGGGATTATTTTAAAACAACATCGGTTACAATAAAAGAACGTCCGGATAGGTAATTTTTTTATACCCATTTTTCAATTTCCACAAACCCTTGGTCGCGATTACGGTACGTGAAAATTTAATAATGACATTTTTTTAAATTTTCGAAATTACTTAATTTTAAATATATATATTGGAATATATCGAAAATTATCTACAGCGGTAGTTCACCTAGAAAGCAATATTGTTGCATAATAAACACTCGTATAAAATTTATAATTTCGCGTCAAAATTTTATAAGATATGAAATATGCGTTTAAGCTTTTACGAGATTTTTAAATTTTTCGTCACACATCGGAAGATTTAAAAAAGCACGTTTAAAAAGCTGTTTATATAAAATATTTTCGAAAATTTGTAAAATCACTAACACGCGTCTTATAATAAATTTACCGGTATTATAGTAACCTATTTAAAATTAGCGATCATTTCACACGTCAATTTACTCTTGACGATGTGTATTAATAAGTAAAAAAATTGTTTCTTTGCGAATTGTAGTGTTCAAATTTTTTTTTTAATTTTTTACATTTTCTAGCACCTTAAAAATTTTCTTATCAATTCTAAACAATGTTTCTTTCGGTTTCCCATTTTTTTAGTTTTCTATATATATATATATATATATATATATATATATATATATATATATATATATACACACACACATATATATATATATGTATATATATACATACACATATAGTTATTTAAAAATGCTTCAATTCAATCTAACGTGTCGGGTTTATTTCACGCCCGTATTGTTTCGAAAACAATTAAAAAATAATAAAGCCCTTTTGAAACGCGTTTATTTAAGGTCGCTTCATTTCTTTGCATTTGAAAGAATTTGTGCGGCGGAAAAAGGATCGATAAGCGTTGCAGGACTCAGACATCTACGAAGCTGTTTCCATAGCAACCAAAAATTCCTACCGCTATCTATTAAAGAATCAGGAAAAGTGAGAGCATGGACCGAAATTGAAACATCTGAAGAAATAATTTCCGCGTAACTACCGATATAAACGTATACGCATATATATATATATATATATATATATATATATATATATATATATATATATATATATATATATATATATATATATATGTGCAAATTACGCTCACCAACGCACACACAATTTTTTGTCATCTCTTTATAGGGATAATTTAGGATAAATAAAACGTGTAAACTTGATTTTTTTTTTTTATAATACAAACGTAAAAACATAATAATATTAGTTGGCATAATTTTTATAATTTTAATTTTTTAATATAACCTGCAAACCTTTAATAATAAAATTTTTCCAAATCAGCGCTTTATTTTTATATCAAATATATAAATTTGCAGAAATTTTCATCAACGTAGTATCGGTTTATTAATTTTTTCTCTAATATTTTATAGATCGAAAATAATAATTTTAATCGATTTTCAGAAATTATTAGTGAGTCCCTTAAAAAAAAAGTTTTCACACCAAAATGATTCGACAGAGCAAAAATACATACAAATATTGGAACCAATCCATTGCAAGTATTTCGCATAATTACAATATCCGTTAAATGTTATAAAAAAAAAAAAAAACTTTTCACAGTGGCAAAACAAGTATTATTGGTTTTAAATATAAATCGATAGTGACGATTGGAAACAGCGATCTAAAAGTGTTGTATTTATTGCAAATGTAAATACCGATCGGCACGACAGCGACTGAATGGGTTCATTTTATATTAATAGTTCCATACGGAAATTTGTAATGATGAAATTTAAAAAGACATTAAAAAATGCTTTATTTCTACGATCGAATATAATTTTGTCATCGAATTTAGGGAATTTAAGGAGGATAAATGATTAATTCAGAACTGAAACAATTTAGCGGAATTGAAATTTCACCGAGGCATACGAGGTATGAAAAGAAAATCGACAAATTTAATTATAAATTTCAACAATTAAAAAATTACAAAAAATTTATTTCAACTTTTTCGAATTTAATTTAGAAAATAATTACTTCGAAAACTAACGATAATAAATATCGGGATGAAAAGAATAAATCTCGAAATTACGAAAAATGACGGTTTCGATTAAAAGTTCGGCGTTTCGTTCATTTTGATTTCTTCTTAGAAAGAAATAAAATAAAAATATTGATTGGCAGGGAAATATCATCGTTGTTAAAATTTAAAATAAATCGCTATTCGCCGAAATATTAAAATGTCACATTCACTCGCCGAACGACGATTAAATGAAATTAAATTTAATTAAATTATAATATCCGATTATAAACTAACTCGGTCTGACGGTCATATACGTACAAACGGAAATATAAATAGGAATTTCCGGAAATGTCGGTTCTTAACAAGATATATCAATTTAATTAATTTTTTCTTTTTTTTTTTAGATATTTCGTTTAGTTTATGTAGAAAAAGAAAAATCGAGGTAAAATGTTATAAATGTCGATAAAGAAAAAAAAACCGACAAATACGATAACAAATGTATATAAATTTTACAAATAATAAATAGTAATAATAATACAAAACTTATAAATGTTAATAATGATAACAGAAAATGTAGTACTTATCATTGATTTTGAGGAGATGGCTCGGCAACGTGTTGTTGTCTTATACGAATGGCTGGGGTTGGGGCCGGTATATCGGGTATCGAAGATATAAAATGTTGTTGAGATTGCGCTTGATTATGATGTTGTATATGTTGCGACTGCGGAGTCGGTTGCATCAACATATTATGTTGAGGAATCGTCATACCGGTAGCGGCGGCCGTTGCTACGGGCGGTAATACGGCCGAGGATAAATGATGCGATAAATTATCTTCGGCTTTTTCTTCTTCTCGGCGTTTCAAACAGGCGGCCTTCGGATTTAAATTTCGTTCTCTAACTTGCTGCTCTAAAGACATGATCACTTCGACGGCCATATTCAAAATACCCAATTTCGTTTGAGGCTTATCAGTTTTCAGATGAACTTGACACATTCGACCTAATTCTTTCAGCGCTTCGTTAATATCTCGTATACGTATGCGTTCTCGAGCGTTATTAGCCTGTCGTCTTTCTTTCTCGCGTTGAGCTTTAAGTTCCGGATCTTCGCAATCTTCATCGCCGCTATTTTGCCTTCGTTCTTTATGATGAAGATGTTTACTAGAAGGATCGTCGCAGTCTTCTTCGGCGCTACTACCGTATTTACGGGAACGTTTGGTGCTTTTAGCGGTCGAAGAGATGACGGACGGCGCTGTCGTTAGTATATTAGTACCGTTACCGACGCCTGTTCCACCTCCGCCGCCTGCGCCGGGATTTATCAGATGATCTACTACGATCGGTAACTTGGATCCGTCCACTATGTCGGACGGTTCTTTACGTTTTTTTATCGTATTCGCCGTAACAGACTTTAAATTGGTAACGTCGTTTTCGAAGGCAATCCCGGCGCTACCAACGTACGGATTATTAGCCGCGCCGATCAGATGATTCGGGTTTATCAAATGTTGACTATGAGGATGATAAATAGGCGGAAGCGCGATACCGGACGACGTGGAATGTTGTAAAGACGGTAAACCGGCGACGACTGCGGTTTGATTTTCGGCGTGATTTCTAAGTACGTTAATAGCGTCATCGAGACTTTCTTCCATTCGCGAACCGTCTACGTGATTTCTCAGACAACTGATCGCTTCGTCTAGGTGTACTTCGTCTACACCGGCGGTAGAAGATCGTAAATGTATCGCGCTCGTTCGATGATCAGGAGGAAAATGAGAAGCCGACGGATGCGTTTGAGGAATTATGGGAGTCCAAGGACCTCGAGCGTTACCTAAACTAACTAACGGCGGCGGCGAATTCACAGGCGTCGACGGACTGGAACTATAACTGCCGGTACTTTGATCAGTCGGATAGATAGACGCGAGAGCTTTACCTAGCGTATCGCCGGAAGTGTGAATAACGGAATTATTGTGAAAATTTTGATGATAAAGGAGCGATTGCGACGGTACACCGCCGTTAGACGGACTGGGAATGGAAGGTGGTCCGTGAGAAAGCGCCGTCGAAGATGGTCGTAAACTAGATACCGGCGGTAAAGGCGACGAACCGACTACTACAACGTCCGGTGGTGACGAGGCAGCGTGATGATTGACGTTAGAATTTAAACGAGATAAATTCCCACCGGCCGTGGTGGTATTATAGTCGACTAGCGTATCGACCGGATTTAAAACGGAAGACGAAGTTGAATAAACGTGAGCGGCGTTCAGGTGCGAAGGAGAAGATAAGAGATTTTTATTCGGAGACGAATTATTATAAACAGCCGACGAAGAACCGTTGTTATCGACAAAGTGCATATTAGCGACGTTATTACTGGTCGAAGTCGTAGACTGATTTTGTAAATACTCTAATTTAACGTTACCATTATTATGATTATCGTTAATATTATTATGATTACTATTATGATGATTATTAGACGTAACGGCGGTGATATTGGCAGTGCACCAAGGATCCGTTGAACCGTTATCGATGTAATACGAATCGGTCGGATATAACGCTGTAGCCGATTTATTAACGGCTACATCCGTCGTCGAATATCGATGTTGCTGGTGGTGGTGATGATAATCCCCGGATAGGGAAATATTATAGACGGATTGTTGCTGTTGTTGAGCATTATTAACTACGACGTCTTCAGACGGAGACGATATAGGAGGTACGTAATTATTAACGAGAGACGAGCGATGATAATTGGATACCATCGGAGAGTATTGACCAGCGGCTATTGTATCGTCCGAATCGCCGACGAACATAGCGGCTTCGACGAAACTAGGCATCGCCGATCTGATTATACCGCCGACCGCTTCTCCTAGAGTAGTCATAGTGGTCGTACTTGTCGGAGTTCTTCTGAGCATAGAGTCAGTTTCGAAAGTTAAACCTAAACTTTCGGCGGCAGTCGGTAACATATCGAGGGCGGACGAACGTCCGTTTAAAACGACGATGTTACTAGTTTGTTTATTATTAATCGACAATAAAGAAGAAACGCCGTTATGATCTAAAGAAGAGACGTTACCGTTACTATTACTATTGCCGCTGGCATTATCGCGTTGTTTCTTGATTTCGATCGTTTTTAAACGATTTAGCGGCGGCGAAGATTGCTGCGACGACGACGACGAATCGTACTGTTTGTCGATAGCCGCGATACCGGTACCGTATCTTAAATAGAAATTACAAGAAGATTCCAAATCGGTTTCGCAATCGTCCGGCAACGTAGCCACATCGTTACCGGGTGACGAGTCTACCATGAAAGTTTTCTGGCGATGTTCCAGCATGTCTCTAGTGCATGATGAAGTTTTTAAGCTGTTCATCTTAATTTAAAAAGACTTCAGTCGATTATCGTCATTACGATATTTTATATTACGAATTTTACTTTATTATCGAAATGATAATCGCCCGTTTCGTATATTTATAATACGTAACAATCGAAATCGGTATTAACCACGATGCGAACTTACCATTCGATATCGCGCACACGATCCTACCAGCGGGGAGGGTAATTAAACGTCCTAAAAGGTCGGGGGCAAATAAAATTTACAATAAATAAAAGTTTCCGAATTATATAATTATACCGTTACGAATATTAACGCGCGAATAAAAAAATAATAATAATAATAATACACGTACTGAACTAGAACTCGAAAAAAATATATCGAAAACAAAGACAGAAATATACAAAATATAAAAGAAAAAAAAAGAACACGCGAACCAACACACGCTTCAAGAACGTTTAACCGTTTGTGGATCCATTCCGTTACTAACGTGTGCATGCATCGTCGTCATTATAGTTGTCTTTCGCTGGTCGTAGACCACGTCGAAGCGATAGTAAGTAACTACAGGGTAGAGAGACGTAAACGTACCTTCTACCAAACCCCCCCGGCCATAGACAAAAAAACGAAACTTAGGTCGACGATGACTATACGATAATAATCGCGATAACGATAATACTAACAATAATAATGATACGGACGATGATGATGATAATAATAATAATAACAATAGCGAGAACGGTCGAGTTACTCGGTAATACGTATTAGACGAAAAGGGGATAGCAGTACAGTCGACATCGTAACGTATACGGTCGGAACCACCGAGAATGCGTAAAATAGGGTGAACTATATAAACGAGTACAGTTAGAGAGAAACAGTGATGCCGTATAACGAAACGGTCGAACAAAGAGGTAAGGAATCGTATACACCGTTGGAGGGCAATGAGACAGACAGAGATGAAGACAAACTATATACTCCTAGATAAAAGTCGATATATAGTTGCGAGTGACAGAGAAACGCGTATATTTGTATATATGTGTGTAACGAGTGAAATGGAAAAAGTCAGCAACCGCCAGTGAGACCGATAAGAATTACGAAGCTTTAAAAAGGAGCGAGTGAGGTATACGAACAGGACGAGCACGATTGAATGGTGGAGTTAGACGAAGTCTAGCATTAGGTGTTCATCATATAGATGGCTTAAGAACTACCACTAAAAGTTAGCGTATCGTAAGTTTAGTTAAATATATTACGCGTATATATACATATATATATATATATATTATATACGTATGTGCGCACGTAGAAATGCTTTGTATTGGTTCAGCAGCGGATCATGTTCATCTCTAACATCTCTCAACGGTGGTTCTTCGAAGGCTTCAGCCAAGAGAGACTGTCTCGGAAAACTGCGACGAACGTAAAGAGCGACGACGCTATATACCGGTTAAACGATCGTATCCAGAAAATAAATACGGGAAGGAATGGTTGCGTACCCAAGAGAGGCGGTATAACAGGAACGAGAATTAGGAACTACTAGTCCGGTAAATAGTTATCGTAGCAGCGTGGAAGCGAAAAAGAACGTTTGCCAAGAAGAAATTCGTTGTACGCGAATGGTCTACCGCTGCACCGTAACAACGACTT
Source organism: Coronaproctus castanopsis (assembly GCA_032883995.1). NCBI lineage: Eukaryota > Metazoa > Arthropoda > Insecta > Hemiptera > Monophlebidae > Coronaproctus > Coronaproctus castanopsis. Next base: position 106,493,567 of record CM065053.1, on the reverse strand, counting down.
TACGACTACACGATACTGACTATACGAATTCAATCGGACGATGTACGCATGAAAAAAAAAAAAAGCAAAAAACCATCAGTCGAAAAAGGGTGGCAGCCAAGAGTACAGAAAAGGACGGACTACGGTTAAAATCGACGTAACAATAAGAATAAAGTATATGGAATATAAAGAAAAGAAACAACCAGCTATAGGAGTATGCAACGAGTGAGGACAGATTGTGCACGCACACAGCCGAAGCGTGTACACTCCCAACTACATTTCAGCTCACATATTCATCGATATTTACATTTACTTAGTTCGTATCGGGCGTGTAGATCGCTTATTTAGAGATATATCGTACTATCCTCTATATATATATATATATCTATATATATATGTAAATCGTTTTTTTTTTTAAATAGGAGGAAGTATAGATACCGAGATAGAAACGTAAAATAAAAAGGTGGAGGGGCAACCAAAAAACTATCGTAAATAAACTAGGATAATAACTATGGTACACAGTAGAACGGAAGAACAAACAAGGAGGGGCCATAAAGAAAAAACACTTTGAAATAAATAAAAAAGAAAGAAGTAACGAACAAATGATAAAGAGAAGCTTAAACAGAACTGATAAAAATGTAAATAAACGGTACAAAGAAAGAAACCATAACAGATGGATGAAACGAATAAGGGAAAAGCAGAATAAGTTCGGTTAAAGGCGCGAAATTCATTACAATAAGGTACATACAACGCTTTATACATATATATATATATATATATATATATATATATATATATATGTATGTATATATTTATATATATATATATATATATATACACATATATATATATACATATATATATATGTATGTATGTATATATGGAGAAATATAACGGTTATTCGCGCGGAAAATAATACAGCACGATATGTTTATTATTATTAATTATTTATGAGGATTGTACGATATTAACGCACGATAAAGCAAAAACTTAACGATATGTTCGGATTATCCCGCGTAATAACTTCGATTCGAGTATAATCGCAATTTATAATTCGTTCATAATCGTAAGGAAGAAAATAATTAGTTTATAATTTTAAGAAATTATACATAATTTATCATTTAAAAAAAAAAAATAGGTTCGAATTATAAAAAATATTAATCAGTTTTGAATTATTAATAAAATAATAATTAGTCCGTAATTAAAAAAAAAAAAACAACACGGTAATTACTTTTTAAAATATAATAATTAATTTATAATTTTAATCGGTTAATGTAATACCGCACGATGTAAAAGTTGATAAAAGTCGTAATAAAGATGGATAATTAATTCACGTCTAAAAAGAGAATTACTCTTATCGTGCAATTATGTATATATCACGTGTATTGGGGAAAAAAACGTAATCGCCTACTCAGAGGGCAGGAACAAATTACAATGTATCGAAGAGTGTGCTCGTAAGGCTACTTAATCACCTCGGAACGCATCAATAGTAGAGAGATGACACAACATAAAGTAACGTATTACGAAACGAGGGAAAATAATTCCTTCGGATACTTTTAATACAAGATGAAGACAATATTGAACAGAGATATTTTCTTCTTTCTTGTTACACTACAGCAATCTTAACCTATAGGTCAAATAATTAGTAACTTTGATAATTTAACATATTGCGTACGCTGATCCAGTGATCAGTTTCCACTAATATTAACTAAATATTAATTATTAATATGGGATTCGATTGAAGATACTTCAAGATAACACCTTTGTAGTAAAATTTCTTAGCTTTATTAACTCAATTCGGTTCAGTGGTCCATAACGATTGGCTAGTATCTACATTTATTACACTGCCAAAGAAGTCAAATGCACAACCGAGTACAGGAGATTACCGAACAATAAGTCTTATGTCGCACATTATGAAAATTTTCCTCAAGATCATCCATTTTCGCATCTATAAGAAATGTGAGGAAAATTCTGCATCTAACGAATTTAGTTTCAGACGTGGATTTAGCACGCGAGAAGCAGTATGCTCATTGAACATTTTAGTCCGAAGGTGTCGCGATGTGAACCATAATATTTATTATTCGATTATGTAAGTCACGGGAAATTAATGCAAATCCTAAAAAATATTGCTAGAAACAATAACATCTACAAGTTGATTGGTTCACTATACTGGGATCAAAAAGTTCTAATCTGTAATGGAAGAGCCGTGTCTAGAGAAATACAAATTAAAATTACAGAGATATAAACGCGATCCGAAGACTCAAATTTACGGAGATATAAGACATTAAAAAGAAGAAATTCCGAGTAAGATAAAAGATGATTGACTGAACGTTAAAAATGCAAAAAATAAAATACAATTCAATTAACCTATACACACACAAAACAAAAATATAAGTTAAACCAAAATATTTATCGATAAAAGCGCACAAAATAATAAATAAACTGTATTTAATATATTATTATCAATAAAGATCTTAATTAAATTTGTAATTTAAACAATTTTTCCAAGTCGATCATATATCACTATTAAAATCCCCGGTTTACAACACACGAACAAAAAACATAAATTAACTAGATGAAAATGTTTTTAACAATTTTTTTTTTTTTAAACGTATTATTTAAGAATTTGGAAGAAATTTTTAAAATTCCCGTTTGCTTAAGCATCGTACACATATTCTATGGATCTATGTTAAAATGTAAAAACCACAGATAATTTTTACAGAGATTCACAGATTTACACGGCAAATACGAACGTGACGAGGCAGCGATGTTTGTAACAGCGATTTTTAAGTGGGTAGTAAGACACAGATACCGAGAAAAGATTAGATGCGTTAAGTTTTAATACAAAGCGTGCTTACCGAAGCATGTTCGTATTTGTACATATCAACTAGATGCGAGTAATAATTGTAAATAATACGGTAGTGATAGTAAAAAATTCCTTTTATAAACGAACGTGTTCATCACTATTACTATCGCGCGAAAATTTTTCCTCATTTTTATTATTATTATTATGATGGTTAAGTACGTGCGTAAAAGTCCATACGTCGGCAAATATACGAAACACTAATAACAATAGCGACAGATGAGATCATAACCAAGATGGTGATGATAATAAGCAAAACAATGGAATAGAAAAAATCCAGGAAACTCTGACAATTCGCGTATTTGTACGCAATTAAAGCCGAGCAAAATTAACACGCCATCATTGCCAATAGCGGATTGTACATTCTTTAAAGATAAAACAGAGTAAAGAGACGGACTTATGAAAACCGGATTTCATCCGATTTAATGATCATTTTTATTTCATAAATTTCAATAATAACGTTACTCTTTAGAATTCCAAATGTATGTCGATTATGTCACGTACGAATACGCGCCTTTGCAGTTTTTAGTCGTTTTTAAACGACTTTGTACCGTGCAAAACGATATAAATTTCTTACAGGTATGTATGTCGATTACAAGGAAATCATAAAAATAGGCCATAACGATTTTTAGAAAAATTTATTTAAGCGTTCGCTAAACAATTAAGATTTAAATAAAAAAAAGGTACCCGGCGATGCTAGAATTTTACGTACACAATTACACATCTATCCGAAAAGATTGGAAGAGTCAAGATTGAATTTTGAAAGATCGATGTAGATAGTAGTGACGGGACATAATCGATTAATTATTCGCTTTTTTTTTTATTTAATCAGATTTAATTTAATCTTTAATTTGTATAACAACGTGAAAAATTATGAGATAGATTCTTAAATTTAAGCGATCTATATCTACTGCATTACCGTACGATATAGAAACAGCCACACTCGATAAACGACAAATTGAACGATACGAAGCAGCAGAAAGAGTGGTCTTACGGACTAGTAAAATATCCAGTCAGAAAGTCTTAGAAATGGCGAGGTCAAAATGTTGAAAAAATGGATAGCGGAGAAGAAAACGGAATATTTGGACACACTGTCAGAGGACAGCGATACAAAAAGCGCACGTTACACGATCAATAATAGTGACGCAATATTTATAAATATTGGTAAATATTACTTATCGCGTAATGTAAAATACAACTGATGAGAAATACTGAAGTAATCCGGATTTCTGGATGAGCGTTCTTCAGTACTGAGGAGAGGTTCAGTATAAATTCTTCAGTATTTTTAGCATTCCTCAGTATTACTTTTTTTCTTAATAAAGTGATCGTTCGGTGTTTAAAGAATAAATAAAACGGTTGTTTTTTTTTTACTAATTTTAAATAAATAATTTCTAATAGTAAGTAAAAATTGTTATTTCTTTTAGTTTGTAATTGCGTTTTTTTTTATATTTTGATTTTTAATATTACGGTGATCATTTTGTGTTTGAAGAATATAGGGAGTTTTATTAATTTAAATACAGAATCATGCGATAAAATTAGTATAAAATTTTAATTCGCGCATTATATTATAGGTTTATATTATTTTATTACATAAATCTTGAAGAATACAATTATAACGGTGAAACAATTCGAAAAACCAGACCATAAAAATATTCTAACGAAAGAAATTATAAATACTTAGGAAACATTACCAGAGTTGCGGCATTCGTGAAATCCGTGTTATAAAAACTTGTCAGAATTATTTTCGAATTGCGAAGATGTATAAATTTGTTTTTTTAAGTATAATTGTAATACAAGAAACGATAAAGTATTTTTTGTGTGTGTGTGTAGACTGATGATTTTGTTCAATTTTTCAAAATAAAACAAATCACAAATATAAATATATAACATTATATATACTTTAACACATCCGACATTAAAAAATATAAATCGTCTGCGAATGAAATAAAATCTATTTTTAGAACTTTTAAAATTAAGGCGATATTATTAAGTAATTGAGTTGAAATGAACTAATAAGGGAAATTTCTGTTTCTAGGAGTAAATTCTTCAAATTGCGCTAAATAAAAAACGTTTATTAATGATATAGAAATTCGATAATATAAAAATATAAAATTAATTTTTTTTTAAATAAAAACATTAGATTAATGTAGAACAAATTCAATTTCAAGGAAAGTAAAACGCTAACAATAAACGAATATATAAAATAATTACAATAAATTTACTAAAACAGTTCAGAAACGCCGAATTAAATAAAATATACATGTACAAGATTTTATTGCATTTTTCATATTTTCACTTACTTTTTAAGGATACATCTACGCGTGAAGAAAAGACTGCTTCAATCAAAAACACAAATTACTAATATGTAATCAAAAATACTGATGACTGCCTTTATTATTGACCGTGTAAGGTGCGCCTTACAACTTACAAAGTCCGAGAGAAAGTCGAGGGGGAAAAGAAGCGATGGAAGACGCCGAACACATTGGATCAAGAATAGAAAGGAGTGGATCAAAGTCAACGAGCTCGTGCAGTAGACAAAAATTTGTTGTCATATAAATTCTTGTTCATATTTATTTATTATCTCGACCATCTTTGTTTATAATCTTTCGCAGATATTTGAATTCATTTACGTTTTCAAATTTTTTTCTGATCTCGATTATAGCTTTCCGGTCGACATTTTTCGTAAATTTTACCACCACTTTGTTTAATTCCGTATTTTTATACGTAAAACAATTAAACCAGCATTACGATACGAGAGGATTTTACCTTCTCAAAGACAACGGCAACACACTATTAAGAACGGCCTTAATGTTATTATTGTTACTATTATTAAAATTATTTTAGAATATTACTAAATAATTCATTAAGAAACAGTTTATAACATTTATAAATTTTGTTTGTAATACCAGGTTTTTGTAAAATGCTGTAATTTTACCTTGTTTAGCGGGGTTCGTAAACTCATAGTTTTATTTTATATAAATCTTTTCATAAAATGCGACAATAAATTGAACAGAATACATAAAAATTGAATAAATTATTAGTATTAGTTCGCGTAAGCAATATATAAATAATTTATTTAAAAGTTTATTTATTATTATTATTACTACGAAGTTTATTATTATTAATAATAATAATATTGCCACGATTAGAATTGTTATTATTATTAGGTCAACGAACCGTATGCCTTACAAAAATTGATCGAGCGTATCAAACAGGAATGGACGTTTTTAATAATAATTAAAGTTTATAGTTTCCGGTAAGCGCGCTTATCTAAATCGACGAATTTGTTACAATTTTTATAAAATAACATTTAAGATTTATAAATATTCTATCGCAGACGTTGAAACGAAAAACACAATCTTAAAAGCTCGATTGCAAGTACATCCAATAATCACCAGAACGACGATTTACTAAAAATAAATTTACAAATATCGTTAATATTCATTTAATATACTATATATGCATTGAAAGAGTAAGGTAACTAGAAAAATCAACGTGGGAGGATCATAAATGTAGATATTCCGTTTTGCGGATGGCGTAGCAATCGTGGGAAGTAATCGAAAAAAAAAACTTGAAGAATCGTTATAATACGTCAATAAATGAAGAAAAAACGGTTTGAAACGCGCTAAAAAAACAAAAAAGATATAACAAAAATTAATGGGAAATGATTGAAACAAGTAAACTGATATAGGTACGTGGGAAGCATAATCACTCAAGATGGAAGAAGCGGCGAAAAGATATCACCTAGAATTAGTCTAGCAAAAATGTCTTTTAATAAAAAGAGATCTTTACTAACCTCAACAAACTTAAAAATAGAAATCAGGGGGAACTGTGTTAAATCATACGTATGGAGCATACTGATGTATGGATCGATAACTTGGTCGATTAACCGTCAAGTGTATAGAAAAATAGAGGCATTTGAAACACAAAAAATTAGTGGGACAGAAATCGTTTTATAAAAAGATAAACGAATCAACTTAATTTAGAAGTTAAAAAGTAAAATGGTTAAGTGAAGAGGCCACTTAAATCGACACAACCCAAATTTCGTATAATTGAAGGGAAAATGTAAGGAAAACGATACAGAGGAAGATCATAGAGTGAATATATGGATACGAGTGATGCAAATCTTAAAACAAGAGTAGAATACAATTTTAGTTGAACTCACTAGAATCATTTATATATATATATATATATATATATATATATATATATATATATATATATATATATATATATATTGCAAACTGGCTGATGTAGCCAATAAGCAACTGGTATGTGAGTTATTACAGAATGGGAGATGTTATTCAACAATGACACTCCGAACTACCGCTCCAATCATTTAAACCGGTGGGGAATATTTAGATGTGTGCGATAGTTCAATCTGCGAGGCCCATTGGCATGATTTAATAAATCTGCCGCCGGCTGGTTAGAGTGACCGTTTAACTGTGCAAGTAATCTCTACTGCAATCCCGAAATACTTCGTGTACATTTGGTATTTTTAGATCTTTATGCAAATTTTCATTTAACCTTAGTATTTTTGATTTAGATCGCTGCACTATTTTGATATTCGATATTGATGCTGTCGTCCAGAGTGATATGCCATATGTCCCCACATCGGCTTAATAACTGCCCTATAAAGCAATAATTTCGATTTTAGAGGTAATTCGGAAGTTTTGCCCAGGAGCCAGTACATGTTCCGCAATTTAAGTTTTATCTCTTTAAGTTTGACCCTGATGTGACTAGAATCATGAGGGTCATAAAGGTTATCCCACAATCTACGGAATCAGGAAAAGAAAAAAAAGAATTTAATATTTACGACAAATTTACTATTAGCAAAAATTATCTCACGATATATTGAACATTTACTGTATTCTTAAGTTCGGTAGATTATCAATTAATTAAAAAGTAATATTTTCTATTTGCATTATTAAAATTAATATAAGAGTGTATATATATATATATATATATATATATATATATATATATATATATATATATATATAAGCTTTTTAGTTTTATATTCAATTTTTTTTTCAAACCTCTACGTGTAGTATATACAACTCGCACTATGTACGTACACACTTGGCTGGTAGTAGTAATCTATCGCGTATATATCTTCCTTGGTTTTTATTAAATAAATATACTCTCTAAATAGTAATAAATGTGAGTTTAATTAAAATATACAAATATAAAATAGTAGATATTATTACATTAAAATGAAAGATTTCAGTATCTATAGGTTGCCGGTCATTTATGCGTGTATAGCTTTTATATTTTGATACTCTCTGTGATTATCGATTTTAATTAACCAATTTATACGTTTATTTTATATACAAAATTATACATTCGTTTTCATCATTATTATATAATTTATTAAATTAAATTGCCCGAATGTACTCGTACATTTGAGAGGGAGAGAATAACATTCCCAAATGTTTTTGTTTGTTTATTTTTTTTCCCTTTAATTTATAATGTACCTTCTAATAGGAAATGGAACGGATAGCATCAAAATAACGTTCAGTTTAAATTTAATGTATTTATTTATAATAATTTATATCGAAAACTGGACATTTTCGTTTAGTTTATTTATTTTTTAAACGCAATTATTTCACATAACGAATTATGCTTTTTTATTATTATTATTATTATCTCCTTCTAATCTAGCACTGACGTGTCTAACCCGTCATCTACCAGATATAATGAATGTGAAAAAATGTTAGGAGTTGGCCCAGCGCCAGAACTCGCAACTTATGAATGATGGCAGTCCGAAAGCATTATCTGAAGTCAGTAATACGTATTCTCTTCAGCCTTCTGATGGCCGATTGAGCTTACAAAATTCGTGTATCTCGCCAGGTAACTAAAACTGCTGGTTGGATTTTATGATGCACATATGGTACCCGTAGATCTTTACGCAATGTGTAATTAGAAACATACCATGCAGTTGATATCCTCTGTAGTATCTTATTCTGGTATCGTTGTATCTTTTGAATGAACGTAGCTGTTTCGATATTTAATTAAGTCCTTTTTGTCGATATATGCGACGACCATGTGATAGAGAATGATCAATATATGGATTCCTAAAGTAGTAAAATTTAACAATACAAAATTATCCGCCTAAGCAGCCTGTTTGTTTTATTCATATGCGGGCGATTCGTCCATTTTTCTTCTTCTTAATTCGGACGTATACGGTTATTATAATAAATACAATTCGCCGCTACTTCGATCGAATTATTAAATAATTTTATTTTTACTTAAAATCGTTTAACCTCTAAAACTATTATGACCGTATAAGCTTTTACAACTTTCTTCGGTCAAACGCGAAATTATCTTTGTGTTGAGCGGCCACTCGCAAATTATTCGGACGTCCAGTTGAAATTAACGATATATTTGAATAGACGATGTATTTATTATAATTATCATTATTATTAAGTAGTTCTAGAAATTTCGTATACGCTCGCTTTAACTAGACGAATTTCGTGAAAACTATTAGATAATTTGAAAAAGAAGGTAAATGCATAATTGTCCGGAAACTATTTTTAGTTATATTCTCTTATCTGAAGCCAGGACAGTTCGAATGGTATAATTTTGTATACAGGGAAAGAGGAATATTACGAGTTAAATCCGGAGCAACATATAGATGGTTCCTTTAATTACGAATTCGGATAAGCAGGGGGTTGGATGTGTATGTGTAAATGGGAATATATATTTAACACTACGTATCCAGGACGCAATTCTTTAATTCTTAATTGTGCAGTTCATAGCTTGCGCTATTCGCGCATATGTGAACAGAAATTAATGATAACAAGTGCATACCTTCGTGCACACTAGCACACGCACGTTCGCCTTAATGTATGTGCGTATGTATGAGCTCATATAATATTAGTGACATATCGGATTAAATGCTCTTTGTAAATATGTATGCGCTTATAGATGTGTGCATGCGCGCATTGATGGATTTAGATGATTGTATGTGTTTCACGCTTGTACATATTACGTACTTATGACTATAATTTTATTCCGTATAACGTTCACGTATAAATACGTTTTATTTAGATTAGACTAACATAGAGAAGACGAACGGGTTTGTTTTTTGAATATCACAGTTGGTAGCACTGCTACAACCTAGTAAACCGCGTGCTCCACGTTTAGTGTATACACGAGAGATTCATTTTTGTCTAGTTTTAGTTAGCATAGTATCCTATAAAGAGAGAATGAGCGCGCGTTTTGCGCGAAACGATATTTTCGGCGCGAATCGATCACGACGGTGCAAAGAGAGTTTCGAAAAAAATAATTCAAAGTTACGCGTTTTTTTTGTGGGGATACCTTAAAATCTGCGTTTACGTAACACGTCCACGGGGGTCTGGAAGACCTCTGAAAACTCGGATCTCTGCAGAAAATTCAAAAATTCAGCGACCTACGCTCGAAAAAGTCTTCGAAAATGTTGTAAAGACCGAATGAACGTATTGTTGCAAATGGCGGTCATCTGGAAGATATTGTGTTCCACGATAGATTATAAGCTAACCTCTCGTTTTCCTATTATTAAACAAAAATTTCATTGAAACATTTTGGTCCAGTAGATTTTGAGTTATCCAAAAAACAACAAAACCGACCGTCTTCTCTGTGTCACCCTAAATAATAATAATAATAATTATTACTAGTTTATTACTATGTAGGAAAACACGTTTACTAGTATATATGCGTACAATTGTATATATCCAGAACAATAATACTATGTCCGTGTATATCCAACGCTACGTACATTATAATGAAAGCGGTCCAACTGTTATACTGCGACATGTTGTATATATTTTTGTATGTATGTTCATTATTTCAAGACTGGTATAGTATATTTAAGTTTATCAGATTATTTATCTATTTATTATTCATATTAATTATCGCTTAGAATATTGTTTCCGATCGCATAATTTAAAATAACGTATTTAATTCGAACGATGTGGTGTTATAGTGACGCTTGTGCAACAATGCACATAGCCGGAAATATTACACCAACTAATTCGCTTATTATGTAAATTTTCCAATACAGAGGTGTAAATGAAAATAAATTTGAAATAATTACTAACGTCACATATTAAATTAAAATATGTATTAATGTATAGGCATTATGACTATATAATTATATTCTTATCACATATTAATATACATGATTACGACTATAATTACATTATTATTACATATTAATGATGAATGACTATAACTATATAATTATTATTACTACCATTTTTATTAGATGGCTAATATATACCCGCTATGTTCATCTAAACATTGACATCCAAATGCACAATAACAAATTTCTTGCGGATAAAATAGTTTTCTTAGAATTTTATGGTAATATGAACGAGAAAATGATCAGAAGATTAATATTTTATTATTATAACGTTTAATTATATATATATATATATATATATATATATATATATATATATATATATACGTACGTGTGTGTGTGTTGTAATAGACAATTCACAAGTAATAAATTTGGCTAAACGGTTGACCCGATCGAATATTTCATGATCTAATTGGTCTGAACTTTATGCGAGTATAATCCTACGTAAATGAATATTTCATGATCTAAGAGGTCTGAATTTTATACAAGTATAATCTCCTACGTAACAGACTATTATTATATCATTCGGAAATTATGTAGAATTTGTAAGGCTTAATTTCGTCAATTGATTTTAGAAGTTAACGATGATTACAGCCTTCTAATGATTAAATTTATGTTATATAAATTATAACAATACTTATATATATAATTCATCAATAACTTTTCTCAATCGTTTGTTTACTTCAAGCTCGTATATATTTGATTATTTAATTATAAACGCAATTCTCGAGTGTAATATAATTCCATTATTATTATATTATCATTCTCGTTATTTCTAATATTATTATTATAGAACGATATTACATCTCGTTGTTTACTTTAAGTTCGTACATATTTCATTATTTAAACAGGCATTAGTTGCATCAAAGAATTCATTATGATTATCGTTTCTAAAATTTCTATTGCAATTATGAATATATTCAAAATTGACATCTATTTTTGATATTTATGTTTCTCGATCCGTTAGTCACGTACGCATTTTATATAAATAAGATTCTTCGTTCGCGAGAATTCAGATTCGTTATACTGGATGTACCGAAAGGTATTAATTAAAGTTTATACGAATTTAATTTCGACTTTATTTCTCGGCGAGAATCCCACAATACTATTACTATTATTATTATTATTATTATTTGTAATTCATTTATTATATGATAATATATATATATATATATATATATATATATATGTATGTATCCTTTTGTTTAAATTTTTTTAAAACTCATACATATTTCATTTTTGCTTATAATTCGAGTATAATATTATATAGTTATTCATATTTCTCGAGAAAAAACAATCAAATTCCTAAGTTTATATGCTTTTTACGAACGTAATATTACGTTGCTATTACTATTATTATTATTTAAAGGCTTGGCGATGTTCATCATGTAAAATTCACGGACATGGGTCAGCCTCACCAATATCAGAGGAACCGATAGGCATAACAAATGCGATTAAGTCCGAGTTGTTCCCACTGAAATTGAATGAGGATCTTGAATCCATTGAGCACAATGGTACGAAATTTGACGAGATTTTGACTGAAGTGAAACGATGTAAAGTAGAAATGATCGCCTTAAAGAACGAAGTTGCTAATTTCAAAAAAGAAAACGCGAAATTAAAACAGCGGGTGGATGATTGTGAGCAGTACACTCGCCGTAACAACATTGTCATCAGCAAAAATGGGACCAAAATCGTAAAAAATATTACGGTTGCGATGGTTGCTCTATATCAGAGAATGACATTGACATCTGTCATAGACATTATCATAGTCAAAAACAGTCTTCGATAGTTCGTGTCGTCGTTACACAAAAAATTACCTGTTAGTAAAATGGAAAGGTACTCGGCTGTTACCGAGTACGATCAAAATGAATCTGGATGCAAGTGAAGTATCCGATTTATATAAATGAGCATCAAACGCCACTGAATTCCAAGATCTACAAACAGACTAGGGAACTTCGGGACGTTGGTTATAAATTCGTATGAATTAAAGAATGTAAAGCGCTTGTTCGAAAACCGAAAGGAAGTCCAGTTATACGAATAAGTAGTATTGCGGTTGCATTGAAGGATTCAAGGGGTTAGTCTCTAACTGTTCTCGAAAGTTCTGTTTCTTTTTTCGATTAGTCATAAGTTGTTGTTTGTGAATAGTTATACATTTTGGTTGTCGATTACTTATATGTTTACGCGGTCTGACAGGCATATGGACGAGAATATATTTTTTGTATGACGTAAAATGAACATAACATTAAGAGAAGTAACTTTAAACGTGAGAAGACTGCGTAGGAATGTAGGCATTACAAAACGATATATTATATTACGAATGAGAAATTAGTCCGGTACTGTCGTCTAGGCTTTACTAAGAGCCAATGTATAAGGATAATGAACTTTCGGGTGATGATGTTTATGTAAAATATGACATTCGATATACTAGTAAGGAATTTTTAATAATTTTAGAACATATTGTGCAAGTACAAATAAAACCACAAAATGACAAGTATACTTTTTTTGGTGAATTTACCGTTCTCGTGGTATATTCAGAGATTTTCTGGTGGATCTGGAGGAACTGATAAAATACTCTCACGATAAAGTAATAGTTGTTACACAAGGTGTGATGTAAATATTGACGTCTTGGATCAGTACGAAGGAAGTAAATACCTTGATGTTATGCATTCCGTCAGATTTTCATCTATTGTAAATCAGGCTATACTTATTATCGAGATGCTGAGGGTTATAAATCGTGTTTACATCATTTGTTTGTCCGTGGGTTACAAAGCAGTACGATAAAACTAGACATCAATTATTGAAGCGGATTTCACACACCACTATGCGCTATCAACAAAGATTTCATTTGACAATGTATGTCCGTTCTCCGTTTAATGAATTTCATTATTATTCTGATAAACAACTTTTTAAAAATGTATTAACTTTGTGCAATATATCGTACTTTTATACTAGTTTAGCTAATATAAATGAGAAATTTGACTGGTTCATTTCAAAAATTAACTGAAATCTTTAATCAATGTAGATTTCCACCGCGAAAACATGACTTTAAACGATCGAATTTGATAAAAAAACGAAATAATTCGACTAATCCGGGCAAAGTACTATATATATATATATATATATATATATATATATATATATATATATATATATAAACTGCACAAAAAACGTCCTTGGAGGATAGATTTGCTCAACAGATATAAAAACACTCCGAAAACAGTTGAAAAAGTCATCTAGGAAAGCAAAATCTTATTATTACGCAAAATTATTAAATAAATAAGAAGCAAAAAAGCAATATTACACCATAGTCAATAAGGTAATTGGGAAACGGAATGAGAAAATTAAAGAAATAACATTAGATGGATTTAATATACCACTGGATGGGAATGAGGAGCGTGTATCTAATAAACGATTTTTTTCAACATAGTGTATCCCCCTCAAGAAAGTGTTACACAATATACAATATTGATGGTAGTCGTAATGCATGCTCATTTATATTTAGAGATTTTTCAATTGACGATGTTAAACATTGTAATAAATCCTCGTCCGGTTTTGATAAAATATCGATTCTAATTATGAAAGAAAATATTCGCTTTTTCTTAGAACCATCGACTTATTTATTTAAGGAATCGATAAA
>CM065053.1:103174980-103191363 GCA_032883995.1 Coronaproctus castanopsis | reverse complement strand
ATATATATATATATATATATATATATATATATATATATATATATATATATATATATATATATATATATATATATATATATATATATATATATATATATATATATATATATATATATATATATATATATATATATATATATATATATATATATATATATATATATATATATATATATATATATATATATATATATATATATATATATATATATAATTACGGAAAATTCAAGAAGACGCTGAAAAGACAATACAAAATTAATTATTTAACAGGTAATAAAGATTATAATCTGCTCATATTGCATTGTTCGATCATTTGCCTGATGCAAATAATTTTTATTCAAAACTTCTTATTAAAATTATCATATTTGCACATGTATATTTTATTTAACACGTACGCGATCAGAACAATGCATGGAATAAAATATGTTTTAAATAATGCATCATTTGAAATTTATTTAAATTAAACAATTCAGTGTAAAATAATACCAATCACATAATTTATATGAGCTACATATAAAAATACAACACGAATCCCATAGTTTTATCTGTAGTTATATATATATATATATATATAGGGAGCGCCTCGTTTTATATATCTATCTATGTACCTATATACGCACATTATATATATATATATATATATATATATATATATAATCGAATAAAGGAAATATATTTCTAGGATTATATGTTGTAAAAAAAATTTGATTACCTAATTTGGAACTAATAGTATAATCGTGCTCCTTTATTATTTAAGAAGGAACATCCAGTTTCGGTCGAATAGTTCGAGTTTTTTTATGCATAAACCTTAAAAGCCACTGGTATTCAAGTTGTTTGTTATTATTATTATAATTTGTCTTATCGTTATTTTGATTAATACGACGATTGGAAGGAAACTATACGTTAAACATATAGAAAAAAAAACCGAATGAGCAAATAAATAGTATTAATAAATAATGCGGAATTATATTGCGCCCTCAGAATTTTCCTTATAGATTATCGAGATTATTACTATCCTTCTCAGAGGATGGATAGCGTTATACGTTCGTTTGAAAATAACGAAAATGGGAGTAGTTTAAAAGTAGCTGGAATAGAACGGAGAGAAACTATCCTCGATATTACGCGTTAGTACGAAACGTAACTACTAACGGGAGGACCAGATGAATAAACTAGTCCGATGATTAGTATAAGCTGGAGGAATGGCGAGTTTCGACCGTTGCCGAATTACGTACGCGAGAACATTTAATCGATGATCAGATTATATTCTTTTTCTTTTCTAATGCATCAACAAATTGTTATCCGGCTCATGTAGTCAGGAAACAATTAATGTATGGATAGGCGTCGTGATAGGATGGAATTCGATAATAACATCTTAGTTAGTTTTCGAGTCGATCGAACCGACAGGGAATATCTAATATTCTACAACGATTTAGTCTGCGTTCATTGTTTCCACGATCTAGTCAATTAATTGCCAGCTGACTTGTTTTGTTGGTTTTATAACAACATGCACACATAAAGTTTAGCAAAATTACTGCACGTGTGATATGTTTAGGTCCCGATGTAGATTATCATTGCGCACATACCATTTATTATTTCCAGCATTTTTAACTGGAAACAACATACCGCTGATAGGAAAACGGAGGGAGGTTCACTCGACGAAGGTGTTCCTCCTAATAAATACCGTTAAATTAACAACAGACTATTAGCAATTCGCTTATGACGTATAAGCCACAGTCGGGTTGATTATCAACTCAGAGCGAACAGGCGAGTACCAAAAAATCTGACGGAAGGCAAGAGAAAAACCACCACCGCTGTACTTCATTCCCAGATAATCCAATGATAGAAAATATCAATGACCTTGAGACCGATGTGACCGTTCAGTGGGTACATAGTGCTAAGAATCTCGCCGTCAGTTAAAGTTACCAAAGTTGGAACGTGGAATGTAAGACGTTTTGGCTAATGGCAGGAAAGAAATTAAGCGTTTAGAATTAGTAAACATCGTTGGCCAGGTAATGGTAAAAGTAATTGCGAAAACGGAAAAGTTTTTTATTCGGGTGATATATCGTTCAATCACAGAAATGGTGTAAGATTATGACGCTTCCACATAATTTTATACCAGTATCGGATAGGATTGTTTTACTTCGATTAAAGTCAGGAAAACTGAAGATAAATTTTATTCAAGTATATGCGCCGACATCTGAACCAAAATTTGACGATGTAATGGTTGACTTTTATGAAGAACTAAAGAAATAATCAGTGGAATAAAGGATCACGAGATGACAATAATAATGGGTGATCTGAACGCAAAAGCTGGCGCTAGGAAAGATGGAAGTGTGGTAGGATCATACGATTCTGCACAAGAAACGAACAAGGAAAGAGGTTAGTTCAATTCTACAAAATTAACGATGTCGTTATAAGTAACACATGGTTTCAGTTGACAAACAGAAGGTTGTATATATATTTTTTATTTATTTATTTATTTAATGAAGCCACACAACAGCTAAAACCCAATTATAGTGTAGGCTTATAAACAAAATAATACAATGAATAATTTTATTCTGAATTATAAAATTAAAAGTAAAAAAAATAAAATACAAAAAAAAAACATTGAATACATTCACCAGCCTCACACCTATTAAACACACCAGAAAAACTACACTCATTCACAAGTCTCACACTCATTAAAACATACATCATTCACACCCCATTCATACAATCTTAATCGAAATAAACGGACGAATAATCTTCAACAAATTAATAAATACAATATAAACCTTAATGTATATACTACATGTACATTAGTAAAGGAACACATATACCAAACACCCACCACATAATAACAATCTATAACCATTGGAATAGACAACAGCGAAACTCCTCATCGCAAAATATGTTCGGGAAGCAACTTATTAAAGAAATATCTGTTATCAAAGTATATATCCATACAGAGAAATATGTTCAAAAGAGAATTATGCATGCGGAAAGCTGACGGCAACGGAGAACTTAAACCGAGGTTTGTTCGTGCACGCGGCTCACTAAAAAAAAACGATTCGATCGCCTATTTGGTCTTGGTACAATGTAGGAGACGGTTGATGATTAAATACTCACTATTAACTCTACCGTTGCATGCATCATGAAGAAACCTTAATTTGGATATTTTCCTTCTGTAGTGTAAATACCTCACATCCATTATATTTCTTAATATATCGTAACTCATATATTTAGGGTAAATACCTGATATACGGTAATATAGATATTTTAAAAATTTACACTGAACTTTGTCAATTAACTTAATGTATTTATTATAATACGGATCCCAAATAATTGAACAGTATTCTAAAGGACTACGCACTAATGCATTATAAAGCGACAGTAGCGTCCATGGATCTCTAAATGAATTTCTTATAATAAAACCTAGCATTTTATAAGAGCGATTAACAACATCGCTTACATGTATTGAAAATTTTAAATTGCCATCAATATTAACTCCGAGATCCCGCACCACAGATTTTTTAATTATCTGCTTACCATTCATCGTGTAAGTGAACGAGTACCTATTTCTATTTCTACAGAAACTCATGTGGACGCATTTATCATAATTGAAAGGTAAATGATTTTCTTTGCTCCACAGAACCAGCTTATCTAGATCTGTTTGTAAAGATTCACAGTCAGCTAGTGAAGATATAGGAGCATAAATTTTGAGATCATCAGCAAATAAAAGAAATTTTGAGCAAAGGTTCTTTCCAATATTATTGATAAAAATTAGGAATAGAAGAGAACCCAAATTCGAACCTTGTGGAACCCCTGAAGTAGGTGAATATGTGTTAGAATGGTAGCCATTATACACAACATAGCTTTTACGGTTATATAAATAGGATTCTAATAATATTATAAAATCTTCTGACAGTCCAAGCAACTTCAGTTTATTCAGTAGATGTGAATGACTAACTGTGTCAAATACTAAAATCAGTGTAAATACTATCAACTTGTAAACCACAATCCATGAATCTAGAAATCTGATCAGTGTATGTAATTAGATTTGTCACAGTGGACTTGTGCTTCATAAATCCGTGTTGCTCAGGCATAATTTTAGTCAGTAAATAACTGTTCAATCTAACGTATATTATAGATTCTAGTAATTTAGCAGGTGTATAGAGTATAGAGATAGGTCAATAATTGGTGATTAGCTGACGATCACCCGATTTATATGCCGGTATTATTTTAGATGTTTTAAGAGAATCAGGCCAAATTCCCTGTTTCAATATTAAATTAAACAGATACACTAAAGGCTTTTCTAATAGATAAGAACACAATTTAAATATAAACGGTGGCAAGTTGTCAGGCAGTAGAAAATTTAGGCTTCAAGTTCTTGACGGCTTCATCATATTCACAAGAAGAAATAGAGTTGAGTTTAACCAGTGTTCACACGGATGCACTAAAGCAAAATAATCAGCAAAAGATTTACATATATCCTCATTGATTTCAAGATTTCTGTCATTGTACTTCATAAATATAGGTGAAACACGAGAGTCTCTCTTGTTTTGCACAAATGACCAAAATCTACTGGGATTGATTTGGGTATTTTTTTCAATGTTACTAGCATAATTTCTGAATGATAGCCGAATCAACTTTTTAATCTCAGTCCTTACTCTACTGAACTTTATGTAA
Organism: Coronaproctus castanopsis; assembly: GCA_032883995.1. NCBI lineage: Eukaryota > Metazoa > Arthropoda > Insecta > Hemiptera > Monophlebidae > Coronaproctus > Coronaproctus castanopsis. The sequence continues at coordinate 103,186,695 of CM065053.1, read as the reverse complement.
TCGGTACGGTCGGCTATGACCTCCTACATTTCTGATACCAAGGGATCAATTGCTTTACTAATGCTAGTTGAGAGAGCAGAATTTACCAGCACCAAATCTAGTGTTTTGCCCTGAAAGTTCAGTATATTATTCACCAACTTCAAACTACTGATTTCTACAAAATTTGAAAGCTTGTCATCTTGAATATTTAAAGAAGTACGTCCGTCAACAGACAAATTAAAGTCACCCATAATAAGAACCTTAGAGTACAGCAGCTCATACAATTCACGATAAAGCTGTTTATAAATAATAACCGAAGTACGAGGAGGTATTTATGTACACGCTACACAATTAGGTTGTACTCAGAAATTTTTAAACAGACTGACTCGACTCCAGAAATAGCGGTTAATGTTAATCTTTTCCACGTGCAAAGAGAATTACTCGCAGCTGTTAAGGATCCGCCGATCTTCTCTATCATTTCGGTAAATTTCATAATCATATTGAATGAGCTCATTATTTTGCACACCGTTATACAACCACGTTTCCGTCAATTCGATCACATCGTAATTAGGACTATGAATATTTAAATTAAATTGATTTAATTTGGTGTTTAAGCCCCGTACATTTTGATAATATACATTAAGACCCATTGTAATTTTTTAATAAAATATAATAATAACAATTAAAAATAAGGGAAAAGTATAGCAAGTATAGTAAGCGCAGCTTTCATTTTAGTTTCAAGAACAAAAAGGTTCCGCGAATTATGTGCAAACAATATGAATATTTGGACATAAAATTCAGAGTAAGAATACTATGTAAAGACACACACTCGTGATGTAATAAACGTAATGAATCACGGGCATAAACATCAAAAGCATACGTGTAGATAATATAAGAGTAACACGCCCTAACATAATCATGCTTATATATATATATATACTTATACATACAAATACAAACTACATTCCACACGCGTACACAAACATACACACTAAAACTCAGATAACCACGTTTTAGAAACACATCGACATTATCATACGCACACACACAAAACAACCTCACATGAACCATCACATAATCCCATTCACTACTAAAATACATAGTTTTACAAACCAACATTAACAACAGAACGCAGCGCAGTTATATAATCTTAATTACTGATGCGACATCGGTGTAGTTGTCGTAGAAATTTTAAATAATTCTGTATCGACGGAAAATGTCTCAAGGCGAAGGAAATGAGATGACTAGAGGTCAAATAGATATTACATAATTATTAAACAACGCTTTAAAATATGCTAAGATATGGTATAGCTAAATTTGATTTCAAATGGTAATTTGAGAGAGAAAACATCAACATGGAATGATAGAGTAAATATAGAAACAATAGAAAATGAGAATGTTACAAAGAAAGTAGAAACTGAAATTAATAATATTGGAATCAAGAATAAATGAGTTAGCGACAGAGAAAGTCAAAACTATCGGAGAAGAAATAAAACAGATATGTATTAAAGAAATAGAGTACAAAGAAATACATAAAGTGATCAAAAAGGAAATAAGTAAAGCTAAAGAAGTTTGGATGTATGAAAAATGTGAAGAATTAGAAAAGTTACAGAAGAAACATGATACTATGAATACGCAGACAAAAAAAAAAAGAAATCTCTGGAATATACAAGAGAAAGATACCTGCAGAATTGGTAATAGATAATGGAAAATTAATATTGACGTTGGATAAAAAATTAAAATGCTGGAAAGACCATGTAGAGAATTTATATTTTGAATTAACATTTTATTTCACGTGAATGAGAAGCTGTCTGTTTTGAGATCAGGGATACAATATGCCATAAAAGCAACAAAACGTTGAACCGTTGCTGCTGGGTATACCGAACGACGTAATCAAAATGAATAATACCGAGGAAAACATTACTCGTCTTCCAGAAGTATTTAAAGATATGAAAACGGTAATATCCCCGAGGACTGGTTGTATTCGACTTTTGTAAGTTCGTCTAAAAAGGTGACGACAAGTACTTGTCATAAATACTGCACAATAAGCTTAATCAGTAATCTTCTAAAAGTTTTTCTGAGAATCATATACGAACGCATTACAGCAAAATGAGAACTAAATGAATATCAGTTTGGATTTAGATCGGGATATTGCATTCGAGAAGCACTGACAACAGTAAACGTGTTGAAAAAATGTAAAGATCAGCAAGAATATGGCTTTCTACGCTTTCTGAATTAAGAAAAGGCTTTCGACAGAGTGTAACATACAACATTCTTAAGAATACTTGACGCGAAAAATATTAATGAATTTGACCGAAGAATCATTAAAAATTTATATTGAGAACATAGGGCCGGAATATAAATCTATGGAGAATAATCAGAAAGTATTTTCATGGAGCGGTTTGGCAAAGGTGAATCCTATCCCCCTTTACTTTTTAATATATATGCAGATAATATATTTGATGAGGCGTTGAGAAATATAATAAATGGAACAATATGAGATATGCAGATGATACCGTTATCTTTGCAGACCCAATGGAAGATTTACAAAAATGGGTATGATTAAGATATGGGATTGGTATAAATGTAAAAAAAATGTCTTTACAAATCGTTCTATAAACGTAGAAGCGAGACAGCTAATGATAACATGTTACATCTACACTATTCTTTTGTAAACGGCACGACAGTAAAAATGTAAATCGCTGAAAATTTCTAGGACATAAAAACTTACCAGTGGAAAAATATTAGAAGTACTGAGAGATGTCTGAGATTCAGATAAAGATAGGAAAATGAAATATTTTAGACACCTAATCAGAGGTCAAAGATATGAACCAATAAAACTGGTAATTGAGGGCAAAGCATCCAGGAAAAGGAAGAAGGACTTCCTGGTTGAAGAATGTGCTCTAATGGACAGGTTAAGTTCTATTGGTGATCTGTGGTACAAGCAGTGGAAGGGCGAAATATTTGATAACATACAACGATGTTATAATGCCAATGAAGATCGTTAACGTGCAGTCATGCGTATAACAATCGAAGAAGAAGAATTTATAACGCTTATATCCAAAGACTATATATATATATATATATATATATATATATATATATATAATGTGTGTGTGTGTGTGTGCGCGCATTCGTATGTAAATACATGTTTATATACTATACACATTTTATAGTTTACAAATTGTAGTACATTCGTATCTATGCAACCTACAACGCATCAACCGCATAATACAGCGATACTTAATATGTTAAATCGAGTTGTACTTAATTGTAAAAAAATAAATATATTTAATTAAACTATACACGTTTATGTGCATTTTTGCAAATAGGGAAAAATAATGTCTATGTTGTTGTGTGTTTAAACAAATTGAAAGTCACAATCATACAAGTAAATAACAAATATACTCGAGCCCACGCAAATTACAATTCCCAGGGGTGCCAGTGGGACATTTAGTAATGGAAGAAACTAAACGATTAAGAAAAATTAATAATAACTAATTAAAATTAATAATAATTCACTATAATTAACAAAAATAATTGTAATCACTCGAAATAACAATAGTCAGTCTTAATTAATGTGATTCTTCACAATGCGTTGGCGATTAGATTGACGTCTTCTCGTCTTTCGAGTAAGAATCTTTACATCGAGGTAGTAGTAGTTCAGTTGTGGTTTGTTTCTTATTTAATTCGCTTCTCATCTTTCGACGCTGCTTTGTTGTTTCTATCATCTCTCTGTAAGCCGCAAGATTACGTCCTGGTAATGATGATACTTCAAAAATATTTTCCTCTCCGTTATTCATTTAATTATCAATTTATCGAACTAACTCGTTTGTAATTTTTTTTTAGAAGACGCTGTATAAATATTACAATCTTAGAAATAATTCTAAATAAATAATAATTATAATTAATGAATAAGATAACTAACAGAGCTCACTGGCTAGACTTTATTATTTATACATATATAGTCGTTGCTTATGATATCACTAAGTCATTAAGACGTTTAAGGCGTCTTATATCTTGATCAATAGGTAAGAGTACTGATACTTCTGAATTCGGATGATTACAGAGTCTTTTATCATGTCGATAATCCAAATCAGCGATGACCTCATTAACCCACTTAATTCTTAAATCGGTGTGAAGCTTTGTTGCAACCCCACAGCTCCATTCCATACGTTCAGATTGTTGGAATATCGCCCTCTGATCCAATACATTTGGCATACTTTGCATTTTGCGTCGATGTGAGCTCTCCAAGTTAGCCTGGAATCCAGATGCAATCCGAAGTATTTTGCTATGAAGACTACATACTGGAGGTCTCGCTTACGCAGGGCGAATACATGGACGGATTTTTGCTCATTGAGCTTAATATTCCAATCATTCGTCCATTTTATTATATAATCCAGAGCATGTTCATGATTTATTGTTGCTTCAGCTTGGGAGTCACTGACTGATAGTATTACTGTGTCATCAGCAAACATCGCAGTTGTTATTTTTGATGTAGTTGGTATATCTATCGTGTATAGGAGATACAAGATAGATCCTAGGCGGTACTCGCGCTTAGATAGAATAAAATGAGGATTCCACATCTTCAAAGTAGAAATTTATAGAACTAACTTGTTCGTATAATTAAACGTAATCGATGTCGAAATTTATCGCGTTTATTAATAATTAATAATAAAAAATTAACACGTACTAATTTTTAACTGATTAATTGTGTTACAGGGAGGAGAAAGAGTCGTCTGGGAATTTCAACAGGTGACGTTAAATCGAGTTCCGGGTTACGGTTTCGGTATTGCTGTTAGCGGAGGTCGGGACAATCCGCATTTTGCTAACGGCGATCCGTCCATAGCCGTTTCGGATGTTTTAAAAGCTGGTCCGGCCGAAGGTAAACTTATGTGAGTATTATTTTTTCTTTTTTTAATTCGATAATCGACTTCTTTAATAATTTAAACGGGCCCGTTTATTATTTTAAAAATAATTTCAAATTTATTCTATTTTTACCATTGATTAAAAATAAAATTGAGCGCTTTTTAATTTTATTTTTCGAGAACACAGGCGTAGATTGTATACAAAATTAGAAATAAAAGTTGGAAATTAAGAAGTTTATCCGATACAGATAAATAACTGCGACGAACAAAGCTTTAATTTACGTTTATTTTATTTTTTTTGTTTTAAATGATTATTTAAATTAACGTCTCATGAATGATAGATAATAAGGACAAAATTATTGAAAATATATTATAGTAAAAAACATAATGTAATAGAAAACGTATTATTCTCGTAGTTGCTCAATAGAATTCCCTATAAAGAAGTATCGCCAGATAAATAAAAATTTAGTAAGCGTTTAACACAAATCAACCGCGCTAAACCGAGCTGAATTTTAATTAAATAAAGAATATTTTATCAAAATATATAAATATTTACTGTTGAAAAAAATTGAAAATATTAACGTCGAATACAATAAGAACAAAAATCTTGATTGTGGATAGAGGAAAACTGATAGATTTTAATGATAATGTCTTTGCAGAATACGAAATAGTAGAAAGTTTTATGTATTTACGACCACTAATTAACAACGGATGAGTTTCATAAGAAAAACAAGGAGTCATATATAAATGACGTTAACTAACATACGGAAGGACGGGTCTGTTAATAGAAATATTTAATAATACTGTGTACAACTGAATCATGGACTTTAAATAAAACCAGCATTTTCAATTAATAGTTTCGAAACGTGGTATTGGAAAAAATTACTCGACATACCGTGAACTGCGAAACCAACAAACGAAAATCGATATTCTACGAGTTGAATATAAAACGATTGGCTAATATAGCTGTACTTATATTTCGGCCATGTAGCTAGTTCGCAATAACCGAGAATTAGAAACACTTGTTATAACTAAGGTCCTAGGTAGCAGACCTAAATTATATCCTTTTCACGGTGTGAGTCAGATATAATAAGAAATCAAGCTAGATTAACTCTATAAACAGCAAATAAGGAGTTAAAATCACTAAAATTTTCTTTATGCAAATCACAAAGTTTTTCGGCTGTTGAGCCATTATAAAGTGAACATAAAAAATAACACATAACATATGTACAATTTATAAAAATATAAAATGTAAAAAATATTAATTTAAATATACAATTTAAGTGTTCTAATAAAACCGTGGGAGAATTTCAAATTGACCATGTCGCTGTTTCAAATAAGAATCAAAAGGAAATTATGAACGTTAAAGTCAAGGACGAGAGTAACATTGATTCAGATCATTTTCTCACAACGGTTAAAATGAGATTTATTCCACAAATTTCCTAAACAAGGAACAGCTAAATACGATGTAGATAAGCTTAAGGATGAAAATGAGGATAAAGTACACAAATACCGTCAGAAAATAAACGAAATAAAATTAGAAACATGGCATGGCATTTGTGAAGGGATACATAATGCAAAAAAAACAAACTGTTCTAATGAATATATATATATATAAACACAGATGGTAGAATGAGCAATGTGAAGCTGCGCTCAAGCAAAGACGAGAATATTGGAAAAAGTGGATTTCGACTAAATTAGAAACTGCATATGAGAAATTCGAAAATCAAACAAGATTAACGGTAAAAATTATTAGGAATACTAAGAGAAACTTTGAAAAACATCAACTAGAGGAAGCAGAAAATAACTTTAAAAAGAATAAAACTAGAATTTTTTACAAGGTATTCAAGTCCAGAATAAAAGGATATCAAGTTCCAGTCTATGTTTTATAAAACCAGATGGAAGCCCAGCGCTTAATGACAAAGACAACTGCAAGGTATTAAAAGAATATTTTAAAAGACTACTGAACTTTGATAAACCCAAAGAATGTAATAACATTAATATAATATTCCTTCAAACCGAAGTCATATAATGACTTTAATATTGCTCATGTGTCAACGGTATGCGAAGGCTTTTTCATAATCCACAAATGGCATACGTAAAGATTATCATACAGGGAAGGATACAAGCAAAACGGCAGAGAGACCGGTCGCCTACGCGGTTTATCGATCAGCTCGAAAAGATCTATACCAACTACGTAGGGAATTATGAATCAAGACGAGAATAGTGGCGAAAAATAAATTATTCCAAATTTACCACGTGAGAGTTTCCAATTTGTTTAGGTTCGTCCGTCTGCTTGTATTCACGATCATCAGTTATCGTTATTTCTGTTTTAACCTTATCTAGGAAAAGAAAGTTCGCGAATTTAGTTGTATATTAGAGGATATAAATCCAGATTATTTAAGCTCATTTTCTAGTCGCGTTGTTATATCTTTCAATTTGTTTTTACACGATCAATCGTCGAACAAGACAGATTTAATTAAAAATTTCTTAAAGAATAATTTTATTTTTAAAAAGCTTTTTGTTTAACTATTATTTTTTGTTACACTTTACAGCGAATTGGGGACACAGAGTACCGAATTTTAGTTTAAGGTTTTACAGTGATATGTTTACACGCCGACCAATTTTAATAGTTTTTGTTTTTTGGTATCTTCTTAAAATTTATTTATTATTTTCTGAAGTAATAGTGTATTTATGTAATAATTAAAAATGTATGTTATGGAAATTGAAGGTGGACGATCTCATTTAGTTTATTATCACTATAAATTGCATTTACAATCTTTTACTTGCTTTCTCCGATATCTATAATTTTAAACTTGACGATAATATCTGAAAGTATTATTATCTGATTCTTCTTCGTATTCTCCTTCTTTGGAATTCGGCCATCTATGGACCACGTGAGAACAACAAACTTTTTACATTCTTCCTAGTATTTCTTCATAATATCACTGTGCTTCTTACTATCATCGTCCGTCCGTGTTGTCCAGTTCGATGATCTTGGATTTTTTTAAATACAACAAAATTTCTATTTCATTTCTAAATTATCCGTCGTTGAACTATCTATTTGCACTTCATTGAAAACCTATTTCGTGTTAAAAAAAACCACCTCGGGCTGGTTTTCAATCTATTGAAATGATGATTCTTTTTGTTAGCCTGCTATTGCTCATTCTCTGGATATGTGTGTAAAATGTAAATCTTCTTTTCATCATAGTATCTGATAGCTTTTCTACTTTCTCATATAATTCTTTATTAGTTTTGTTTCCTGAACATTTCCCCCTCTTTTCTTGGGCCAAAAATTTTTCTTATAATCTTCCTTTCCTTCCTTTCCAATGCCATTTAGTTCTAAACATTCAGCTGCATATAGACACTTCGGTTTAATAACTGTACTTTAACGTCTGTTCTTAGCATTAATTGATGTGGACTTCTTGTTATATATATATATATATATATATATATATTTCGTGTTAATTGGAAAGCCGTTTTCATTTTTCTTGCCCTCATTTTCAACCCCCTCTATACAATCCATTTTGCTGAATAACTTCGCCTAATTATCTGAATTTGGTTACTTTTTTGACTTTTCCGTATTTTGTGTACATATGTCGAGGCGAGGTTCCGATATTTATTGTGTCTTCTCGAAAGAAATCTGCAGACCAGTCTTTTCTGCTACTTCTTTTAGGAGGTTAATCTGTTTTACTGCGAATGTTAAATCTTTTGAGATAATTGCTAGGTCATCTGCAAACACCAAACAATTAATGGAAATTTTCTTCTTCTTGTATCCCAAGCGTATCTGCTTATTTACATTTTCCGAATCCAGTAACGTTTTCCATTATCGTATAATCTTTTCTAAGACACAATTGAATAATATTGGGGATAATCCATCTGCTTGGCTTACACCCCTTTTAATCTCAAAGGCTTCGTAGATTAGACTCATAAATTTTACCTTAAGTTCCTACTGATGTTTGTTGTATTAATGTCGCTGATTTATCATCTATACCAAATTCTTATAATATCTCCATTAGACTTTCGAATGTTAATCGGTCTGTATGATGCGGCGTCAGTAAGAGGTTTCTCGTGTTTGTGGATCATTTTAATTATAGATATTTTCCATCTCTCTGGGAAATAAGAGAGTCTCAATATGGAATTATATATGTACAAAAGTAGAAGAAGCCTCTTCTTGAGAAGATGTTTGAGAATATTATGTGTTATGCCATCTTATCCCGGTGCTTTGTTGCTTTTTAGTGTTTTGATACACGACTGAAGCTTACTCGGTTGTGATGTGATATTTGTAATTGGGGCAATATTGTATTACACTCTAGTTATGCTTCATAATGTTCAAAGTATGCTCCAGATTACCAATGCTGTGAGGTTGAAATACATTTTCAAAGTATTCTGCGAAGATATCACAGCCTTTTCGTTTGTTTTTTTTTTTTTCTGGTGTGATAGGGTGTAAATAGATTTTTCGAGTCGACAAATAATAATTACACGCATTATGGTAAGTCGCGATTGCTTCTTGTAATCGCTTACTTAGTTTATTGTACATTTGATGATTTGAAGGGTATCTATAGATTGTCATTCCTTGCGAGCATTTATTCTTTTACTGATTAGTTCGCGTATTTTAAGGGGTAATATATTATTATTATTATGATTTGATTTATTATTCTACTTTGTAGATCGTTTACAACTTTGTTAAATCATTTCAGATAGATTATTAATCGCTGCATCTATGTTAAATCTACAATTGTACTACAATAAGTGTGCATATTACCTAATCCTCTTGTGAAGTAGAAGTCTAACAAATCAGCTAGACGATTTGTCTGCTTCGGCCAGTATGTCGGTGTAAAAGGTGAGATAATGCCTAAGCGTGCCTTTCGATTTATGCTAAAAAGTTGAGTACCTCGTTTAGTCTGAACTCTCGAACCCAAAAGTTCGTGTTTAGCATTGTAATCGCCTCCGCAGATGAACTTGGTGTCTTGATGACGGATTAGCGGAATAAATTAATGAATTCATCATTAAGAATATAAAACCCCGGATGGCAGTAGACGGAGGTAACAGTTATTTCCTTATAATTAAGTGCTCTTAGAGTGACCGCAACAGCTTGATATGCTTCAGTGCGATAAGTGAAACGCAGGTAGTGTTGAATATTATTCTTAATAAGAACAGCAACGCCGCCCTTTGCCTTGTGAGGTGGATGGATAGCATGATAACATGTATAGCCAGGTAAGGTGAAACTAGTCTAATTGATAATATGTGTTTCAGTCAACATTAATTCGTTTCATTTGTAAGATACAGAGTAATTCTTGCTTCGTTTGATGGACCCAATTAGCATTCCACAATACTATCGCTAATGAATGATCTTTAACTAGGTTAGTGTTCATAAGAGTTTTTCTATTAACTTCGTCAACGTAAAAATTTAATAAAAATGGTTTAGCTTTACACCAATCCCGTTGTTGGGCAGATTATTATGATTCGTGGAATTTCGCACAGCATCTGAATAGGTACGCGGTGCAGAGTCCATATGGGATTGTGGAGGATTGTATGTGAAAAATTAGCAGAAGATAGTCTTATTTCGGATGATTCGTGTGACATACTTTTTTAAAACTGTTTATCGCGTTGAGATTTATGATAGTTACACCCTTTTTGTAGTTTGCTGGATGATCACCACGACAAAAGAGACGGGTTCTATCCTCAGGTAGTTTAGAGCAGTCATGTGTTAAATGTTTTCCGCTGCATTTAACGCATCGTGGTGGTAAGTTACAATATGACTTTGTGTGACTAAAAATTCGACAATGCATGCATTGGATTAAATGCCTACTTTTTTTCGCGGCTCCTCAATAGTTATAGCTGTATAGAGTAAGTGTTTTAATTTAAAGATTAAGAATTTGTTCCACGCAAGATCGATTTTTCCTGAAATCTGCTTGGTATTCTCTCAGTTCTGTTTCTATTTTACTTTCTATTCGATTTAATAACACCTTTGAAAAGATTTTATACGTCCTATTTTTTATTTCTTCGGTAACTAACTTCTTAAATTCGTCATATTTACTATTTACTAATTCTGTTACATAATTACATCTTTAATAAAAACTGTTCTGCATATCAAAGTGATAGCTATTAAAAAGAAAAATAAGGTGATCCTGTACTATAACAAACGCTGAGTATTAATAATTATATAGATAGACTGATTAAATCGCTATATTTAATCTGTCAATTGAAAAGTATACGAAGGTCGTAAGTGCAGAAGTATAATAATATAGATCTATGTTTGTCATTTTTTGTATCTATGCCTTAGTGACTAATAGTTTCCGATGGTTTTTAAGAATATCCAGATCCGAAGTTTAGCATAGTTCGTTAACTTTGTGAGCGCGGTTTTTAACGATCTTCTGTGTATATATGATAAATGGAAGGTGTCACGCATAATGGGTACTTTAAAGTATATTCGGGTTTATCGAGTATGATGCGGATCTTTTTTTGCAAGTTGTTTATATTACTTTTAACGCCGGAATTGGTGGCAGAATTATGGAAATATGATTCTTTTATAAATGAATAATTTATTTTTTGGTCCGATAGATATGTGAACCATGATTGAAGATGAGAAAGAAGCTCGCTGTAACGTTTTGTAACTGGCATAGTTAATGTGCGCGTGATTTAGACACCAAGGTGTACGTACTACGAAGTGCGCCTATCTATAATTTAGTCTGTTGCAATTTTTTACTACGAGCCAGTGCTAGGAATTATATATTATATATGTGTATGTGTAATATAAGATAGAATGTTTAGATGCAGCGTATTCATTGTACTTAATAGAGGCTCGTTAACTTTCGCCTTAGATGCGGAGAGAGGATAAATACAAAATCTTGTTTTATAAAGCTAT
>CM065053.1:102904980-103169980 GCA_032883995.1 Coronaproctus castanopsis | reverse complement strand
AACAATTAATATCGATGATTATAATACAAATATAAATAATAGATGGGATAAAATAATATCGTCTATTAATATTCCGAACATAAATACTTCTTAAACGGTATAACGTTTACGCGTTGGGGTAAAGGTTAGGAGAGAAACGTGACGTCGGGGAACTAAATTATATTTATAGAGAAAATTAAATGTAATTCTTAATTTAATGAACGCCTTTGTTATTTCTCCACTGTATGTATCCTGACCGAATATTTATTTAATAGCTCTAAAGAAATTGTTAGAAAGTTTAGGGTACTTCGGAGATTATAACGCCATTCGGAGTACGTTATTTCCCATTATTACGGGATTTTAAATGAGAAAAATAATAAATAAATAAAAATTATGATTTCGATAACGAACAGAAAACTTATTATGTTTAAGTGTACCTGCTGACGCTATCTCAGCAGATATATAGGAATAGTTTCAACGGTGTAGGAACAATAAATAAGAACACCACTGAAATCTCTATAGGAAATTTGTCAATTTTTACATCCCTCTTACTTTTTTTTATTTTTATTTTTTGTTACATATTGAAAATAAATTTAAAGTTGTGATTTACCTTGACGTTGGCGATATATATATAGGGCGTCTCAGAGAAGACGGACGTTTTTTTTTTTTTTAATAACTCAAAAACTATTCGATCAAAATTGTTTGATGAAATTTTATTTAAAAATAGGAGAAAACGAGAGATTAGCTTACTATCATTTGTGAAGGAACACGATATCGTTCAGATGGCCACTATTCTTTATAAAATTGTCCAAGACTTTTTCGAAAAATGGTCGCTGAATTTTTAAAATTTCTTTAGAAATCCGAGTTTTCAGGTCTTCCAGATCTCCTAGATGTTTTTGTAAACGCGGCTCTTAAAGTATCACTACAAAAAATCGCATAACTTTGAATTCTTTTCGAAATTCTCTATGCACTGTCGTGATCGATTCACGCCGAAAATAACGTTCCAACGCAAAACGCACTCTCCTTCTCTGTATAGGATGGCATGATAACTGAAACTGGACAAAAACGAATTTCTCGCGTGTACACTAAACGTGAAGCACGCGGTTTGCGTTGTAGCAGTGTTACCAACTGCGTTATTCAAATAACAAAACCGTCCGTCTTTTCTGAATCATCCTATATTTGGGATAAAGTTAAAATTTTACTTCATTTTTTTTTTTAAGTTAAATCTATCGAATTTATTAAAACGAATTAACACGTCAGTGGTAATTTGTGTAAGTTTATATTTTGTTTTTGTGTGCGGTCATAGTATCATTTAGGTTTGATTATATAAGTTTCATAGTGTCGTTTGGACATATTTCTGAGAAATACAAAGACAGACTTAGATACAAGAAAGCGATCTACTACGTTTTGGTCCATGTTGGTGCATTCGCGGAAACTTATAAATACGACTGCCGTTGAATTTTTTGCCATATAATCGCGTGTGCTTAAAATTCCATGGACACATCAAGGTGGCCGACAGAAAAGTACTAAAATAGGTGCAATTTCAACGGGTTGAATAAAAAACATAAAAAAGAAGAAAAATTAAATATCGCTGGTAAAATACGAGAGGAAGGAATCTATAAATCGCAGGAATGAATTAGAACCTGAGGTGACATTAGATGAAGTGAGAACAGAATTAAAAAATGACAAAATATCTCTGCGGAAACAGGATCTTTCATAAGTGAGAAAACAATATTGCGTATATGTAATAAAATTTGGAAAACTGAAATTTTACCTGAAGAATGTTAATATAAAAGATGGATCAAAAACAGATTGCGCCAATTACCGGATGATAACATTAATCTCTCCTGCTAGCGAAATATGTATTTGGATAATAAATAATAGACTAAGAGCGTTTATTGCAAACTTTTACAAGAACAGTAAAGTATCAGTAATTGTAGACAATGAAACATTAACCATTTAATATAAAATGTAAAGTAAGACAAAGATATATTTTGTTTGTGGTTAACTAGATACGTAACTAGGTGTGATGAAGGTTTTTCTATCGGCGGAGAAATTGATTTTCAATTTAAGATGTGCGGACAGTGTTAATAACAACTTCAAACAATAGTCTAAGATCACTGACAGTTAAATTATATAGATCGTGAGTAGAGACGTTCGGACTACAAATGAACGTTAAAACAAATTTATGATTATCGATATGGAAGCCGAAATTTGTTTAGATGTCAATGGATTAAAAGTAGTAAACGATTCCCCGTATATTTTGATTCTGTAATATCCATCGACTACTATTGTGAAACTAGTATTAAAAGGAGAATAAATATAAGTCGGCCGGCAGTTCATAGACGAACTAAAATATGAAAAGACAGGATTCAAATTATTAAGTCGTTGATTTTTTCATTTTTTATACGCGGTTGCGAATCATGGACTATTAATAATAATAACGAAGTAAAGAAAATACAAATATTCGAGCGTTGTTATTGACGGAGGCTCTTAAGAATATTATGGACTAAAAAATCACGAATAAGATGATAGTTCTGCAGAGGATAGGCGAGAAGTGTAATACGACTACGAATTTTGCACTGTTTCGGTTGTATCACCGGAAGAAATAATCTCCATCTAAATGTTATTGATTGAATGTTAGATTGTCCGGCAAATGACAGAGGAAAGACCACATCGAGAATCTAATGTAACTAAAGATAACGACACTAAATGTAGCAGGTTGACAATGAACAGTTGCCAGTGGAGGAAAATGATTCACGAGATAATTGATCACAACAACGTCCTGCTTAACGACGATTATATATAATTATTCGTTGCCGATCGTCGTGACTGGCTACGTTTACTTTTACGTACAAAATGAGCTAGCATTCGAGGCACTATTTTATATGGAAAAACTTGAAACGATTGTTTCCTTTAGACAAATTTAATTTAGAAATTGTACTATGTGTAAATATCTGGTATTCTTGAAATATAAAACATATTTAATGGATTATTGGACCTACAATGTTCTGTATTAATGTGCAATTGTTATTTCTGATTGAATTTACATTTACTCCGATGATGTGTGGTGTAATCCGCACGAAATATAAATAAAAGTTGGTTCTTTAAGGACTGTCCCTTTTTTTGTGCGTGCATTCTTACTTTTACATTTTAATTTTTTTTTTTTATATATATATATAAAAATTTTCTTTCGGTTTCCAGTTGATTTAGTTTAAATATGAGCCAAAATGAATTATGTTGCATTATTATTATGTACGTTATTATTATTACGTTTTAGGGTAAATGACAGAATAATGAGCGCTAACGGTGTGTCGCTGGAGAATGTTGATTACGGAAAAGCTGTTCAAGTACTTCGAGACAGCGGAAATATGGTCACGTTATCGGTTAGAAGGCGATTATTGTTACCTTCTCAAGAACCTCACATTCTTCGAGTCCTGCTGAATAAAAGCCGCAAGAAAGACGGTCAGTAATAAATTGCAAGTAAGCATGTAATATCGTAAGCGATCGGGCAGGGATAGATTTTTCGCTTCATTTTTTGATCGAAAAATTTTAAATAGATCGAAATGAATCAAAATTATTCGAAATAATCACCGGTCGACAAAAGCCCCGTTAGTTTAAAATTACCAATCTAACTCATCTGTTTAGTCAATTTGTCAATTTTTTTTTTTTTTTTTTAATAACAATCATATATTTTGGTAAAATTGTATGTATAAAGGTGCAAAGGACTGGAGGAGAATTATATATCAATTAAACTACACATATATCGACTGTATATTCATAAATAAATAAATAAGTATTTCAAACTTGTGTGTGAAGTCCTTTGCAAGTGTACTTATATTTATGGGCAACAGTTAGGATGACATAACATAGTCCCAACAATTACCATGCAGTATATCATATGTACACACTTAAATATTATAAATTATTTTATATTAAAAAATGGGGAAAATCTTTATATAAATAATTACAATTGTTGCAAACATTTATTGTTTACCTTTACAAACTTAATTTTTAAACATGTAATGAGTGCAGTATCAGAAGATTGATCAGTTGCTCCAGATATTGGTTTCACGGTTGAATTAGTTTTATTAATTTTTTTTTTATTTATTTTTTATTTTTGTAAGATAAGAGCTAGCTCATGATATTAAATTTATGTCGCATTGCACTTTCAGAGAACTTGAGGAATGCTGAATGATTATTGCTGTTTAAATGAAGGGACTGCATGTTTCCTACTTTATACTTAAGTCGCTGATTAGCAAAAGCAGGACATTCATAGATAAAATGTTCAAGGTCGTCTATAATATCTCCAGAACAACAGGTACACCCTGGAACATTAACTAGATGGAACCTGTATAAATAAGCTGCAAACTTGCCATGGCCAGATAAGACCTGAGAGCTGTAGAAGTTAATATTTAATTTCTTCAATTTCAATGTTTTCCTTCCTGTGATGTCAGCATCCCACCTCCTTTGCCATTCTGTCAAAAGCACTTGGGAAACATGCTTTTTAAACAGGTTCATTGGAATTGTATGTTGAAGAGCTTGTAGCATGTTATTACCCACAAATTTAAGGGTTGTTAACAAATTCAAGTCACCCAGTATACGAAATTCACTTGTGACTGCTCTGCCTGCAATATATAGACCTAATGGGAGGACACCACTAATGACACAAGCAGCTGAGGTGGGAGCATTTCGATATAAAAATGACATACTAAGAAGAAATTTTCTCTGTTGTTTATTCACATTTTTTAAAACATTCAGTGTGATATATGTAGCAGCCCCATAACCATAGAGAGACTGAATTAATCCCTTATATAAAATAAGTCTCTGTGTATAATGGAGACCCCAAGTATTATATTGCAATCGACTCATGTTTCTAAAAAGTACATCACATCTTGAATGAATATGGTTGAGATGAGGCATAAATGTGAGTTTATCATCAATCAGAATTCCTAGATATTTTAAGATGGCTGTTGTCAGTCCAAAATTTGTGATGGTAGCCTCAAGAAATTCAATTATCATTCTTATTTGTTCAAAATCATAATACTTAGTGACCTTAAAAATAAGACAGAGGTCATCAGCATACGAGATTAACTCACAATTGTTATTTAGGAGTTTACAGAACTCCTCTACCTTATAATGAACATCAGAATATAGTAAATTCCATAGTGTAGGTCCCAGTACAGAACCTTGTGGAACTCCACAACTAGCTTTCCTTGAGCTACTTGCATCTCCAATGCTGAGTGAGCAACCCTATCTTGAAAATAGCTTACTAGCACATTAATTAAGTATGGATTGAATTTGTAATTTTTAATTATATCAAAAATTGCAGACCACTTACAGTTATCAAATGCACCTGCAATATCGAATGAGAAAACAACTGCAGTCATCCCTGCATTCAGTGTATTTCTGACTGCGTGTACTAATTTATAAACAGCAGTTTCAGCAGAGTGCCCTGCACGAAACCCAAATTGATTGCCATGTAATAAACACTGTTCATTTATTTTGGATAGCACTAGATGGTTAACAACTTTCTCAAACATCTTAGCAATGCAGTTGAGTAAAGAGATGTAGCAAATAATAACCCATTATTATTATTTATTATTATTGTTGTTTCATTCTCTAGCGTAGTTCTATTTTTCTTTAATACACTCTCCGGAACTAATTTAATTTCAAAGTTTAATGTACTACGTACAGTAAATTTTATTTTTCACATTTCACATTGTCATACACGTATATCTTTATATTATTAGATACTTTCAAAGGCATGTTACATCTTTTAAATATATATAAATACATAGATATATATAAAAATTTCTAAAGTGTTTAGTTGGGAGTTGGGTATATGGACACTATAATAAGTTGGAAAAATAGAAATATTTGTACATTTTAAAAAATATGCTGTCCGAGAAGAATCTTGAAGATCGGAATAAGTTAAAATTCCAATTAAAAACTATTGAAAACAGCAAACGAGAAAAAGTTAATTTATTAGAAGACGAAATAAATTGGTTAAATATATTTTGAGGCGTGAAAAAACAAAAACATAACTACGTGGAATCGATAAAGGTTTCACGGGAAGCTTTGACGTGTACTGTTACAATATCCAAGTTGGTAACAAATAATCATGATGATATATATGTTTTTATAATTACGTGTATTCGTAAAATATTGCATGAAATTTAATTTCTTAATCCCATTTTCCCGTTTTTTTTTTCATTATTTAAAAAATTAAAAAAACTTTTCTTAAAAAAAAAAATTATAATATTGTAGGAATAGATCTATTTTTAATGTAGATCACCGGTCTAATAAAAAGAAAACCTTATTCTGCTAAGAAAATAATAATGAAAGTACTTCTATAACGATAAGCGTTTAACTCACAGTCGGAGATGAACAACCTTCGAAATAAAAACTCAGGTGTGCGATGGTAATAAGGAGACGATAAATATGTGACGACCAGAATGTTTAAAAACTGGTTTTTGATTTTGTCCTAATGTTGGTATACAGTAACTTAGTTTGTGGTGGCTAACGTGGATCGAATTTTCCTATTTATTATTATAGGTATCTATATATCTAAATTATCTGGATGTTACAACGTGATATAACCAACTGGTTTATCGTCTTATATACATAAATATATATATATATATACACAAAACTTCTGCGACAGGTATACGCAATTTTTGTTTAATCGCCTAGCAGATTCATGGGATTGGAATTCTTAAAGTTTGGTCCATTCGTCGTGACTCATATCTAAGATATCTTCTGATTGTTGAAAGGTGATGAGGGCGGCGGAAATGCCATTTATGCTTTTTTCGATTTTTATTTCATTACGATTTTCGTACAAGAAAATATAATCATCCGTCGTAAATATTTGCGGTCGTAAACCTATTCCAGACTTTGGGACACGATACACAGTTAATACGCGTTTTCGTAGAATATACCTGTATTTATAATATGTCCGTGTGTTCGGTGTCCTTACTTTATAATTTCTAATCGTAACCGTTATATTACAAAAAGCGTACAATGTACATTTCACGGAAACTCCGATAATTAGTGACACACACAGTTGACCATAAAAACAATGACAAAATAACAGAGTTGAAGTGATTGTGTAACGAATGTGACAAAATCTATAATATTGATATATTATGACAAAACCAGTGTGGAACGGAACAATATTTACTTGAATTCGAAGACTTAAATTTAGTCTTATGAAGGATTATTGTGCACTTTTGGGGTTCGTTGATAAAGAATGTGCATTATGTAGTTCATTTATAAAATTGAATTACGTGGACTATGTTTCCTTAATTCGAGATGTTTTAAAGTATTTATGCGTTACAATTTTTGTATGTTTGTATCCGTAAGTATTATGCACATTGTAAAAAAAAAGTGGTCGAACTGGTGTACAAATTGCCTAAATTATTTGTCCCGAGTTACTTATTATTTTATTTAATAATTAACGTCCTTCTATTATTCCGGATTGTTCCAGCTTTAATTGTGTATTATTAATTTTAATAATGATTATATATTTCTGAATAAAATGTTTATGTTTATGTACGTGTATATGTATATGTATCACGACTGATATAGTATATTTGCGTATGTACGTGGGCTGAACACAAGTTTATCACATTATTCACTTATATATTTAATTATTTATATTATTTATCGTTTAGAATGTTGTTCCCGTTCGTATAATTTAAAATGACGTATTTCACTATATTAAGGTTGCGTTTATTTGGACAAAGTGGTTATAAATTTTTTTTTTTTTTGTTTATTATATCGAATATTATACTTAACTGTTTTATTTATTATGTATCTTTTGCGATATAGAAGTCTAATATTAAAATAAGTTGAATTGAATTTAAACTTTTCCTTCAGACTATTATTTCGGACTAGGTGAGATTTTATAAAATAAATCAGTCCATTTAATTCATCATATTTCAGTAAAAAATCTACTGTTATTTTATTTTTAATTAGTATATACATATATATATATATATATATATCTTCCTCTCATCTTTTTACGCCATCTCCGACCGAAGTTTGGCGATCACGATAGCTGTTCTAATTGCAGTGATTTCCCGTTGCCTTCTGGAGGATTTTCTATTGGGATTTACTCCCCTAGTCGGACGGCCCAGTTTTAAGGCGCTGGAGACTCACCTCCTCGCTCTAGATAGCATTTACTAATCCGACTGAGGCATATTGTCACGAGCGAGTTGTTGATAGTATGCTGTTGTTAATGCAGTAAAAAGCTTAACGGTATTTATTGGCAGGACATTATGGGGCGAGTTGTGTCATTGTTTTCTTCATAATAATTCAGAGTTGAATGATGACGAATAACTTTTATGCCGCCATCTGAGATCGAACCTTCGAGCATTTAGTTGACAATTGAACGATTTAAATACCTACGTATACGCGCTGCAATTTATATATTCTAAAGCTGTGTCAGTGTGCATGAAAATTTTGTGTACATTAGCATTTCGCGTACCTATCATTATAGAGTTCCGTTTTCGCCTTTCTATACTATACTTTTGACGAGTTACTTCAAGTTTTCAAAATAAATAAAATATGTTTTCAGATTTCGGTATCGTACTAGGTAATAGAATTTTCATAAAAGAAATCGGCAGTCGTTTAGAATCGAATGGCGGTCCTACGTTGCAAGAAGGCGACATTATTCTCAAGATTAATAGTCAGCCGGCCGATAATTTAAGTTTGAAAGAAGCGAAGAAACTGTTCGAAAGTAGTAAAGAAAAATTACATTTAACGGTCAGACGAGAAGCTAGCAGCAGTCCATACAGTACGCAAATATCGACTAGTTTCCAACCGAAAGGTGGTAGACGATTAGATTAATTCGATGACTTTATTATTATTATTATTATTTCCTTTTTTTAAAAAAAAAATTATAATAATCTTATTACGTCGATGATTTGATGGAAAAATATTTATATTGCCGTTTTTTTCTCCGCTGTAAATCGTGTCGATTTTTTATTATTACGTAACAATTACAATTTTCATTTTCAAACTAAGAGCGTTGTTGTAAAAAAAAATTGTGAACTTACGGGTATCAACAGTCAAATTTTTAAAAGTGGAAAAATACTTGAAGATTTTCTATTCGGAATTAACGACATCGGATTATTTTAAAAAACGATTAAAACATTAAGTTATATAACAATACGATTACGCTCTCTCATATATCGAAAATTCGATTTTTATTCTTAATTATTAATCCCCGTTCTTTTAAAAAAATATATTCAACTTGACCGAAGTGACATTTATAGCGTGTAGATCTCATTGAAAAAAATGAGCGTGCTCTAACTGGCGTTTTAAACGGGGTGTGTTCATAATTATACCTTCGAATTAAATTTTGATAATAATTTATAACGTTTGAAACGGTTAACTAAAAAAAAAATCGGGTAATTTTACCTAAGTTCTTTTTCAGTCGCGCTTTATCAATTTCCAACGCAAAAAAAAAAATGTAAATTTTGGAGCACGATATAGTTTTTCTTATTTGGTCGTAATTCCTCGATTTTTCGCCTTCAGCCCTGACGGTTATCTTAGGAATGGTATCTGGGCCGCAGCAATCACTGCAAAAGACTAACACCATTATTTTTCGATATGTACTGTCGTCTTTACGATGTGGAGGTGTTTCATAATACTGTATAAAATTACTCGAAGCAGTGACAATATAAACATTTTTTATTTACGGTATTGAGTTCTGTATCAAATTATTGTGTAAATAGACAATCGTTTCGTAATAGTTATATATTTATTTAATAATTGCTAATTTATGTTACGAAAATTTAAGGCGGTAATCCAATTATATATTCCATTTACAAGCATTTACTTTTGCATCCTTTAATATTTCTACTTTTAAACTTAACGAGATAATAACTAAATAAAATTAATATTATCATGTTAATATAATATAATTTTTCCTATATTTCTTTCGTAGCTAACTTATTAAATTCGTCATGTTTATTATTTACCTAATTCTGTTATATTACGAGATCTAAAACTATTCCTCTGCAATTACATCCTCGCTGCATACGGTAAATCGTATCCGCAGAATTACACGTTGTAAAGTTTTCTATTTCTAATATGCCGAGACGCCTTTGATATTTTTTAAAACTGCCGTGGAAATAAATTGTACGTTATAAAAATTAGGAACGAAACGATTTATCGAGTCCGTCATCCATATTAATGAAATATCGATACGTTAATCCGTTATGCGTATTCTGAATGATTTGATTTTGCACTGAATAATTCAGGATGTTTCATAATTGACGTTAGCGAAAATTTCTCAAAGTGACTACACTGAACAGCAAAGCCAAACCGGTTTAGATACCAACGATAGAGTATACGAAACAGTGTAAATGAAGTAATTAGACCGTACTGTAATTTTGGTGAATCACGAATTGAAACCAGTTGATTATCCACACAGGCGTACATTTTGCTGGTGGTTCTTAAACTTTAGTTGTACACGAACCGTATTCGATTTATGTTGGTTTAGCGATGAAGCGTGGTTTTATATTTTAGCTTACGCGCGAACATATGAAATTACAGAATCTGGTCAATGGACGCACACATATAGGGAAACAACGTCGCAGAGAAAATAGACGTGTGGTATGCGATTGTTGGGCAAATTTTCAATACTGAACGATATTTTGTTGCACCGCTTGAAGAAGATGAACGTGTTGCCTATTTCCACGAGAGCGTATATGTCGGCAGAGATAATGGAGTTTCTTAGAGGAATTTTTAGGGACAAAATCATTTCATAAAAGGCAAAACATCATTGGCCAGCTACAGATCCTACACCTTTAGATTTTTTTTCTGTGGAGTCGCCTAAAGAATAAAATTTATGAAACCCTAATCGCAAATATCGAAGAGCTCGAAAAAAAAATCTTAAGAAAGGTGTTTGCCAATCAGTTGAAACGGGTTTGATTCTGCTTGGAAAATGACGCGTATCATCTTCAACATTTATTATGAACTAAGAGGGTTGACAAAATATATTATCATATTTTTAATGTTTTTTTTTTTTCCATATTCACTAACGTCAATTATGAAAATATTTATTTAGTATAACTTTAAACTGTTTCGCGTTAACTTATTCTTTTTCCATGTATGAATATTCTATTTACATGATTAAATTCGTAAATCGTATCAATATTGTATAAAAAAATATATCTATAGTGTTAACGTATTTTTCTAAATCTACAGGAAAAATTCCTGCTATTTACTATCGATGCCCGCTTAGTAGTTTCATACGCTTTAATCATTTCAAATGCTATATTATTCTCTCAAAAGATCTGATAAGTCTTTCGATTTTGCAATGTTTCGTAATAATGTTATAAAGATTACGGAATTATTATCGATTTATTAGTACTTTTTTAAATATTAAATGTAATAACCGTTTCGTTTTATTCTTTTATAGTAGTATTTATTATTATATATTATTTGAAATAAAATTTAATTTTTCTTTTACATAAATCAGAGAACAATTATTCAGACGGCGCGGTAACGAACGGTAACAGCAACAATAACAACAACAACAATAGCAGCGGTATGTACGGAAGTTGCGCTCAAAATTTATACGTTCAACCGCCTAGTAGGCAACAACAGTCTTCGTTGCAAAATTTAGACGCGGAAAAGAGTAATAATTTATCGGCCAGAGCTACCGTCGTTCCAAATGCCGGTATCGGCGGTCGTTCTCGAAATCCGCTACTGGACGTTTCTCTAAGTCAGCTGGATAGACCGGCTTCTCCTGTTATTCATAATCATAACGACAATACCGCCGGTTAGTCGATGACGATTTATAGCTTCATAAATTTACTTAAATGCTATTCCGCGATTTTCCGTATACGGATGTAATAAAAGTGAAAATTTTAAAGTAAATGATATCATTTCTTTTTATACGCGGATTAACTCAAAAATCGGATAAAATCCTTTACGCAAATAAAATGTGCATCTTATAGCACAGCGTGTATAACAGTCGATAAGCTTATTGCAGAGAATTTTGACGGTAGGAATACATTGAACCCAGATAAACACGCGCTTATTTGCGGTGAAAAGCTATCCCTCAAAGAATGGGTACAATTGAATCGAATTCGTACTGGACAAGGACGTTGCAACGATCTGTTAACGCGGTGGAACATAAAAAAATGACGAAGTTGTCCATGCAGAGCTTTTGACGGGACACTTCACGAGATCCATAAAGTGTCAACGGCAGCATTAACTTGGCTACAAAACTTAAATATTATATTATAGTGTTTTCCTGCATCATGCCATACGATAAGAAGAAGATAGACGTGTAACGAAGAAACTGATTACTAAAATAAAATGAATAAGAAAAATTTTCAGGCGCTTTTACATTAATCGCTAGTGTCGTAATTTCTTCCCAATTATAAGTGTTATCGAAGCTGAACACGCAACTCGGTTGAACACAATATAGTTTTGTTGGCAAAATGGACGTCAATAGCTTTGCTTAAAACGGTGGTACAGCGCATGCTCAATGTAGGTCGCGATGTTAATGTTGCAACGAAACGGCGTTTGACGCAGTACAGCATACTTAATTAATGCAAATATTACAGAAGTATATTATCGATAACAAATTTAATATAACTGGGAACAATATCTTATACTTTTGTATCGAACGTGTGTTTTAATTTTTCTGTACTGACTAGTACTGTTTATTGTTCCGATATTAGTTCGGTCAATTTAGTTGCTTCGTGTGTAAATTTATTTTACGTTTTCTCCGTCTTTTAATTTTTTTAATAGAAATTTATTTGTTATATATTTCTGATACACTTTTGTCATTGTCCCTATACATAAGAGTAATGCTTTATTTTGTAACATATTTGATGTATTGCTTGTTTCAAGTTTATAAATACACCCGAATAGTCGATATAGGATCTGGTTATTATTTTTATATAACGTTATATATTTTTTTTTAATGACTCGTCTCTTTATGTTCAGAGATAGTTTATTAATGAATTGACGCCCTGATTGTTTTTTTTTATCATTCTTTCGATTTTTTCAGTTTAATTTTTCATTTAATTTAATTCGTAAATATTTAATTTCTCTGACATATTTTTGTCATTTATTTTTAACAATGGGTATTGATTTACCCTATTTCTACTAAATATAATTCCTTCGGTCTTTGTATCGTTTGTTGGCCAGTCGATTCGTTATATTTATCAATTTGTCTATGCCACTTCGTAATTTTTTTAGGCGCTAATTTCAGTTAACGGCAATTGTATACATTATAATATCGCCCGCGTATTGTAATACTTTTATTGACTGAGACTATAAACCTCGTGCTGTTCCTTTGTTTGCGATTATTGTGTATTTATCTGCTATTTCATTGTCCTATTTTATTATAATTTTTCTTCATGTATAGTATCGAATTATACAATTTATGCATTAGTTTTTGGTATCTCTGTCGCTTTTCGTTCGCTTAATATTTTTGAATTTACTTTATCATAATGTGACGTCAAATGTTACTGCAATCGTATGATGATTTCTTGACAAATTTATGTAAATATTAATAGTTATGATTCCAATATTATCTCTGTTCCGTATGGTTTTTCTGAAGCCATATTGTGTTTTTAGCATTTTGTTAGTATTTTCCATTTACCATTCTATCTGGGTTTTAATTATGGATTTCGTTGTTTTACCCGCGAAACTAAGTATATTTGTAATCCTTTGGATCCTTTCCGGATTCGAGAATCGGACAAATGTAATGGTTTTTCCATTTTTCTGGTATGTATATATACACTATGACATTATTCATAAAATCGTCTAGAAATTTTTAAAATTTTGTTACCGCTTTCATCGTCAGATCATTTGTATTTTTATTATGATTTAATGCTTTATTTAGTTCCCGTGTTGTAATTTTTGGTGTTTTTTATAAGTTATAATTTTCACACGTTGTGCTATATTGTTGTATAAAGTCGGTTATCCAGAAGTTTGATCTGTGGTTATATTATTTACCGAACCTGCAATTAGCTTTATTTGTTTCTGCGCCTTTGCACTTTTATCTCTTTGGTTATGTGTAAAGTTAATCTTTTTCTAGCCACCATTTCTTAATATTGTTCATTATCCTGTTCGGTAGTATTTTATTTTTATTGATGTCACTCGATCTGAAAGTGTTTTTATATTCTCTATAATAACTGTGTATATATATATATATATATATATATATATATATATATATATATATATATATATATATATATTTGTTTCTGATTGTTTATCTGCTTCTTCCTCGTATAATTTCCAATCAGTTGCTCTCCAACTTTTCTGTGATGATTTTTTTGGTGCTGTTTTCTGTAATAACCACATATTTTTTTATAACCAAATTAATAGATCATATTGATAATGATGGATAAATGATCACTCTTCATTGGGTCTTTTAGTATTTCGCAGTTCATTTTACTTGCTAACTCTGGAGAACACGCCAGTAGATCTGCAGTTGGTTTCAGTTTTATCATTTATGATGTAAATGTCATTTTCCTCGATTAAATGGAACAACTGTTGTCTTTCGTTTTGCATTTCCATGTTGTATGTGATTAGTATCGATATCCCGCAATGATAAATGTTTGCTTTCTTTTAATTTGGTTTCAGTATTATTTTTTCATTCTGTGATTAGGGAATGCATAGACAACCACTATATTAACGTTTTCATTATTTATTTTAGTTGTGGCGTTATCTATATTTTGAAGCACCATTTGGTTGGTGCTAAATATTGTTTGTAAATTAGGTTTAACAATTATTACTACTCCATATGGATAGGTTTATATGTATTTTATCTGTTGACAAATATTGTAATATTTGTTGAAGATTATATCTGCAATTTTAATCTATATGTTTTAAATGATATCGTCGACTGAATAACAATAGTAATAATTTATCATTTAGTTTGTCCCTAATAATATTTGCGATAGTATTTCCAGTTACAATTGTAATTTTCACGAAGAGACAAAAAATGCATTTATTATTAAGTCGATGATATAATTTATTTATTTTTAGGTAATGTTATGCCGCCTATAAATCACAGTCATAACTACAATCACAGTCACAGCTATAGTCTCGGCAATCAAGCAGATCATTTCGATAGTATCACTAGTCAACATAGCCATTCGCGTAGTCGAAGTACCGTTGATGAACCGCCGGAACCACCTCGCCCACCACCTAGAACTGAAGGTGTATATATATATATATATATATATATATATATATATATATATATATATATATAACGTATAATTCTACGTACACTATACAATTCAACATATTTATAGTTTATATTTCAGCGAAATATTTAAAAATTAGCAACTACGATTTATTTTTCACGATTATAAAGTCGAATCATTATTTTATCAATAAATGCTCATATTTCTTGTTAAGAGATATATTTTTTAAAGAAAACTGTTATTTCTAAATGTTTTTAGTTGTAGTTATATTTTTGGTCGCTATAACGAGGTAATCGTTTTAATTTAGTTAATTTGAAATATTAAATTTTTTAATTTTTAAATAATTCTCCAATGCACGATGGAAATTAAGTAGAAAGAAATTATCTATATTCTCCCGGTGTTTGCGTATAAAGTGGAAAAATTGAAGCTTTAAAAAACATATTGTTAAATATTTTAGGGTGGCACAGAATGATCAAGGAAGAACGATGCTGGAAATCAAAATGTTGAACCATAAATGCATTAAGTGGATGAGAGAAAAGATTAAATTGTGGAACGTATTTAAACATGTAACATAACTGAAATGAAATTAGGTAGTGTGACCCGGACAGTAGACAGAAGGTGGTAGACCACAATAGATATCAAATTAAATGCGTGAAAATCCTGGTCGTCCGTATATTAGAAAGTCAACCGGAATGAAATAGATGAACATTGATATAACCGAAGAGAAAAAGAAACCCGTTTAAATCTAGCAGTGTAGGAATATGTAAACACATCGTTATATATAGCTTTTTTCTTCTTATTTTTCGATGTGTTATCGTGCTGTGTCCTGCTTTTTTGGCCAGAAGCACGGAAAGAAAGGTATTATATTAGATTAAAGGAAGGAGATTTGTGTTATTGAGGGAAGGTAGCTTCAGTTTAGTAAATATTCGTATATTTTTTTTTGGGGGGCGGACATGTTATTACGCATTGCACTGTCTATCAACTTTAAATGATCGACCATTCAGTGATCTCACGATAAAGTATAAGAAAAGAACATTGGTAAAGGTAATTAGAACAATAACTAGATATACAAAACTCTATTTCTGCTTTTAAACAGTACGTAAGCCTGCTTTGTATATCAATATTAATTTAATTATTATTAGTTATAATAACGTGATTATTATTATATTTATTTATTATTATTAGGACTTGTTTCATTAATATATATTCCTGGTTTTATTCTAGATTATTACGGACTGTCTAGACAATTGCATGATGACGAAAATGATGTTCATCATTCTAAATATCAGTCGTAAGTTTTATATATATATATATATATATATATATATATATATATATATATATATATATATATATATATATAATATAGGAAAAGAAATTTAATATGAAATATTTTGCCCGAATATTAAATTCTTTTCATTAATCTTCGTATCTAGCATTTGGGATTATATTATAGTGAATTCTGCAATATTTTGAGGATAGTACTCGTGCGTAACAGATAACTATAAAATGCGGAATTGTACAGCATATATTGTTTTTTGTCCTTACCGCTTATTTAAAAAACCCCAGAAGTGCAAAACTTTAATATTAACAGACTCTTAAAGTGTTATATTACAAAAGTAAAAGTAAAAAGAGTTCTTTTGTCAGTTATATGAAATCCCAGTTTTTTGTTTTTTTTTTATCTCAAACTCGATATCATTTTTATAGGTCCCAATAGAGCAATCATGTTGAATAAAGTAGTGTACACAACACAACTAATTCTACAGTATTTTCGTAAAGCCCTTATAATGTTCTTCGTCCATGTATTAATCGCAACTCTTAAATACATTTTTAATCATCGCTTGCAATAAAAGTGAATCCATATTCCAATAACTTATTATAAAAACTTCATTTTGGCAACCATTTGATAACGTAACACGTTCTAATTATATTTCACTCAGCCGATTTCACATTATATTCCATTCGCACGATTACTTAATTCAGCTTTTGTTTTTTCTTAGTTTCTTTTTTTATTCGCGAACTCTGATATATATTATTTCATCGTCCCATATCCTCCAACATACAACAGTAGATTTCCTTCCAACCATTCCTTTTACTATTTCTAAAATTATACAATTTCTTTCTACTTCAATCGGATTAAATGTATATTTAAAAACTAAATCCAACATCGTAATAGCTTCAGTGCTTACACATTAATCTGCTTTAAAAAAGAATAAAAATATAATTATATACGGTTTATTGAAATGGTTTGTCGATGATTTATTTAATCTGTTTAAAACAAAAAGTTACGATTTTTATTTTTTAAAGGAAAATATCGCTGAAAAATTTTAGGTTAAAAGAAATATCAGGAAATATTTCTGTAGTTCTTCCTCGCTGATACATATTTTTAGTTTAAAAATTAAATAAAATAAAATACGTTTTGTACCCGCATCACGATATATAAGTGTATTTGATTTGATTTTTAACTATAAGAAATACTTACATAGGTTCCGAGGATGTTTAGTCTATAAATGAAATGAATTTTTAGTCGAATATGACAATTTTCAATTTCAGAGACGAACCCAGATTTATAGCTTTTCATAAAGAGGGATCAGTTGGTATTCGATTAATCGGTGGAAACGAAGTTGGTATATTCGTAACCGCTGTACAGCCTGGTAGTTCAGCCGCCATGCAGGGACTACAACCGGCCGATAAAATACTTAAAGTAAGACATTTCTTTTTGTATGTACTTATATTATGATTTCTAATTTGGTGTTATTATTTATGAAAAATCAAAAGTCTATATAAGAGAACATACTTAAAATGTTTAACTAAAACACTTTTTATTATTGTTGTTAATCGCAGTTGTATCGTTTAATTTTATAATAACATCATTAGCAAGTATTACAAATATTTCACATACGGGGGATGATTGAGGAACATCCTATAGTTACATATTATCTTTTTTAGCGGGAAATTTTACATTTTAGTTTATGAAATAAACAAAAAGACTCGATGAAATGAACATATCATGCAATATTTCGCGTATAATATTACTTTTTAGATGACCGAGATAATTTTTAATGTATTATATAAATATTTAACTAAAACGTTTAACGTCAAGCAAATTTCCTTTATAAAAATATTTTTATTGGAAGTTTATGTAACGATAAAGGATTGTGTAATAACTACGACGTTTAGTAATATCTATTTTCGTAATCGACTCGATATATACTGTGAGGACAATTCAAGTTACCTTCTAATTAATTATTATTATTTTGATTTTCATCTGTTAAGTTTTTCTAATTTATTTATGTTCTCTCGTTGTGTTTTATCAATAAATCTGTTAAATACGATTTTAAGCTTTCATAATTGATTTCTGTACGTTCAGAATTATGATGTATATTTAAAAAATGCAACAATCGCGTTAAAAATCATTAATTTTAATAATTAATAAGAAAAACTTTTCGGCAGTTACACCATTTTCAAGGTAAAGTAAATATAAATATATAATAAGATAAGAAATGTAATATATGAAAAAAATATAATAACATCTAGCGCATTCAGTTCAAGACTGATGCTTGTCAACAGCCAACAAAAACTATATATATATATATATATATATCATCCAATCGTACGTTCGATTTCGAGCGTCGTGACCCAATTTATGACTTTGAAGAAAGTTTTCTCCATATACCTCTGTTCTCGGCCTGGTGCATAATTTCTTGGATTGTCTGAGTACCAGTTGTCTTTTTGATTTCGTCGATAAAGCGTATTGGTGGTCT
Source organism: Coronaproctus castanopsis (assembly GCA_032883995.1). Classification (NCBI taxonomy): domain Eukaryota; kingdom Metazoa; phylum Arthropoda; class Insecta; order Hemiptera; family Monophlebidae; genus Coronaproctus; species Coronaproctus castanopsis. The sequence goes on along the minus strand of CM065053.1, from coordinate 103,151,043 downwards.
ACCTATCTGCCGTTTACCCTGTGCTTTTCCTTGAATGACCACCTTCTCGATACTATTAGCTCGAATAATATGCCCAAAGAACTTCAATGTTCTTTTATAAATGACAGGCATTATTCTCTGGTGTTGCTGGATATTTAACTGTTGCAGAATTGAGGCATTCGTTCTACGGAGAGTCCATGGAATTCTTAACATTCTTCTGTATGCTATCATTTCCATTGCCTCGAGTCTCCTTTGAGATGATTTATTTAATGTCCATGATTCGCAGCCATACAGTGCAATGGGAAATACCATTGTTCTCATCAGGTATAATTTCGCTCCATATTTTTATTAGCTTTTTATTGCTACTTTGGCTAGTTCTATCCGGCGTTTTACTTCTTCGCATCCTCCCTTATTGGACAAATGTGCTCCAAGATATACAACATAGTCTTTGCATTTCATATCCAGTATTAAATTTAAGTTTGGAGCTAACTGTTTGGCACTATCTACTACCATGATGAGCATTTTTTTCTATTTAATTTCAGGCCAGCCTCTTCGCTGACAGTTTCGATTAACTGCAGCAGCCAATAAAACTGTGTCATCTGCGTATCTTAAATTTGTAATTTTATAACCACCCACATATATATTTAATAGTTGTTTTTTAAGTTGAGTATCTATTTTTCATATATTACTCTTCTCTGTTATTATATATTTATTTATTTTTATTTAATTTTATTTTAACTTAAAAATGTCATGACTGTTTTGTTATTAATCATTGTCATTAGTGATTTCAACTTGATTGTTTCATTTTTTTTATAAAAAAACATTACTACACACAGACACACACACACACACATATATATATATATATATATATATATATATATATATATATATATATATAACCTTAACAAAAATCATTTTAAAATCGTATGAAACCTTAGCAAAATCGTTCTGAAATCAAACACGTTATGTTTAATTTTGACAATAAAACTTCAATCAACTTTTTATTGGACAAATAATAATAATATGGCAAGTTTCATCGTGTAATTTTTGAAATAAATATATTTTTAAATGATTTAATTTAATTATTATCGCTATTACTATTATTATGGCGCCATGTATATCATTCATTTAATATATATTATTCTATTTGTATTCACTATATACTGTATTTAAATAAAGTTTGATTTGTTTGATTGTTACCATTATTATTATTACACAGGCGAATGATTTGGATATGAAAGGTGTAGTACGCGAAGAAGCTGTTTTATTTTTGCTTAATGTTCAAGATCAAGTACACCTAGTCGTTCAGAACAGGAAAGACGAATATGAACATGTACTAGCGAATAATCTCGGAGATTCTTTCCATATAAAGTAAGAAAATAAATTATTCTTTTCAATTATATATATATATATATATATAACTTCATTTTCTTCTCCATTTTATGGATTTGAGGTAGTGTACGTCAAGTAGGATGCGTTAAAATGTATAATGATAGTCTTGATATGGCCCAAAAAATAAAACTGATAAGAAATTTAAACGAGCACTTCAGTTTTCCAAATGACATCCAGGGGACAGTGTCTTAAGTACAGGTATCTTTATATCCGCTAGATTTTTTCGCCATTTACAGTTATCATCATGTCTTCCATTGTATTCATCGTTATCTTCGTTCTTTGAAGATTTATCTTTAATATGATCTTTTCAGATGTTAAGTTCTATCAGCGTGACTTGTATTTTTCCCCCACTTTTGCTTATTAGAACTAATGTAAGTAACAAGTTTTCTCCATGTGTTTGCGTACTTTGAGGTAAAAATTCCAGAGTGCAATCACGTCGGCAAACAAAACGATTATGGGGTTTTGAGAAGCAAAGCATTAAGTGTAAATTGGGTGGGTTTACAGACAACGACGGATCTTCTAGTATAATTTAGTAGCTGTGTTTCACTACTTTTGTTTCACCAACGACGGACCCGGATCGATAAACCGTTTGGTTTATTATATTCTGTCGAGAGCTTGTTGAATATGATTGTTACAACCAGACTGTTGTATTTTTTTACTTGTAATAGCAATTTGTTTTTCATATCCTTATCTAGATTACTTTTTATTGATATATTTAGTCGACTTGTAATATAAAAATATGTTGTGTCGTAAAAAACGTCGCCAAGCGATCCTTCGCAACTCAAATATTGATTGTGGACCGATCAAATGACGCTTCCTTGTTACTCCCATCCACCCGAACAACCGGGTAGAAAGCTGTGTTGGCGAGAGGTCTTTTTAACATTAAAAATTGTTGTTCCTGATGGGATTCGATCTCAGAAATCACAATGCCAAAGTATTACGTATATATATATATATATATATATATATATATATATATATATATATATATATGCCTCGTGGCATCGCGATGTGAGTTATCCAACCAGGACCAAAAAATGTGAATGTTAAAAAGACCTTTAGTATACTCAGCTTTCCATCCGGTTGGTCGGTAAATGAATATCAGCACTCTAGTTGATGGGTGTGGCAAACCATCCTTATTGTTTGTCAGGAAGCGTCGTTTGGTCAGTCCACTATAAATATTCAGTTTGACGAGGGTCGCTTAGGCGACGTTCTTTACGAACTTACGGTTTGATATATATATATATATATAATCATTAAGTGCAGTCTCCATATCGGAGGTAGGCGACTACTTGCTATGCATATTTTTTTGTACAGTATAAGTAGCATACAAGGCAGTTATAATATAGACACACACACACTCGGGAGAACTGATTGTAATCGCTTTGTTGTCACGATACAATGCAACCCCGCGTATTATTGTAGTGTACTACATTGTTTACCAGCGCGCATATGGTGTTGTGTGTGGTGGTTTGTAATTGCCTTCGACGAGATAATATTACGATTATTTATATTTTTATTTTCTGATGATAATTTTTATGTCGCCGATCGTACCTTCCTAGTGGAAGTCCGTGTTCTTAGCCACTCGACTATTCCGACGACATAACACCAAGCTTTTCCAGACGGTCACTCATCCAAGTACTAACTTGGTCCAACGTTCTTAATTTCGGTGATCTGACGAGAACCGGTGCATTCAACGTGGTATAATCGTAATTATATATATATATATACTCATTTTCTTTGCAGGGCACATTTTGATTATGATCAACCGATTAAAGGTGAAATGAGTTTTAGGAAAGGTGATGTATTTCACGTAATTGACACTCTTTATAATGGGATTATTGGTTCATGGCACGTATACCGAATAGGTACGTTGATCATGTCAGTTTTTGTATACTATAAAACATATTGATGTATATGTATGTGTGTATGCGTTTGTGCAAGTGTATGTATATGACGATTTGTCAAAACCATGTTTTGTGTGGCTTTTCTTTGTGAAAAATTAGTTTTATTTTCTTTTTTATAATATTTCATTTACACATGTATTGTTATATAAAAAATAAAAAATAAAAAATTAAACTTGTTTACATACACACACATGCGTACGTATGCAACCACAGTATCGGGGAAAACTGGGTCAGTTGGTTTAGGTTTTCACGGAAGAGGAGTAATTTTGTTGGAAATCTATTTTCCGTAATAAACTGATATAAGCCATTTGTAATAGAAATATATATACACACACACACATATATATATATATATATATATATATATATATATATAATGTATATATACGAATGTAATTTATGAAAGGTAATTTGCTCATAATTAATATTCTAAATAAAGAAATATGTTATAAACTGCAAAATGTAAGTATGTATCTATGTTACGCATTGTTATTTAAATATATGTTATTAAACGTTCGAATTAATAATCACAAGTTCAGTTCTACTGACTATATTAATGTTTACATTTAGACGATATGTTGACGTAACTTGCATATATAGTACGTACATAATGATGTTAATAAATTTGATTATATTTTTAGTTCGCTGGGTGGTAAACTATAGGGCTAATTTGTAAATATGAGATAATATTCTACTATAAACGATTAGTGCAGTCAGTTATTATACTCATATTGTGCTGATGTATACTATAAAATATATTAAATATACAACTAACCTAAACTTCACTGAATCGATTTATTTATATGTAACTACTTTAAATATTCTAATCCAGATCATACAACGGGTTTTACATATCGATTTTTGTATTACATCATCGGAACGATTAAATGGGGACCCGCAGGTATACAGGTCGGAAACAAAAATTTAAACGCACTTTTTATACGCGGATGACTGTATTATTTGCAAATAGCCTGGAAAAATTACAAGAAATGATACAGGCAGTCAATTATAAATGCACACAATCAATATAAATAAAACTAAATATATGTGCAATGAACTTGTAAGAAATAAATACAAGGATATAAATATAAACACACAAAAAGTGTAAATGGTTGATAAATTCATCTATTTAGGACAATTAAAGTAAACAACGACCTAGAAAGTGAAATATCCGGAAGAATACAATTAGCATGGATGGCATTCTCAAAGCTTAAAAGTATACTTAAGGAAGTTAAAATACCGATAAGCCTGAAAAGGCGTGTGTTCGATCGGTGTGTAATACCAGTTTTAACATATGCTAGTGAAACATGGATATTAACAAAAAAAAAATGGAACAAAAAATAAAAGTTAATCAGCGAAAAATGGAAAAGTCTATGCTGGGGATCACACTGATGGGCAAATGGACGACAAAGCGCATACGAAAAACAACAAAAGTTAAAGATGCAATAAGTATTATTAAACATAGTAAATGGGGATGGTGCGGACATGTGCGTCAACATCGCAGAAATATGAGAGCAAACGAGCTTTAGGACGACCAAGGATACGGTGGATAGATGAAATCCAAAAGTTCGGGTCAAATTGGCGAGATGAAGCTCAATATCGCGGCGTCTGAAAAGTTGGGTGAGGCCTTCGTCCAGCACTGGACTGATAATGGCAAATGAAGAAGAAGAAGAAAAAACACACTAATCATTAATATTAATGAGCAATGGTATTAAAAATAAAGAAATTTAATTTATAAATTTTTGATGAACTTAAAGTAAGATACAATAACTTAACAACTGATACATTAATAAATAAGTACTTTTTTAACGGAGCCAGGACATTTTAAACATCAAACATTCGAATAGTAAAATAATACACTACTCAAACACTTCCTATTGGTTATTATTGGTGATAGAAAAAATCCTGTAATTGTGAAAGTAACGAATTAAAATAACGTTCAACATATACCACGTATGAAACACCTAAAACAATTGTGTAATATCGACTGTGCTCTTGAATTGAATTGGAATTATTTTGTTCGATCAATTTCCTGGATTAACTTCTAAATTACTCAAAATCAAACGTACCTACAAATACATAATAACTACTGGTAGCCATAAGAAAATTTTACAAACTGCTCGTCTTTGTTATATCTTATTTTCAGTATAAAATAAAAATAAATATATTAAATAACTGGCAAATATAAAAAAGAAATGAAAAATAAAAGGAGAAATTTTTTTAAAAACACTAGTGAACGTAAAAATTAATAGCATATATATATATATATATATATATATATATATATATATATATATATATATATATGATTACATATGTATGTGTGTGTTAAACACATTTGATTCAAAGAAGTATGATATTTCATGATTTTTTCATATTGATATGCCACCATATTTTAATGGAATGTTAGTCTAACAATGGAATCGTGTTATACTTTTTAACATATGTCCTGTTCTATTGAAAGTATCTTTTTTTTTTTATTAGTTTGTTCGTTTAATGTTTTTCGCGCAGGTAGAAATAATCAAGAAGTACAGAAAGGTATCATACCGAATAAAGCCCGAGCTGAAGAATTAGCGACGGCTCAATTTAACGCTAGTAAGAAAGAATTAACAACGTCTGAGAGTCGCATTAGTTTTTTCAGAAGAAAAAGAAACAGCCATCGTAGATCCAAGTCATTAAGCAAGGTAGTTTTATATGTAACATTTACAAATGATTTTTTTAAAAATTATTATTATATAAATAGCGTAAAAATATTTTACTATTTAACACGTTGTCTATTATTATGCGCGCAATGTGTACATTTTGTTAGAAGTTCTTGAGTTAGATTCCTACGAGGGGTCCCAAATTAGTTCATAAATTACTACGAAAATATGTGCGAAATGATTTATGAAAACCTATAATTATAAACATATATAAAAGAAAGGACATAAATTTGTTAGTAAAAGCTTGAACAACAAAGCTGTGACAAAATTTTGGATAGAATTCTAGCTAATAGAATTAATCATGTTGTTGATATAATAACTGAAAAGCAAAATCATTTGACTGTGTCAATAGAAATGCACTATGGATATTTCGAAAAAATTTGGATGTCTGACAAAATATTGATTAATTTTATTTCGCCCTTGTACTTCAATGATATGGATATTTTATTCGGAAAGTAATTCACATTTTGATGTAAACACTAGTGTTGGACAAGGATGTGTTTTGGTACCAACTCTACATGATTTACAACTGTGTTCATGATCGTTGTAGATTGACAACTAATGCAGCGTGGCATCGGTACGAAATTTCGCCTAGACGATAGTTTCGATAATTTAAAACGACTTAAAGCAAAGTCAAAAAGAGTGTTACATGTTACGTTACAAATCTTTATTATGTTGACGATTGTATTATAGCTGCGCATAATTTAAGACTCGGAAAGTATCGCTATATGGAGGACTAGAGTTGTTAATTAATGTAGATAAAACGAAGATTCTATCACAGTTCTCTGCTACAAATAATCGAGGTGACGTCCGTTTGCAATTAAATTCCGAACTCATAGAACTTGTTCAACACTTTCTATATCAGGAAGTTACACTTCGTCTACAGCGAAATTAGATGCGGAAATTAACTATAGATGGAATCGTATATCAGCAACAACTAACATTTAAAACTAACGACTAAAATTTCGTTATACAAAGCGATTATACTTGTAAATATTCTTTATGGAAGCGAAATCTGGGTTTCGTACAAAGACAAATATAAAGTCTGGAAACATTTTCAACAACGATTTCTGTTGCGACGTATGAAAATTAAATGTGGCGATTTTATAACAAAACCGCGAAGTTGTTAAACGTAGCGAATGGAACCCGTAGAATAATTGTTACGCAATTACACTCTGTAGATCACATGTCATAAGAATGGAGGACAACACACAAAAAAAAAAAACTACGGAGAATCACATCAAGGCATATTCATGCAAGCCAGATCACGCAATATAATGCTCGAACTAATAAAATTAATGAAATTAGAAAATTACTAGGAGAAAATGGCAAAGAACAGAGATTACAGTGGATAATTATCACTATCAAAAATACCAGCAATATAGTCGAAAATTGAAAGAATTGGAAATGTCCGCACTTTGTAGCTGTCATCTATGGGGACGTTCTTGTCAAGCAAGTATTGGATTTATCTCATACCTTCGTACTGGCGATTAATTTTCTTTCCAATTTTGTCCTATTTCTTTTTCATACAGACGAGACTATTTCGATATATTACATTTGTATATCACGATCACGATGCGCTTATATCAGTCCACTGCTGGATGTAAGCGTTCCCCTTTTGTTTCCACCTGTAGCGATCTTGGGCCTCGTTTATCCATTTCACACCGGCTGATCTATGTATATCGTCCTCGACTTCTGCGTCCTTTTCTTGGAAGCCATTCTGTTATTCGTTTCGTCCACCTATCATCGTTTCTTCTTGCTACATGACCTGCCCAATTCCATTTCAACTGCGCTACACGTCCGACTACATCTGACAATTTAGTCTGCTGTCTTATCCACGTGTTGGTTTTCTGGTCTGATATCTTTATATACAAATGGGGGGGGCATTTGTGTATATATATATATATATATATATATATATATATATATATATATAATTTTTTATAATGTGGAATGTAGTGATTTTTTTATAAAAAATCATTTTGAAAATTAGTTAAATCACTAATATTTATTTTCTTAAAGAAAACACAAAGCTTTTCGGCATTTACGCCATTATCAAGTGAAATATTTTAAAACATCATAATTTTAAAAATATAAATTAAATATAATTACTTAAAAATATGTGATGATGATTGTGAAAATATGTTCCAAAAATGCTGTCTGCTTCAGTTCTGTCTACTTTTTGATTTGTTGAAATTTAATATCAATATATTTGTTTATTAATTTTGTTTTTTTATATTAATTTTTTCTTCAATACTATTTTCCGGATTCTGTAAAAGTTGTATACTGGTGGAATTTTAAATTTTTCATTTACTATTGCGATGTATGATGTCCAAAAGTAAAATATAAAATATAAAAATATACAAACACAAAAATTTTTTAAAAAACACAATTTTATAAGTAAAATGAAAATAAATATTAAAAATCTGATACTTACCCGAAATCTGGCTCCATTAACTAAGGCTTCATTCTTTTACACGTCGACACTTACACCCATATTTTTAAAATAAGAATGCGTAGTTTTCACGATCGCCGACTGAAACCGACTGAAAATCAGAAATTAACAACCGAATATCTATTTGCTGTTATTCATGCTGACAACTGTATAAAACGGGCGAAAATTTCTGTTATGCTACTGACCCCAACAACTGCGTACAGTAATATCGTACAGGGATTTCAGGTCAACGCACCAGTTTACTTACATATTTTATATATAACTACTATACGCATACGAATGTACTTATTTATTTAATTTGTGTTTACGTTAATGTTGAGGATTGCATTAAAAATTACACATAGTAAACGTACATCTTCGTGAGAAATATATAGACACTCTTGTAATTGTATTTTATCGATGGCTGACAATAAAATAATGAAATAATATTCGAATGACAGGACCATTGGGACGATGTAGTATTCGGAGACAGTATCAGTAAATTCCCCGCATACGAAAGAGTAATATTAAAACATCCCGGATTCACGAGGCCGGTTGTATTATTCGGTCCAGTAGCTGATATTGCTCGTGAAAAATTGCTCAAAGACTTCCCGGATAAATTTTCATCTCCTCGTTAGTATTTACATAAGATATCGTTTTTATTAATTATTATTTATTTTTATTTATATTACTATAAGGAAATGTGGCGTCGTGTTCTGTTTTCGTGTTTTGCTTGCTCGTCTTTGTGATTCAAGATATACTTACTTTTTTCTTAATATGAGCTTTGCTTTGTTTAATTTTTTTATTTATTTATTTTTTTGTCGCTCTTTTCGATAAATAATAAAGAAAGTGTAATTCTGATTTAAATTATGTCGTTATTTGAATAAATTGTTATAGAATTAATTTGGTAGTTAACGCGGAATAAATTCTCGCCTAAAGTTCCGGTAAAAAATTTGTAAATTTATCCAGCGAGTTATAAGAATAATATGTAAATTATTATTTAATTAAAATGGAATACACGAAAAATGAATCACAGTAACCTAATTAGACACTTAAGCGTGATACCAAATAGCAGATCTGTCGGAAGGATTGTTTTGTACCGCAGATGAAAGAGGTCTCAAAAATCTCAAAAATTAAACTTCCTTATTCTTAGGTTTTCAGTCAGAAACACAAATGTAAATACATTGTTTATCTATTAATCTATATATTTATTATTATTATTTTATTATTAGCACGCTTGTCGCATTCAAGGATCTTGTCAAGTTATTCGGCTTCTCGGCAGGGTCCTACAAATTAACACATGTTTCTGCTCTTTATTCGTTAAAAAATACAACGTACAATATTGTAACTAACGAATACATGCTTATCACGAATCTTGCGAACAACAATAATAAGTTAAAGATGTCACATTTTAGATTCGTAAATAATTCGAATATTACAATGTTTAGTTGACTGACAAAATGTTTATAAAACAACCTATCATTATTTATATGGGTTAATTCCACATTCATCGGGTTCACTTCATACCATACTTACTCTACACTTCATTGAATTTTAATACGTTCGTATTATTTAGTGTAAAGTCTAACATCTACAATGTAAAATCTGAATAGAGATTGATGAAATATTTTTTTTTTAATTTATTATTTTTATACTTAACTATTTGTTGATGCACTGGGTTAAATAGATTTTGAAAAGTATTGAAAAATTTTTCACTAAATATTTTTTTCCATTTTTAAGGGTACTCGATCATATTTTTATCACGGGCTTATGTGGCGGGCTTGTCAAATAGAGACTCTGTTAACCTTAAACAGCCAAAAATGAAAAATAAAATAATTTAAGAGTTAGTTTCAATTAAACAAAAAATGGAATAATAATTTTTCCATTTAAAACTTTAAAAAATAATTAAAATGGAAAATTAATTCTCTAACAATTTGAGAAATAGTATAATGCACTTGATAGCATTAGGGATGCAAAAGAAAAATAAATAACGAAATATGTTAAGGTAACGTTAAATAATTGACAACATTCGATATAGGAGAAATGAGCTAAATGGATCGAAATAAATAACATTAAAAAAAAAATAGTAGATTAGTAGATTTTTTTAATTATTAGTGTTACTTGCGAAAGTGAGTTACTCGATATATTTATATGTATGTATATGTAACGGGAATAAAAAATATTTTTCGTATTGCAAACGTTAAGTTTATATTTGATCATATATAGTAATTATTCGAAATATTTGTTAGAACTAGAAAGTCCTTTGGATGGTACCAATAAGAAGGTGTCCGGAATAATTAGATTGAGTGCAATTCGTGAAGTCATGGAACGAGGAAAACACGCTTTACTAGACATTACACCCAACGCGGTAGACAGACTAAATTACGCCCAGTTTTACCCGATAGTCATACTGTTACGAGCTGAATCCAAGCAAGTCATTAAGGAACTCCGAGTCGGCATTGCCAAGTACGTATGCTCGTTATATTATAAATATGACCCTCTAACGAAGAAAATACTGGATGCTCAATGTCCACGTTTACTAGATTACTAGATTTCTATTTATTTCTCAACATTCATTATTATTATGCAACTTATAATTGACTTTAAAAATAAATTACAGATTATTATATATATGTGTGTGTATAAATAAAATATAGGCACATGATGTATTAATAAATTGTGCTTATTGGCTGAATTTTAATTAATTATCATAGTCGTATGCTCGATCCGAACATCGTGATATTATGATTCATAAAATTATATAGAACTAATCATATTGTTCTTAAAAAAAAAAAAATATGAATCAAATAATTTACCGTTTGTTAATTTATCAGTTAGGTAAAATTAGAAAAAAAAAATCGTGTAACGGGGAAATAATTATGAAAAAATACAAAAATTGGAAATAATTATAAATTTTTAAATATTTGTTCACGCCTCGATTTAGGTCGGCTCATAAAAGTAGTCGAAAATTATTCGAACAAGGCCAAAAGTTGGAAAAGGTTTGGTCACACGTATTTTCTGGTTCCGTTACTCTTTCTGGTCCCGATTCATGGTACAGAAAATTGCGGGAATTGGCAGACAAACATCAAAATTCTCCGATATGGATTAGCGAATCCAAGGTATATTATTTATACGAATATCAGATATTTCGACGCTTAAAAACAATAAAAAACGTTTTAAACATTTCAGATTATTTTATATATATATAAAAAGAGAAAAATTAGGGTTTTCCCGTAAAACTAAAATACCGAGTATATTGGTACCTAATAAAAATATAAGTAACGTAAATGATTCGTTTCTCAATCTATCAAATGCATTGTCCTTCGCAAGGACGACATCATATTACTTTGACGATTCTTTTCCATATACTTCGGTCTCTTGCTAGGAGAAATTCATCCGGCACATAATCTCAATTAGGGCCTTCACTCTATCCAGCCATCCCATTGGACATCTTCTCTAGAACGCTTTTCAGGTATTTTGCACGGCATAATGTTTTTCTGCATCCAGTTCTCATTTCTTGCTACGTGTCCAAAATATCTTTATTCATTTCTGTCGGTAGCGTTACCTTCATTTTAATTCGTCTAAAACCGATGCGTTTGTCCTACGGGGTACTCGATGGTATCCGGTGCATTTTTCTATAGATTTCCATCTCAAAGGAATTTCCGCTTCTCATGCACTCCTTTAATCGTCTCAAGTTTCGGATGCACAAATCGCTGCGTTTACTAATTTTAATTTTGTTCTCCTCGCTATATTCGTGTATTTCTATAATTTTTCTAGTCAAGGTAACTGCAACTCTTGCTAATGTAGTGCGTTTACGTATTTTTACTTTTCGCATTCTACTGCAATTTGCAAATTGTAACTCGAGATAATTAAAAGCATTTATTCCTGCAAATTCGGTACTATCTGGGTGGTTAGTTTTGACCCTGTCTATAATCATCACTTTGAACTTGGATTGATTCACTTGTAGTCCGACTCTATCTTACACCTTCGTATAATGTATCGTCCCTTCTCTATCTGGATAATCTACGACATATAGCAATATTTCTTAAGAAGTCGGCGTCCTTGATTAATATATAGTCCTTACAGTATCACGTTGGGTAAGCTCAAAGACATCCCCATTTATAAAAAAAAAATACTGTTCACCCACATTCTTCAATTTATTGATGAGATTCTTTATTACGAAGTTTGAGGGTGTTAATAAATGAAAGAATTTTTCCAAAATAAATTTTAACTAACAACGTTTTGAAGAGGTTTCAAAAAATTAGTTAATAGAAGAACAAATCTTATACATCAAATTTATTTACTGTTAATGAGCGTTACTTAAACAACGTCTCTCATCAACTATAATAAATCGTTTAGTATTTTTTTATTTCTAAGTGATTTTATTTTAACATTTTGTCCGGATAAAGTTTATCGATGTTAATTTTGTTAATTATCAGTGAATAATTCCTCGCAATAGGTGAGTAACTAAATCACAACTAAGAATTTACATTCATTATCGTGTAATTAATATATTGTTTTATGTATTACTTTTAGAAGAATAAATAAGGTTTTTGCGTAATATATTTTACAGTTATTCTAGACATATGTATCTAGATTTACACACACACACACATATATATATATACGTATTTATGTATTTGTTTTGCGTTTACATGTTTGTTAAATTAGTGGAGTGGTAACTCTATGTTTGTAATTATACCTTCGCAGGTTGTCGATCAAAAAACGCTATCTTATCATTACCGTTCGTTATTTCTTCCGTCTACAAATTGTTTGTGCCCATTACCATCTCATTATTATCGCGTTATTAATAACTTAACGTTCTCTAAAGGAACGCAGACAACCGCGATTGACGAATATTTCCTGGGCTTTGTTTAATTAACATATTGTGTCGTCTATTATACTACTACTAATACGCGCGCATTTTTATAAAGAAATCAACAGAAAAATTATAAAGAAAAAACTTAATGTAGAGTTTTACAAATAGGCGGTTTAACCGTTATGTTCTGTAGTATTTAGTCTGTTGTAGGTATATTATATAACGAACCTCTGCCAGTATCAGTGATTCTTTTGTATTCTACTCGAAATATCGAACCCGTAAAATAGTATATTGTTTTACCATATGAAACTTAGCTATCCATTCAATTGGTCGATAAGTAATTGCTAACTCATTGTCGAGTAAATAAAAGCTTTACAAGCACCACCTCCTTATTGGCTGATCGAACAATCGTCGATTTTATTCTTCGTTTCGTAGAAAATAAATTTACAAAATAGAGGTCAGATATATGAAATACAAGTCAAACCGATTAAATGGACGGCAGAAAGCGTATGATGCGTGGAATCAGAAGTATAACTTGTTATCTGCAAACAAAGAAAATAATTACTACAATTTACATTTTCAAAATTACCATGGTTTCAAATTAGCAATTTAGAAAGCCGCTACATTACAGATACGTACTGTAGAACATCTAGCTATAATGAAAATTATCGATTCGAGTCTTTGTCAATTCTGTTGACAAGAAGGATAATTGACACATTTGATTTGGACCTGTTCAAGTTGTGTAGAAGGTCGTGAACGGTTTTTATCGGTATGCATTGCACAGTATGAAACATTGCCAATTGCAATTCGTAAAATATTAGCAGAACCGTGTTCACCTGCTCAAAAAATGTTACATAAATTTATTGAAGAAAACAAGATCTATATTGAAATCTGTGTATAACTATCTAGCTCTGGTCAGAGCGTTATAGCTGGACCAAAAAATAAAAAAAATAAATTATATATTTTCATCCTATGTACTTCTGTTTGGAAGGTTTGTTTTTTTCGAAATAGTTACTTAACGATATAATCATACTTCGAAAGTCTATGCTAACGTGATCCATGATTTATAGAGAAAAATTTCGTTAATTAAAAAACTGTACGCAATCGTATTTTCGAATAATAGCAACGATACTAAATATTTGTACTTTATTCAACCCGTTTTTTTTTAATTAATTTTTTTCTAAAAAAAAGATTTAACTACTAAAATATATTTTGCTCGTTATTAACCTTTATTTTAAAAATATTTATTAATTTGTTTTAAGTGCTATTAACTCGTAATTTGTTTAAATGTTTGTCCCGCGAGTTTGTCTACGTATTTTTCTGAGTTATTTTATAATAACGCGTTTCCGTACTTTCTAAATTAAGACGATATTACTGAAAGAGAAATAATTTCGCAAATCGAGAGAATAAATGAAAAAGCGAATGATTTTATAAAATTGAGTCACAATATTCTGTATACGGTAACATCTGGATTTTTAATATATCTTTTTTCATAATAAGAGACATTTGGTTGATAATAAGTGTTTCAATTCTAAAAATATTTATATAACGTGATAAAAATTATTTAATCTACAGAACGGTATTATACACGAAATAAATGACGAAAAAGTAGTAAAAAACATTTTATATAAAAATACCACAGAACTTTTCGGCTATTAATCCATGATATTGCGGACGTAAAAAAATAAAATATGAAAATATATACAATTTAAAAAATGAAAAGTATAAAAACCGAAAAATAAAATAAAATGTGTGAAAATATTTAATTTAAAGGTACAATATATTACAGAAAATACCAACGAGGAAAACATTTATTAAAAAACCTGTTTATACAAAATTGAGGGATTTTAACTTTTTAGTTTTTTTCCCCCCCTAAAAATCACCATTTTTCAGTCATTTTTTTATTTCATATATCGAAATCGTGTAAGAAATTTAATAATCCGTGACTGAAATGGTTAAAAGAGATTAATGTTTAATACATATATCTATCAGCGGTTGATACCTCTTTTAAAAGAAAACGCGTTAAAATAGGAGTTCGCTTTGCTAACATTCCTGATGAAGAAACGGCGTATCTTTCTAAACGTTGACTATAAATTTTAGCAATACGAATCCCCCATTTTTGACGTAGTATCCGCTGAATGTTTCGTATACATAACAATCGTAAGAAAAAATCATTTTAAATTTCCAGATTAGAAGTTGAAGACCAACTTAGAAACGAGAGAAAAGATTCCGATAATTTGAGTGGTTATTAACAAATAAAAACTTTGGCGTATGAAAAATACGGAGTTATTAAGAATTGAAAATATTACCCAGTTGCACAAGTAGTTTTTTATTAGTTCATCGTACGTGATAAATTTCGAATAAATACGTAAATATTTACAAATTCGTATATAAATATTCTATTTTATTTCCCTTAACTCGTGACTACGATACGCTTTTTAATTTGTGTCGTTTCATATATATATATATAAATTGTGTTTAACTGTGTTTCGTGTTCGTCCGCTGTTATTTTGTGTTCGTTCGTTTTGTGATGCAACCGTTAGTCCGTTTTGTTTGCTTTGCTTTGCATGTAGCCCGAAGAAGCTTTATCCGATGATTTCCTCTTCCCTATGACATCGTTACGTCTTTCATACGCGTCCTCGCCTGAAAGTGATTTAGATCAAAGTGGTAGCGGATTGTTAAATTTATCGTCGTCTAGTTCTATGTTACCTCCGAGACTTGTAAAATGTTCTAGCGATCCGAGTATCGCTACTCAAGACGATAATAATGCACCAAGCTATAATCCGCCTCCACCGTATACGCCGTCCGTATTTAACAATAAACAGGTAAGTTTTTCGATTTTTATTTAAATACACACACACACATACATATATATATAGTTAGTCTCAAAACCGGGTTTCGCAAATCCTATTTATGTCAGAATATCCTTTTAGCGGGTGTTTTTAACAAATAATTGCGTTGTTACGCTATACATTGTCGTAAATATTATATACGAATAATATAGTGCTTTGTAGAAAATGCCGAATGAAATAAAAGAATTGTAAATCAATCTGATTTAATAATTAAAATTACGGTAATAATATATTATAGACGCACAACGTGTGTGTATATATATATATATTCATCGTACATAAAATATGACCAATTTGTCAATCTTAAAACAACTACATACAGAATTGAAAAATCTGTTATTTACACTAATAATGCAGAAAAACTGCAGTAAAGCTAAACAGTTCATACAAATTTTAATCAAAAGAAAAATAAATTACGAGAAAAGTGTCTCATAATTATGTGATGAATTACGGTCACGCGAAATATTTAAAAAGAAAATAATTTTGATATACTTATACGTTCAAAAATGAAGAATACAAATTTTTTATATACGCACACACCACACATACATATATATATATACAGTAAAATCCGCTTAATGTGATCGCAAATGTCCGAGGGGATATCGATAACATTAAGCGGCTGATAACATTAAGCGAAAAAAAAATCGAGTTGAAAAAATTTTTTTTATTGCACGTACATATATCACATACTTGATTCTAGCTTTGAAGTACATACCACAAAGTGCGTTTGATAAAATAGATACGTAGGTTAATATGATTAGGCATTACTTACCCTTCGGAAGGTAACGTGTCAAAGAACTTTGTTTCAAATTCTGAACGAGTAAATTTTTAACAAGTTTTTCTGACGCATAAGTATCATTGAAATTATCAACAGTGCCTCTGCACTGCACAAATCGTCGAATGGTTGCGAGGGCATCTATAACTTCTTTGTGAGAGGGTACACTATTTTCATTTTCCATTTCCTCCTCTGATGATGAAAGCTCTTCGTCGTCGTGATTTAAAATGTTGTCGCATACATCTTTTTCAGTCACAGGAGCAGCAGTAGTCAAATTGGAATCAATATCGAGCCATTCTTCAAATTCGACTTGCAACAAGTCATCGGGAAAAGGGAGTTCACAAAGCACTTCGACCTGTTCTGATTTTGGAACGAATCCTCCTTTTTTGAAGCAGTTAGAAATTGTTAATTTAGTAACTGAATCCCAGCCATGCTTCAAGAGATGGAGAGCTGATAGAAGATCAGTTTTCGTACTTAATTCGGCCGCCGATAAGCCTTGCATGTTGCCTTCGATCTGTTCCAAAACTCGTTGTCTCATTTCGTTGCGATAGTACGCCTTTAGGGTCCTAATTACGCCTTGATCTAACGGCTGAATTAATGAGGTGGTATTCGGCGGCATAAAAACAATTTTAATGTGGCGTAAAGTTAGGTCGACATTATGAGCTGTACAGTTGTCCACCAGCAAAAGAATGTTTCGATTTAAGCGTCGGTCCCATTGCACCAACCATTCTTTAAAAATTTCCAACGTCATCCAGGCATTCTTATTAGCCGAATATGAAACTGGTAGGTTTTTTACGTTCTTGAAGCATCTTGGATTTTTACTCTTACCGATAACCAGCAGTTCTTCTTTTTCACCGGACATACTGCAGCAGCATAGCACTGTAATTCTATCTTTGGCTACTTTAAACCCCTTCAACGCTTCACTTTTGAACACGTACGTGGTTTCAGGCAGTGCTCGGTAGTAAATCCCGGTTTCATCAGCGTTAAATATGTCATCAGGAGAATACTGATCAATTAAGGTAGGCCAAACATCTTTGATCCACGACTCAGCCGCAGAAACATCAGCGTCAGCTTGTTCGCCGCACGGCTTTCTATAAACTAAGTTGTGCCGATTCGTAAATCTACGAAACCAGCCTTCTGTAGCAACGAAATCTTCTTTGCCTAACTGTTTCGCTAAACTTTCCGCTTTTGCACGTAAAATCGGACCGTTAACTGACGCGTTCTTGTCACGTACCTGATCGAACCATCCAACCAAAGCTGTTTCAACTTGTTCATCTTTACCGAATCGTTTTCTTTTACGCGAAGTGTTCCCGTTGCATATCGTCGCAGTTTCCAATTCTTCTCTCGACTTCAAAATTTTACATAATAGCGGTTGCGAAATTCCTAATTTTGATGCTGCTTCACGTTGAGATATGGGTACAAGCGCGTCATACTTTCGTAAAATGTTTACTTTTTCCGAAACACTGCAATCGCGACGTTTTGGTTTCGACGACATTATCATAAGGAAAGCGATGAAACAACTGTATACGAAGACGATTTGTTATCAACTTCGTTATATGCATAATTGTAGGTACACATTCAATGAAAGAAGATAAGAAACGAGATTTATTGAAAAACCTGCTCTGATTGCGATAACAATAAACGACGTCTTGATCACATAAAAGGGGGAAATTTGTGTGTAAAAAGGACAAGAAATCGGGACCGAAGCATTTTGATAACATTAACCGAATGATAACAATATCCGGCTTCACATTAAGCGGATTCTACTGTATATATATATATATATATATATATATATATATATATATATATATATATATATATATAATCCTGTAATTTACAAAATAGTGTCTATCTCTGCAGTCAGTACACGACCGCTTTCTTTAAATCTTCCTCATGATCATATACTTTTTCATTTTTTCTATTTGCCTAAATGTATAACTCAAATCGTTAATAGGCTTGATGTGACACCGATTCCTTGTAATACCGATTCATTACTAAATAAAATAAAGATACTTCTTCTGTCGTTTTTTTTTTATTTTTTTTTTTTTATTTTGAACATTTTCGAATCTTCACTGGGTAAATCGTTTGAACTAATTCAATGTCTACATTTTTCTAATGATATTTTTTCAGATTTTGTTCGGCCTTGTCAACGCAACTTCCGGAAATTCCAGTTGGTCCTATTTTACTTTTTTTTTTTTTTATCAAAAGGGATTCAAAATATACAAAAATTTCTTTGACCTTTTTTTTCGTTACGTTAAGTCGTGTTTGTTCGGGTTATTATCATTCTGTTTTTTTCTTTTTAATTTATATGCCATCTTTATTGCTCATTAATTTCAATTTAGAAGTTTTTTCATTTCATCCGTACTCGCCAGCTATTACGATTGTGTGATGTATACGTTTAAATTTATTTCTGTCCTCCTGTTATTTAATCGCCTATTTTCTCGATGTTTATAGTATTATTATTTCTCTTTAAATGTTACAGAGGTCGAAAGTCAAATCTATCGTTCGATTCTTTTGTGAATATGCTCTTTTTTCATTTTACAGTATAAATGATCACGATATTACGAATATTTTCGTAGATTTTATAAAATAAACAATGATTATGTTCAAATTCTATGTCACTGAATATTATCCGAAGCCTTTTACGAAAATATTTAAATCATATCCGCTTGCTTTTTCTTGTCAGTATGCTTATGTTTAAAATCATATATACATTATGTAGCAACAATAGCACGTTCTATATTAATCTATTGCATGAATACAGTTATTGCGAAAATATTATTTGTCATGTTTAAAAACGAACAAATACATATGCTTATTACTTAAATGATTCAACATATGCGATGACATATACGAATAAGTACGTTCGAAGAGCCCTAGTACACAAATATGATATATAATAAAGTTTAAGTGGTCACGATGCGTTTATATCTATACACTACTGGATTTTCGTCCATCTAATTCACTCCGGTGAATTTTTGTATACCATCCCGTCATTAAATGTACGGCTGTCCACGAATGTTACAGCTTTCTCTTGATATACATTTATGCTTTTAGTTCATCTATTACCCGTTCTTTTTACCATATGATCCGTCCAGCTCTATTGTTGTCTTATCCTTGTGTTGCACTTTCGATCCAAAAACGTAATGCTAAGCATTATTCTTTCTTGAGCCCTCTATATTACTACAAGTTTCTTGGCGGGATACTTCGTAAGAATCCAAATTTCGACTCCATATGTACCGGGAAGATTCATTGTTCACATACCTTCTTTTTTAAACAATTGAGTATATCCTGAGAAAATTTTTTAAAAGAAATTAATGCGTACCAACCAAAGTTATAAGCAGTTAGTTTTCTGTGATCTTACATAATCATCCGTTTGTTCGCTATTTATAGGGCGGTTACGAAATGAATCAGAAATTTCGACATCAGACGCAACAAGAAAACTACAGTTACCCGCAGAGCGGACCGTTATCCAATAGTGAAGAACCTATAGTTAACGGTATTGTTCCTGATTTACCGCCGAGAATTGATCGAGCTAGTAAACCGCCTCGCGCGATCTCAGGAAGATCGGCGCAAGAAAGATTATTCGGTTCCGGATCCGCTTATAAGGACGGAAACGGTGTAGTCGGATTGGATCCTCCTAATTATATAAATGCGACCGGTCATCATCGAACTTCTTTAGAAAGACACAATAGTAATACGTTAATGGCATCAAATACGAATGGTAAAACGGTACGTTACTGTACATTTATACTTACTAAATAAAAAACTAGTTAAAAACACTAAATTAAAAATACAATTTATAAAAATATAAAAGGAAAACAAACAAAAAAATAAAATGTAAAAAAGGCTCAATTTAGAAGTAAAATTTTACAAAAAAGTAAAATGAAAAATCAGTTTTTATAGAATAATCTGATAGTGAATGTGGTAAACAATATAATAGACAAATCGTCAATATAAAATTTATACATAAAAATATCCGGTAAAATAAAACCTTTTTGTCTAATATAAAAATTGATAAAATTTATAATATACTTCTTAAAATTAATTTTTCATCGAAATTTATCATTGAATTTAATAACTTATTTTTTATCTCTTTTTTTGATTATTTCCATTTTTTTTCAAATAGTTTTCTTTTTTTATATATATAATGTTTTTTTGGATCTAAGATTTTACCATTTTATTAATATTTTGTTTTTTAATTTTTACAATGTTTTCCAAATAATGAGTTTTCGTCATTGTTTATGTATAAATGTTCCTCAAATCCAATTGATTATCTGCTTGTTTCTATTATGTATTCTTTTTCACGTTGATTACAATTTAATTTATATGCTCCTGAATTTTTTAATCTACTTCTATCTTCTATTTTTTTTTTTTTTTTTTGTTCACTTGATAATAGCTTAATTACCGAAAAACTGTAGTTTTTAGACAAATTTTATGATTTTAACTGGGATTTTTTTGTTATTTTTTAAAATTATTACATTTCGCACTGTTCGAAAAATTTATAACGTTTAAAATTGATACGTTTACGTTTATAAAAATAGGCTGTTGGTTTAACACTCTATTTACACGGCTTCGAATCTGGTACGAGAATTTTTTGTTGTATGCCTCTAACCAATTCAGTCCATCCAGTTGGTCGGTAACCATGTTTCAACTTGCTGGAAAACTAAAAGAAAGAGCTCATTCACTTGCTCGAGAGCGTCATTTTGTCGGTTCTCTATCAATTTTTGGAGTTGATAAGTCTTAGCCCCGCGTAATCTACCCAGTTTCGAAGTTGATAGGACTTTATTTTATCCTTTTGTTTTTCAAACATTTATGAAATTAAAATTTGAAAGAAGGGCTTTTTCACTGGTTATTCGGTTCATTTCGGTAAATTGTGTCGGATCGAAAGACTCGCAGCACATATGTCCGGTTCTGCGTTTAAGGCTATTTTATATAATTTCATCGTAATGCACTTTTAAAAACGCCTTTTATAAATAAACACGCGAAATGTGTATATGTAAAAATAAAATATGACGTATTTTTTATGTGAATAAAAGATAGTAGTTGGCTGTGTTTTTAAATAAAAAATAAATATAATTCTTTAATAATAAAAAGAAAACAAATCGCGTGTTACCGATTTTTCTGAAATTTGAAATCAACGAGAAATTTTGATTTTCATCTTTCGCGTCGGCTAAATAAATTCAATCCTTCCGACTAGAACTTTTTTTTTATGTCTTCCCTCAGAATTTCTCACACCGATACCGTTTTAATAAATACGATTGGTGGTTGATACACGACCTATTAAAGAAGAAAGTTTAACCGACTCAATCGATTCGCTATAATTAATAATCGGCATAAGATCATTTATGTGCGCAATAATTTACAAATTTCAATCGAACGTAATACGTATCTTTCGAGTAAAGTTTTCGTTTAGCGTCGACGTAAAAAGTAAAATATCGATTATAGCTTTAGGTGCAGTACCGCCATGAAGTGGAAGCGTTCTTAATTACCAACAAAATAGATGTATTAATGTTATCTGAGACACATTTCACTGATAAAAGTTACGTTAAAATTCCTCAGTACACCATTTATCATACACTACATCAAAGTGGTAATGCACGCGGAGGTACAGCTATCCTTATAAAAACGTCTATGAAGCATTATGAGATGAATAAATACTCAAAAGAATACTTACAGGCTACTACTGTAAAAATTGACATCTTGTTTGGTCCGCTCGCACTATCGTCTGTCTACTGTCCTCCAAAACATAATATACAACAAATTCACTTTGAGGAATATTTCAAAAGCTTAGGAAATAAATTTATATCCGGTGGCGACTATAACTCAAAGCATATTTCATTTGGGTCACGGCTGACAACACCGAGAGGAAAACAGCTTCCCGCATGTATTCAGAAAAATAATTATTGCACTCTATCAGATGGAATTCCATCATACTGGCCAACTGACAGAAGAAAAACTCCAGACTTGCTGGACTTCTTTATCAGTAACGGAATTAATAAGAACCACACATTAATCGAATCCTCTCTGGATGCTACCTCCGATCATTCACCAAAAATTTTAAACATAAGTACCAGTACAATACAAATAGCAACAAAACCAATACTATCTAACAAGGACACCGATTGGACAGCATTCCAAGAGTTTGTAGAAAGCGGAATAAACTTGAAAGTGCCGTTGAAAACACGAACAGATATAGAAATAGCTGTAGAAAACCTTACTAAGTGTATTCAGAAGTCTGTATACTTAGCCACGCCTGTAAATGAAGATAAAATGATTATAAGAAAACATCCGAAAGTAATAAAGAAGATGATCTCGGAGAAAAGAAAATTGAGAAGAATTTGGCAGATCGATAGAAATCCCGTTAATAAAACTATTCTAAATAGAGCAGCTAGACAATTAAAAAAAAAAAACTTCTAGAACTAAAAAACGAAACATTTCGAGAGTATATAGAAAATCTAACTCCGACTAAAACAACTGATTACAGCTTGTGGAGGGCTATAAAAAATATAAAAGCAGATCACACCTATCAGTGTCCCCCTATAAGAATGAAAAACAAAGAATGGGCACGAACTGAACAAGAAAAAGCGGATGTCTTTGCCGAATACGTAGCAGGAATTTTTGAACCACACAAAAATAAAAATTCTATTCTTGAAAAGAAATTAATGGAATATCTAGAAACACCATTGCAGTTGTCACTCCCCATTAAATTAACATCGCCTATGGAAATAAATGCACAATTAAAAGAACTTGATATAAAGAAAGCTGCCGGACACGATTTGATAACTGCAAAAATTCTAAAAAAATTACCGAGTAAAGCTGTTACTTTAATAACACTCATTTTTAACGCAATCCTTTGTACGGGATATTTTCCGGTTCAGTGGAAATTTGCTTCAATAAAATTGATTCCAAAACCGGGTAAACCTCAAAATGAAGTGTCCTCTTACAGGCCAATTAGCCTGTTACCGGTTCTCTCCAAAGTATTGGAAAAACTACTTCTCCGGAGAATCAAACCAATTCTTGAAGAAAATAAAGTGATACCAGACTATCAGTTCGGATTCAGGAATCGCCAAAGTACCATTGAGCAAGTACATAGAATAGTCGACATCATAAACAAAAGTTTCGAAGAAAAGAAGTATTGTTCAGCGGTATTTCTCGACATCGAAAAGGCCTTTGATAAAGTCTGGCACGTTGGCCTATTGTACAAATTAAAACTTAAATTACCTCACGAGTACTACCAGCTAATGAAGTCATACCTAACAGAAAGATATTTCCATGTTAATGTTGACGGGAATTACTCACGAATTAGTGTACTCGGACCAACACTGTACCAGCTCTATACATACGACTTTCCAGTTAACGAAAATACAGACACAGCTATGTTTGCCAATGACACCGCTATTCTCTCGACTCATCGTGATAATAATTTAGCGGCCGAACAACTTCAAAACCATCTACTACACGTAGAAAAGTAGTTTAGACTGTGGAAATTCAATATTAACGAATCAAAATGCAAGCAAGTTTTATTTACTTTAAATAAAAGCAAAAATTTACCGATTAAGTTAAATGGGCAAACAATTTCCGAATCGTGTAACGTAAAATATGTTGGATTACACCTTGATAAACGGCTTACCTGGAAAAATCATGTTATTGCTAAACGCAAACAGCTCAGCATTACATACCGAAATATTTATTGGCTGATGGGCAAATATTCAACACTGTCGTATGAAAATAAAGTATTACTATATAAAACAGTCTTGAAGCCAATCTGGTCATATGGTATCCAGATTTGGGGTACAATGAGCAACTCTAATTTAGACATAGTACAAAAATTTCAATCTCAAGTATTGCGGAATATCGTGTCAGCGCCATTGTATGTCCGCAATGACGACATACACAAGGATCTCCGTATACCGTCTGTTAAAGAGGTAGTCAAAAGCTGCGCTGAAAGATACTTGCATCGACTTCAAACCCACATCAATCCACTAGCAGTCAATGTTCTACGTAACGGCGTGCAACTCCAACGACTGAAGAGACGCAGTCAGATCGAATTGGGAAATCGACCATAGCGATCAACTAGTTTATATATATTATATATCATATATTATATTATATTGTATATATCATATATTATATTATATTGTATAATAATACTAAGATAAATTAAGGGATACGACCGTTGGGAAGTGTCCCGTTATAGCTTTTTAAACAGATCAGTGCTGCCTATTGTTCAACCGAACAGATTGCACGCATCTTTAAGCGTTAAAAAAAAAAAATAGCTTAAAAAATATAGTATTCTGAATTTTCGACTTTACGTCAATTTCCTATTTTTTTTTACTTTTTTTGTACTAATTTTGTCATTTTAAAAATTTTAGATTTTTCAAAAAATTAAAAACAATGCCTTTTTCTATTCATAACTATTGTCTGTAGTTCGGCATCATTACACGTTTATATTTAATTCGTCATATGTACAAAGCTTCTTGGAATTTTGTCTGTAATTTTTCTTTCTGTTATATTCTTTATAAAATAATGACATCCCGATGTTCTTAAATATTCATTTTCCAGTTTTCAATTAAAATTATTTAATATTTTTCCATCATATATTTGGTCTAGATTTTTTTTTTCGTTTATTTTCCATCCGGAACGTTTTTCCATGTGGTGCTAGATCTACACACCTGTACTGAGTTGTATTTCTTCCTGGAGCTGTTAAGCACTCACAGCACCAGACGTAGGATTTTGTAATTTTATTTGTTAATGTCGGTATTTTGTCGTTAATTAGTTATATTCTTTTAACGTCTGTTAAACTCCTACTATGTCCCGTTATTACACTTCCTAGGTAACGTATTTCAGTTATTTGGTCCATGCAGTATCTTGTATTTGATATTTGTCCTTTTCTCTATCGTATTTTTACTAAACTTTTTTAAAAAAAATAATAGTAATAATACTTATTTTTAATTTGGTTAAACCTTCTGTTAAAACTAATGATATTTGATTCATATTTAACAGAGTTCAACAAAATATAGGAAGTGAATTTTATTTCTTATTATGTAACTTCTAGTTAGTATATACGACTATCTTAAGAGTAATTCAAATTCTCTTTTACAAATTGTGCGGTTTGGATCTACTAATTTTTCGTTTTCAATATATTCTTACATATTTTTGGTCACTTCATCGTTATATAATTCTTCCGTATATTCTAGCGATTTAAATATATTTTTTGCTTTTAGTTTTCTATTTTCGTTCTCGAGCACATGATTATTTCTGCTTTATTTTTCGATTGTTGAATATCTTATCTATAATTTAGCAAATTGTCTTTAGCTTTCCGCGTTTGTCTTTTATCTTATTTTTTATTTGCTTGCATTAATTTTTTTTTTTTAGTTTGTTTTTGCGTTCTATTAACTCTAAAATGCCCGTGATATCTTCGGTTTCTTAGTTTTTGATGTGCCGTACAATCTTTCCGTTACATTTATTAGTACGTTGCTTTAAAAATCGTTGATTTCGTTTCATTTATTTTCAATTTCATTGTTTATTTCCCCTTTTACACTTGTTACTTTCAGTTTTATTTATCGGTTGAATTATTCTTAATCTTAAATCGCACTTTGCTATTTTAATATTTTGAGCACACTCTATTTCTAATGTATGTCTAATGTTGTATATGTACGACTTGATTTTATTTCTATATAGCTGTTGTATTATATCAGTTTGACGTGTTTCTAAGTCACATGGTACTTCCCGAATATATCTTCTACAGGAACTTTGCAGCATGTATTTGTAAGCGCTTCATAAAATTTCAGACATTTTTCTCTTTTATAGTTCATTTTTCTTAAACTAAATTTACCGGAATGTTGTCCTTGTTGTCGCTAATCCAGCGCGTTAAAGTCGGCCAGTATCATTATGTTGCCTTTTTTATTTATCCCCGAAGAAAAGAAATTCTTCAATTTTCTCGTATAGTTTTTCTATTTTTCCACATTTATTTCTTGTACAGAGTACGTTTGTATAATATACAAATAAATTTACAGAAAATGTTCGTATTTTAATCGTCGGTAGTCTTTCGTCGACGTCTTTACTACTTTTTTTCCAATTTCCCCTTTACAATTATGACAACGCCTATTAGGTCGATTTTCATTGCCACTATAAATAATTTAATTACAAAAATCAGTTAAAATCACTAAACGTTTAGTGATTTTAACTAATTTTTGTAATTAAATTAATAAAAAATCACTACATTCCACAATCTAGTTTTCTAAATCTCCGTATCCTTGCTATCTTGTTTCACATTCTCCAATAATATCGTGCCGTGCTTTCCCCATTGATATCGCAATTTCCTCTAATCTACCAGCTTTAGGTAGAATTTTAACGTTCCAAGTGCTAATTCTGACTTAACTAGTTTCCTCATATGGTTGAGTTTTTTCAGTCGGTCATTTTGTCCGCGAAACATAGTTGCTCACATCTGTGTGCATAATATTTCATGTAGGTCCTACAATCCCATTGGAACCCTTGAAATAACACTTTTTTTTAAATTATCAGGAGAAAAATAATATGTTGGCTTCCCTTTACTTTGCTCGCGTTTTCGTAGATTTATTTTTGCAAAACCTATTTGATTTCCGTATTCTACTGATAAGCCAGATGGCACTTGAAGGGCGGAAAAATTATGGCCGCCACTTGTCTAGTTACTATGTGCCTTTATAGTGATTTTAAGATATTTTTTAAAGAAACTTTTCCAATGTTTTCCAAAACACCCTGATATCATCGCTATTTCTTGCGTTTCATGTAAATTTTTCGTATTTATTTTATCTTCGTATACTTTATCAATATTTCTGTAAATTAGGTCAGCGATATCTATTGAAATACCAAAATTTATTTTTCTGATTCTATCATAGCGATATCTGACCTATAATGCTCTATTGTTTTATCACTTAACACACGTGTATACTAATATAACTTGCATTGTTGCTTTTTCCATATTATTTCAAAAATATTTCGAATTAATTAAACCGCATTTCATTATTATCATTTCATTATTATTAATATTGTCCGTTTTAAATTGTTATCCGCTCCATTTTATTTACAAAATCAGATTTACTTATTCGAAATACTGCATCTATATTTCGCGTGATAGGGCGGAAGTTACGATAGCGTATCTTCTTACGACAGTTACAATCAACGGTCAGCCGCCGGTAATTCCATGCCGAATGGTATAGATGATCTCAAAATATACAACGGAACGACTGGCACCGGTAGCTCAAGCGAAAGAGATCGTGGCGGCGGCGGTATCCAAAATCGGGACAGAGCTATGCACGATCCGTACCGATTTACCAGATCCACTCAACAACCGATCAAGTCGGTTACCAATATCGATTCGATCGGCAAATCATCTAAACCGCCAGATTATCCGCAATATAGGTAACGTCTATTTATGTCGAAAAAATATTTTAACGATTTGATAAAGACAGACAAGCGCAATCTTGAATTAAACTTTCGAATAAGCAAAACTCATGAAACCTTCAAAAAGTTAATCATAGAAATATATAAGTTTAAAATTGTATATACAAATAAATGTTTAAGTTACAAATATGATAAACTGCACACGCGCACGCGCGAGCACGTATATAAATACGACAATAATAATTTATAATTATTGTGTTAATGAATTAAATAAATCTTTTAGTCGCAATGTCCCCTAAACGGCACATAGACTTTTTTCGGTGCTACAAAAATTTTTTTATTTTCATATAAAAAAACCGTATTTTGTTGGTATAGAATTCTTCAGTTCCAAAAATATTTACATTTAAAATTAAGTAGTGTTGTACACGAAATATCAACTTATGTTTTTAACTTTCATTGACGACGTTACCTATCAACATAGTGTTAGACGTATTTGACTTACACGTTTTTAACTGTTTCATACACCAACATTTGTCAAAAATGGACATTCTGCAACGAGGAAGGTTAATACAGATAAATTAAATTATGCCGAAGGAATTAATTAAAACAAAAACATACGAAAATATAAATGAAATAATACGTTTTAAATTAATTTAATTTTTAAGTTAAATTTCGCATAAAAATAAGATTACTAAATTAAGAAATTTAGTTATTAGCGATGGTTAATCTCTCATGAGTGTAATTTATTAATTTTTTTTGTGTTATACATTATGAATAACGATCGAAAATAATAAAACAGGGATACAATAAATCGCATCTCATATTCAGAATTTTAGGAACATCGTATTGATATTCCATCTGAATATTTGGTTTTTCGTATGATTTCGCTCAAGATATGAGATGGCATATTCGACGTAATCATTTCCAACCTTTTTATGTTTTATTATTATTATTATTATTATTATTATTATTTGTTTGGCTGTTATTTTTCCCTGCGTGACTGTCATGAATATTTGCGAACAATGTATTTACCTCACTTTTTTTTAATGTTTTTTACTATTTTAATCTATTCTACGATATTACCTTCCTGTTCTTAATATGATCCATCTATGATGTTTTCAATACCCTGCGATAGCACCATATTTAAAACGGGTTGATTCTTTTTTCGCTGTCTGTACTTACTCATCGTTTCGCAGGCGTAGCAATTTAATATTATTTTCTTTACATTAAAGTTAATTTTTACGTTCTTAAATACTGCTCATAAATTATTGAATTCTTTCACTATTCTAACTCTGTTTTTAATTTCCTTTTGATCTCTATCATCATTTGCGATAAGAGCTCACAAATATCCGAATTCATATTTCATCTATTTTACCTTACGCATTTGTGTTTCCAGGTTTTTTTTTTCTTAGAATTTATTATCATTCCGTGTTTCAAGTCAGTTATATTTATTCTGTTCACACCATTATTTGTATTTCTTTTTGTTATGTCGCTATTAAGACTTTATCGTCTCCGTAAATCTTATTTATTCTATAACCATTTTTTTTTAATCCAAAATTATCTATTCCGACGTTTTTAATAATTTCTTCTGCGTAAACATTGAATATGAACATTTCTCTTGTACTCCTTTTTACAATGGACGTTGTTTCTGAGTATTCTTTGCTTAATTTAATAATTTTGTGTTTTCTCTGTAAATCGTTTTAAGTGTAGCGTACATCTTTTTCATTTACACTATATTTTCGTAATATCTATATTAGTTTAAGTTTTCCATGTTTTACTCAATAAAATGAATTATTGTATCTCTATAAGGCAGGCCACAATATTATACATACATATATATTATATATGTATGCAATGTATGCATATATATATGTATGTATGTATATATATAATTTGTGTATGCGCGTAGTATAAGTGTAGAGCCTTATTTAGTTACCTAATATCTTAAAATTATTTTAGTACGAATTTACATTAATACTGTTCGTTTTATTTCTGTATTACAATTTCATCGCTTTCATTTACTCCATTTCGATTATCTCTTGTATACGTTCGTTGGATTTTCTTTATTTTTATGGATTTTTCTGCAGTTTACTCGGCAAAACTATAAATAAAGGTTGTAATAAAAACAAAAAAAAATTGTATCTTTCAATATACTTTATTTACTTTTTAAAATGTATCCACAAATTAGATTATATATTTTATTGAAAGGAAAATGAGTTTTTTAAAAATAATATTTGCACCTAGAATATATATTCAATCAACATATTTATTCGTCTCATATAATTAATTATGAGTTACATATTCAATTTTGTCGTTTACCAATTTCAGACCTCCGGGCTTAACGGAATATGCAACTAACAAACCACTTCCGCCACCAAAAACACCTCAAGTGTACAAACCTGTACCGCCGCCGAAGCCTAAAAATTATCGACCGCCGATACAGCACGGTCAACAAGTATCTCAACCGTATTATCAACATAGCTCGCTTAAAGATACGACCAATTATCAACATTCTAAGTCTTATAGTATGGGCGAGTCATCGACGACTAACTATAGCACACATATCGCTAACGGGGTATGTCGATAAATTATAATTTATGTAATAGATTTATTTACAAATTCGCTATATAATCATTAATTTCCTAAAAAAACAACAGTTCGATCGAGTTTAAAATGATTCGTGGAATATTTCTATTTCATTTCATCTCTATTCGTCTATATGTCTACTCTGTCTCCCTCTCTCTCAATACATGAGACGAATGATAACAAATTTTAGATATGCAAACGATACTTAATTGGCGCGAATACGAGTGAAATGAGATCATTATTAAATCGATTTGAAGAAATCTGTAGACAGCATTAATTAAACGTAAATAAAAAAAAAATAAAAAAAGACGAAATTAATGATCATGGACCGAGGAAATATAATATCTATCAACAAAAGAACCCGGTTATGAAACTATTAAAAACTATGTATATTCAGGGATCATTTTTGGAGAACAAAGGAGAATCCGAAGGGGAAATAAGACGAAGCATTGAAATTTCCAAAAGTGCAATGACAAAACTGAACAAGATATGGAAACATCATAAAGAACGTGAAGATTGGGCTAGTCCAATTATTTTCTCCATCGCGTTATATGCAGCGGAAACCTGGATATTAAAGAAAACAGTTTTTAGAATTTTAACTAGTATGAAATTATTATCCATTAAAATATTCCAGTTTTTTTCTATAACCGCATTTCGTAAATTTGTTAACTAATTTCTTCAACTGTCGTTCGTTTAAATATTATTTATAACTGATGTTTCGATTGTATTGACTTCAATTACTTTTAAAATTTCGTGTAATACTTGAATAATTTTATGTTTAAATACTCACTTCAGATTACTTAGGTTTCTAATACACCCATTATATTTCTATTATTGTATACATCGAAATGTAAGTAAATCATCATCTGTGGTATTATATTCGACGAACGATTAAAATACCTTTTCAGCAATTACAATGATTATTAAACTTTGCAATCTCGTTCGTGATAAAGTATCATTAAATTTATTTATATCGTACAATATACATTATAAATTAGCTCTGTGTATTTTTTGTTTAGAAGATGGCTCTCTGTACGAATTTTCTCAATTTCTGGACCTGTTTTTTTAAACGAATATTTTTGACTAAAAATAAGACATCCTGGATTTGTCTCTCATTAGATAATTTAACGAAATTAATCGAACAATCTTAATAATTTCAGTGTCAGAAAAGAAATTCAAAACTGTGGTATTTTCGAATTTTTCAGATAACATCGTCGCCGTCTAGTAAGTACAGTGTGGAAAATTCTGATTCGAACGGTTTCGATTCTGGACACGGGAGCAGTTTGGATCGGAGTACTTACGATAGGAGAACCGGTACAACGGGTATTGGAAGCGGATCGTCTCAGTATTATTACAACGTGGCTTTGCCGTCCAATAATGTTAAACATCATCGAGAACCGAGTGGATTAGATTTAGCTCACAGGGATCAACGTGGTAGCGCTTTCGAGTTATACAAAAAACCAGTCGATCATCGTAGTATGCATTACCATGTAAATCATAATGTCAGATGAAAAGAGAATAATATATCATTTATGTTATTTTGTATATATTTTTTATAATTTAAATATGTGCCAATATTATTTTTAAAATATTACCTTATTATTATTATTATTATTATTATTATTATTATTATTATTATTCAGTTTAAACATCCTTTTTATATAATTTTATACATATCGTGACATAGAGATGATTATTATACGTAGCCAGATTAGATTGTCATATTTTTAAAAATACATATTTAAAATATAATATAATAAATATAAGTACATTAAGATATACACATAAAAAATTAATTCTACAATAGTAACAGTTGGAATCGAATAAGAGATGAGAAATCGGACATTTTTCGTTCAACGCATACAAACAAAAATTATTTATTACTTATTTTTGTAATATAATTAAATGAGGTTGAATTAATATTATATATTTATTAACATATATTAGAAAATTATATCAAAATTTATTAAAATAAATAAAATAATCGTCTGAACACTATCAATGAAAAGGAAAATTCGTTGCCTTAGAAAGAAATGTTTATAAAATAAAGAAAACAAACAACTATTTACAGCGTTTTCAATGACGGTGTAATACAATAGTACATTAGATTGAAATTGACTGTGTAGGAATATCCCGAACTAATATTAGCGCTTTTAACGGAAAACATTCAACAAATTAGTAGCGTTTTTAAAAATATTTATGTATTCGACATGAAAAATATGTAGGCATTTAAAAACAATATAATCAAAATCTTTAACGAATTATTTATTTATGAAGTGATATGAAATCAGATTTTCAGCGGTGTAAATTAAGTATAATTGTTCATAAAAATAAGAACTTTCACAATATACACTGAATGTTTAAACAAATTAAGTTTTTTTTTTTTTTTTATAAATCGTAATAATTATTGTGTAACTTTGCAATACCCTATTTGCTCAAGAAGCAATTTGCTAAATTTTGGATTAAAATATCAGCCGTTACATATAATTAATTCGCCAGTATCGTCGGTTCTTTAATCGATTCAGATTACTAAAAATGATTACACTTTACTTTTTTAAGAATTTAGCAGATGGATAAATGAATGGGCCTCCTGCTCCGCAATATTAAAGATTCGATCTAAATATTCGCGTTTAATCATATTGCTTGCAAACGGTTATTATTTTTAATTTTTCGCATAAACGAGTTCGCTTCAAGTTATTTTATAGAAAAAGTATACGATGGTATGTAATTATTTTCTTTTATTAGCGTACGATATTCTTATTTTTAAATTTAAAATTATTATTTTAAATCAACATAATAAATTAATTAAACATCAAATTTTACGAAAACATATTCGCTTTCTTCGTTTGTTGTCTGTTCGCTATTGTGTAATATTTTAATTAAAGAGAACAAACGTGTTTCATTAAAAATTAGATTGTTACGTCTAATATAGAACGTTATACCTACCGACACCGTTTTATATATATATATAATATATATATATATATATATATATATATATATATATATATATATATATATATATATATATATAATAAAATCGAACCGTTTACATTATTATCGTATATTTTTGTATTCTTATATTTATCTCAGATATTGTGTTTACCTAATGTTTAGTTCTGTATATTTATATTTCGGTATGTAATATTTGTAAATAAATCACGGAAAATCACGCGTTTTGTTTATTTCGTTTTTAGCTAAAACAAAGGGAATAATTAATTCATCGTTAAATACCTTGGTTAATTGTTCTCCATTTAATGACAAACTTTTTCCGCTGCTATTATTATTATTATTATTATAAGCTTCCACAAGGGAGAGGAGATTAATGTGCGCTGAATAAGCGATGAACAGTCCAAGAAGGAAAGGCGAATGGACATAATAGTCAGCGAGAAAATTACCGCTGATACCAGGTTGGCCGAGAGTCGATATTAATGGAGACAGCAACATCCTGAAGAAGAGCGACATGATTGCGACTGTTATGAGAGAGGAATGAGGGTTGCAGTGTGAAAATTTGAATGCAGAGAGACAACTTCTTCAATCTGGAAAGATTACATTTTTTGAAGATAATTGGTTAAAAAGGACGAAACGGAGAGAATGGACGATAGCTACAGCCTCTGCAGTAAAGATAGAATAAATTCGCCAGAGAATAAGCTTTTTAATAATTTGGTAGGAAGGAATAACAAAGGCTGCGCCAACGTGTGCGATTGACTTAGAACCGTCTGTGTAGATAGGTGTGAATTTCGGAGAAGTGGTTATTGATATGAGAAATAAAGAACGCGTTAACAATAAAAGAAAACAGAATATTTAAATGTTTTAAAATAATCTAAGTATATATGTAAGGATATCTCATTATTAGTAAAAGGAAAAACATATGTTGTAGAAGGTTTCATCGCTTATTATGCGTTTTTTTTTTATTATGTTTCAGATATCTTAGATCGAAGTTATTAATTAACGAACTAACGGATATGACAGATGACAGTAAACTAGGAATATAGTAAAGTTGTGTTTCAATAATTCAAGATCAGCTGCAGCGGACTCATTATGGCAGAATACAGGTTTAAAAATAACTATATATAAAACGTATCAAGGTAAATAATTATAAACTTACATTGTTCAGCCCGAGAAAACAGAGATAGCTCACTAATATCAGGATGTACAAAATAGACCGCTGCTGAACGACTCAACAGGGCTTACGCGCTCTGAACCCGTTGTATGCTATTTGTTTATAGTCTACGGCTAAAATAAAAAAAAAAAAAAGGAACCTGCTTTAACGACTTATCTTCGATATATATATGTATATATATGTATGTATATATGCAAATACACACATGGATAAGTATATTATGTAGTGCTATACCCGCATGACCCCCTTTATGTTCTACTTCAACGAGTTCGGTCAATGCTAAAGCTGATTCTCGCTAAAATAAATTCTCAACCTTTTAAAGTTTCCTTTGAAGGAAAATTCTAGCCGAATCAGAGCTTTATCAACTTTTATCTCCAACTACATATGATAAGTGGAATGGGTTAAACCACTGTTAATAAGCTTTAATTTCGCGACAACCACTAATAGAATACTCAGTTTCATTCGAGTGAATACTCTGGCACTCGAATGAAATGTACGAGGATACTCTTTATCAAATTAACTATTTCAGTTATAATATTCTCGATACTGTTCGAAGGAACTTTAATAATAACGCAATTGTTTGTTTTTATAATAAGAAACATTTGGATATAATACATTAAAACTAAACCGGGGTTATCTAAAAAGCATCATTGTACACAAAAATTATTTATATTTACACGTTTTAGCGTTATTTTATACAGTGTGTGTGTATATATATATACATATATATATATATATATATATATATATATATATATATATATATATATATATCTTGTATCTTAAAACTGGACGTACTAATAATAATAATGGACTGAATTTTTAATTATCTCGGTTACTATAATTTATAATTCTGGGTGCAGAAATTGATAACGTGACCGAAAGGATTAAAAAAAGACGAATCGATTTTCTCATTATGGGATTCTTGAGCATAGTATCGTTTTTTATGTTATGGTGCCGCTTATATCGTGGTGAGTCGTCGTTTTTATTATTACTATAGATGTGGCTTTTTCTCGTTAATCAAGTAGCTTCGGAAAGGTTAACTATACGGTTTTATGGATATTTGTAATTTTCTCTGTCTTTACACTCTTCATTTGACCAGCATATTCGGTTAACTGAATTACTTATTTGTATGTTTTTCTTTGTAATTACGTCCATACGTATATTTTTCGTTATTGTGATCATTTTCTTAACTCTAACCTTCTTTTCAATAATGTCAATGTATTTTCATACTGTTAATACGTAGGAGACGAGAAGAAACTCGTACGAGAAATTTTAGACTTAAAAAAAGTTAAAATTATAGATCTCGAATATATAACTACATCAACAAAAATAGTATAGGGTAACCCCGAGAAGAGGGACGGTCGGATTTTGAAGAAATTTCTAAAATTCAGCGACCTATGCTGGAAAAGTCTTCGAAAATTTTGTAAAGACTGAATGAATATATTAATGCAAATGACGGTCATCTGAATTGTATTCCACAAATAAATGTAAGCTAATATCTCGTTTACCTATTTTTAAATAAAATTTACAAGTTTTTGAATAACCGTCCGTCTTCTCTGGGTCACTTTATATTTAACATAGTTTGCAAGCCCTGATAAAGCCGTATTTTTGCTGAGTAATAGAAGGAGAAATAAATGGCGAGATGACGGGAAATTCGATTACCGAGATAATGCAGGATACAAGTGTAGATACGTACCAAATAGCGTTAAGGTGTTATGCTTTTCTAGTTGACGATACGAGAAGAAGATTATGACTATCTCAATCGATCGAAATAGCAAAAGGGGGAATTCGATAGAATGATGCCCGGAGTAGGAATAATCGGAAAAAATCTGAATCTTATACGATCGTGAAAAAATTTAAAATAAACGTCCCTCTTATAATAATTGTTTTTTTAAAAATCAAAATTGTTAATCGAAAATTCTGTTATATCTGTTATGGTTATCGGTTTCTTGAACGTTCGGAACAAGATAAAAAAATCATCCGGATGAAATAAAATTAAAATTGACGAAAGAGAAAAGAATATGCTATACGATACGTGCGTTACTTATTAGAAAATGAAATCCGCTTACCGGATAAATCTTTCCCTTCGGGGTTTTTATCATTTTCCAAATGGAATAACTACTACGAATGTTATCTTCCGACAGAGATGATAATAATAATAATCATATAATAAGGGTGGTACGATGTTACGCTTTCCTCGCCTCAAATTTGACTTTCAACGCGTCCCCGCCCCGTTATACCGTTCCGATGTAAATTTAAGAAGACGACTTTTTTTCTTATTATTATTCGTAGAAGAATTTTCAATGTTAACGCAATAAATGTTCACGCAACAAGCTAACAACGGTAAAGTTTCACGAAATTATTTAAAAAATAATTATTTAAAAATAAGTTACATTCGAATTTTACGCGTTTTATATAAATGTCATATTTTTCTTTGTTCGTACACGACAATTTAGTATCACGAGGTAGGTATGGAGATGTATAATGTTTTTTTTTTTACATTCGTTAAAATCAATTAATTTTAAATATTTTTCCGGGATTAGGATTACGCGGAGAATCTATCCTACACTAGCCTTTTAAAATATAAAGCATCTATTGGCATAACTGCATAAAATTGAAAAAGTAAAATTATATATACATATAATTTTTAAAACTATTTTCCCGGTCGATATTCATAATTAGATACAATAATTTCGGAACCGCGTTCAAAAAGAAAAAAAACCGATTTATTATTGAATATAAAACTATATAATAATAAACCCGAGTTTACGTTTCAAGCAACGGGCCGTGCCCATCTTTACAACTAAACTTGCACGTCATGTTGCTTGAAACGTAAACTCGGGTTTATTAATATATTGTTTTACATTTATTAATAAATCGATATTTTTCTTTTTATACGTGGTTGTTCCGAAATTATTGTGTCTAACTATATATATGTATGTATGTATTATATATATGTATTTGGTTTTAATTGCACGTAAATATCTTTTAAAAGTTATACCGATCCATGTACGATTATTTACTTCATCACCATCGTCGTGATGGCGCAGCTAAATGCAGCCAGAAGCTAGTCTACCTATAAATATAGATAAAGCAAGTCATTACGAATATAAACGAAACAATGAAAATTTAAATAGTAATTCATTAAGGGCGAAGAATAGAGTTTAAAAAAAAAAAGATTAAAGGATGGATATATATATATATAAATATTTTTAGCTTGGGAAATGTATCGATCCCTAATATATATATATATTTAAAGATTCATTTGGGATTAGAGCGAAAAGTGAAGTATTCTTGTGCTTCCAACACCGACATTGGTTCTCAAACGTAGTTCACAACTAAAATAGAAGATAAAAAAATAGAGAATAGTTAGAATGGATTGTACAGGTCTACATTAAGTGTTTGGCGAAGGAGTAGGATCGGAAATACATCTATCAGAGGAAAATTTAAAAATACGCTGAACTTTGTTAATGAATGTAAGAGGAAAAAGTGCGATTGAGCTGGACATGTAAGATGGATGGATAATAGATGTGCGTATAGGATAAAAAGTTGCTACATTAGAAATAAAACAAGAACAGGTAGGCAATTTTTGAGATGGGGAGACGGGGTAACTAAATTTATACATAATAAACAATACGAAAGGATAGCTCAGAACCGCTTGCGAATGGGCAAGTTTGAGAAAGGCCTTTGCAGTTTTAGTTATTGTTAAATTTCTTATATACTAAATATCTAATAAAGGATTTTATTATTATTATCATTTTCATACTCGTTTACCGAGCGTAGATATGTATTTGTTCTATTTTCCTTTCTCGAGCAACTGGCATTGATCAAATACTCATGTCAAGTGTCCTCGATATTGTCGATCTATTCGATGTTCTTTTCATTTATAGAGAGAATCATCCCTTATAACATCGTCTACCCTATTTCCTACTGTCGAATAAAGTATGCCACCTGACTTCTTCCTTTAGCACTAGCAACTTATATTTGACATTTTTATTAGCAATACGAATATTCATAACAATTTTGAGTGAAATTATTCGAGAGATGAATATTTGTAAAAACACAGATTAAAAATATGAAACCGAGAAGAATACAATTTTAACAAACCGAAAAGCATTTATATCCCGAGTACACGCCTGTTTTTATTTTTTAATTAATTTATTCATTTGATAATCGTGTATATATAAAGGGACAAGGAATTTATGGTTATTAAAATATATATGCATATACACATACATACATACATATATATATATATATATATATATATATATATATATATATATATATATATATACGAATGTCTATAAGACAATTATGTGCGATGGTTCCTTGACAATTAAGTTAAAGGTGAAAGAGGCATGATGAGTAACATAGTCCACCATGTGTCTGTGTTGTATAATGATGAGTATGCTTAAACATTATTTAAATAAATCGTATAGAAAATAGATGAAACTTTATAAAAATAAAAGTGCGATAAATTAATTAAAACATAAATAAACGATTATATCGCAAATATGTACAATTAATATTTATTTAAAATTATAATTTATAAATTTATGTATGTGAAGTCTAATTTAGTCACGAAACGTATGAGAATTGAAAAACACACTAAATGGCTATGGATTCACGTTTGACTTCTGAGTATTAAGGATGAAAATTTTAAATCAAGTACCACTATATTATGTTGATTGACACTTCAGTATATCGTTTGACTCGTACATAGTTGCGAACTTAATTTATCATGGATATTTAAAAACGAGGATGCCGTGGCTGCAATTCATATTCTTGCTTTGGCACCAATATTCGTTGCCGATGTCAAATTTGAGTGATCTATATATTATAACATTAAACATGGAAACTGAACAAGTCTATATAATATTATAATAATAAATATGGATGCGTGTATGTAAATTTCCATCGACTCACAAGTGATCATGTGTGTGTGTACAAATATTTTAATTTTCTGCGTTTTATTATCGTATGTATTCGCATTATAAAAATAACGTTTACCTATTTCACGAATGATATATTTGTAAATAAATAAATAGATAAAATGGCTGACTGCCTTACTTTCACAATTTTTGTGTAAACCGCGTCAATTTTATCACCTCGTGACGTCATGAAAACAATTTCAGTTTCTGAAAACGATTCTACAATTACCCGTAGAAGAATACAATCTAAACTTAATGTTGTCCAG
This sequence comes from Coronaproctus castanopsis, assembly GCA_032883995.1. Classification (NCBI taxonomy): domain Eukaryota; kingdom Metazoa; phylum Arthropoda; class Insecta; order Hemiptera; family Monophlebidae; genus Coronaproctus; species Coronaproctus castanopsis. Next base: position 103,110,877 of record CM065053.1, on the reverse strand, counting down.
ATTTTGAGATAAACAACATATCCGTTTGTTTAATCTTCTCGTCATCTGTATTACTATGTGGAAGACCCTTCGTTGTTTCCGGCAATTCAATACGCCCGCAATGATAACGACATCCAGTTTGAATATGAAAGCTGCAATTGTTTTTTTTTTTTTATACTTCGCTTTGGTGCTCGATTTTTTGATAATTATTACTACCGATATTCAAATTCGTTTTCAACGTTGATTGAATGAAATTTTTATCGATATTTCGATTTTTTCATTTTTCATCATATTTTCTCGAACTAACCGATTATCAAAAATCTGTTATAATTTTCTATCGTCTGTCGACGGGATGTAAGAGCTCTACTATCTCCTTCGTCTTTAGCTGGAGAGATTCTTTGAGTCGTTATGACCGCAAATCGAATGATGTCCCATCGTCAAATTTCGATCAACACTGCGGTTACGATGACTAAACGGTAATAACAAGCTAATATTACGAGGGTTTATGTTAAATTTCCTTTCAGTATGATTGTCTAAGGATGAAAATGTGAAAATCGGAGCTGGATATTTAATTTCGTTATAAATCTCGCGCGTCATTAAAATTTCGGTATATAAATTCTATTCGTTCTTTAGTATAAATGATTAGTAATATAATTATAAAATTTATCCATATATTCCTCGCCTTTCTGGCTAATGTGACGTATATAGCGAACGTTAGAAGAACTGTATTGCGCTACTTTACCCCAGTATTTTGTAGTTCACGATGATAAAATAAGTACACATTTCAATTTTCTGATTTCAGTAACATTTACTTCGTAATCAAAAAGCTGACTAATGCGAAGATTTTTTTATAAAGTTGAATCTTAATAAAAATGTGTACTAATCGAAATTTTTAATCGTAACGATTCTTTACATTTCGATGATTTTGTAATAATATCGCTTATAAACTCTATAAATTTATGCGAGTCAATTGTTAATTTTTTCAAATTTCTTACGCTTATGTTTTCCAAAACTCGAAAACTAATAGACAGATCGACTTGAAGTTCTGCGGCGTTACTGGTGTCTGAGAATCACCATTTGGCACCTTTCACCAACTACTAAGTCCTGTTCTATTCCTATTTAGCGACCTCCATCGTTAGCATAGGTTTGTCCATTGGGTCTTTTATAGCGACTAAAATTAATTTCAGTTGGACGATGTAAAATGTATGCGTTCGTTATTTCCATGTAGAGGTTTATTTGTTTTAATTTTTTTTTTCTTTTTTAAGGTTAAATACAAATATCGTCGCCAGAATCGTGCGAAATGAGTAGATTACGTAGTAAAGACGGTTCACCGACATCGCCTTACGTGGAAATTAAAAAGATGGTTGATGAAAAAACATCTCCCGAAGATGAAGAAAAATTTCTCGTTCCTAATTTGAAATTCGACATTATTAATGACGGCGATAGCGGTATTAGCGATAATAACAACGTCTTAAGTAGTTGTAATAATAATAATAATAATAATAAGGATAAGACGAACGAACAAGAGTTACGTCAAAGGATTAAACATATTAACCGTCATCAGTATCATCACGAACAGCCGCAGCAAACAGTCGGTAACGCTCGCGTTGACGAACAAGGCGATGTTTTTCGTACAGGTAAAATAATTCGCTTCTTATTAATTCGTAATTAATAACAGCCTTACAGACGCAGAGTGTGTAGCCTAACTGAAATTAAATATGTACGACACTAGTCAGTCTAGGGTAGAAACGAAATAAATAATTTTCTCGACGTCTTAACGAAACTAAAATACCATTTTACCCGACAATGATGATGACTAATAAATCTAATCTCTTTCATATTCTCGCTTAAATATCGGTGATTTTGTTTTCTTACGAGAAATTACATTCGACCAATTAGTGTTATTTTAATCGCGGATTTTTACTTATATAATGTAAGAGACGTCGGATAAGAGAGACAGTCGCTTATAAGAGGAAAATGGGGGGAAAAACAAAAAAGTTCGCTTTAGTGAAGATTAACAGATTTTTCAGGCAATTATAAATAGTGAATCGGGCAATACACGCTATAGAACAGTTTAGAATTTCATACAGTCTCAGTTTTAGTCGACATATTGACGTCTTTATCAACTGAAAAAATTCTCAAACATCGGTTAAATCACCGCGATTCTTGGAAGAACGAGCATATTATTTCGGTGTTTTTTTGTGGATTTTTGTTTAGAACCTCACATTGACGCTGTATTGTTATTTCTTTCCTCGTTTATTGTTATCGTCGCTCTGTTCGTCACCTCATTATGATTTTAACTTAGTTCCGTGAGAACTACTTTAGTGCGTCGTGCGGTGCTAGTCGCAAAAATTTTCTCTTCTCCTTTTTATTTTCTTACTTTACTCATGCCTAATGTATTATTCTCTTCATTTCCACGTTGTACATCGATATAACACATTAATAACGTTATCAGTATTTTAATTATTTATTAAATTGTATATTTTAAGCACCCAATCTCTTTAATATATTTTAAAAAATTCTCTTATAAGAGAGACTTACGCCCGATGTGTCTTTTATATATAAGCGGCTTCAACTGTAATTAGGGGGGAAAAGTGTGATTAAATTGCAATGTGTACGTGTAATTGTTTACGTAGTGGAGTTCCAGCGTGAACCTTTAGCCTCGAGCCTCATCTCGACTGCAGTAATAATATTAAAATAACAACTGTAGTTAACCGCAAGTACGAGATAAACGGGGAAGTTTAAAAAACCTGCAGAAAACATAAAAAATATACAAAACACAAAGAAAAAACAAAAACTTAACGAGACAAAGACAAAAATTATAATAACACGCGTAAGATTTAAAACATAAACAAAAAAATAAACATAAGAGTTAAAACATTAAAAAATAAATAAATAATAAGAAAAAAATACAAAACAATAAACTCGTTTCAACGCGTATGATAAAGGCAAAATTGTAACGACACGTACACAGGTATAAATAATTATTAAAATATCTTAACTATTACACAATTGCGAATAATACAAATTGGACACGTTTCGAATATAATAATAGCGTCCATTATAACTTATTATGTTTAGTACGACGATGTTCGTATCTGGTATAAGTGAATATCAGTTGCCTCTGGAATCGTAGTTGGCAATTGCTGTTACGAGTTGATTGCTATGTATACTGCATTTTTAAACAAAATAAATATATAGTCTTTTATATACGAAATATTTAACGTCTAGTACATATCTGATATTCTGGTACAACGAGATGCATTTAAGATGTATCTTAAACGTTGATTTTTTCAAAGTTGTAGTTAAATTAGAATTACATACGGAACACCAAACCGGACAAGAATTAGTCATTGCGTTGCAGATAATAGTTTTATATAAAATTACGCCGTTATTAATAATGAAGTGAGTTTTCAAAAAGCGATAAAATTGAATAAATTTTTATTCGCTTTTATCGCAGCAGTATTAATGTGCTTAGTGAACGTCGATTTTTTTAATCAAAAATTTTATCTAAGTAAGGAACACGATCAGATCACTGAATACGTGATTAATATTAATAAAATAAACTATTTAAAAAATTGAAGTTCAAGCTTGGCATCCTAAAAAAAAACTCTATAGTATGCCTACGTTGCCAATCCTGGGGGACACACGCGATCACTCTGTAATCGCCCCTATGGGTGTGTAAAATACGGACAAAAGCATAATTCATCTGATTACAACAAAAACCGCAACTCCTTACTGAAATGTGCGCTTTGTGGAGAAGAGCATCCTTCAAATGATAAGGGATGTATTTTATCTATATCAAAAGTTGTGTGAAAGGAAGTACAAAACTACTAAAAATACTGTTATTGGAAATTTATCTCAAATTAGTCCCAGTCCTCTAAGTTGAATAATTGAAGTAATGAAAATCGAGATACACTTTTGCGCTGATAATGTAAACTTTTTATCAAACATGGGGAAAAACATTTCATTCTTCGTATTTTCCTATTAAAACAATTGTTAACATATTTAGTAAATGTGAATCATCAATCCATGATGACGTCGAGGTAGTTTACATGCTCTTTCCATTCAAGGTTTACGTTTCTTATTTTAACGCAATGATTTATTGCAGACCTATGCCTCGTAAAGATTATCGATTTAGTTTTCTCATTGTTAACTTTGATGAAATTATACGAAAGCGAAATACGTAATCTATACAAATCACGAGTTGGTAGACCGGGATCAATTGCTTATAAAATTGGATAATACAATATTGACCAGGACCGGATTAAACATTCGGGGGGCTCTGAGCCCGTGATCGTTAGGGCTCAGACTTTTTAACGTTTTTAAATGTTTTTTCATACAATGTAAAATTGTATGTAAATATAAATATTGCTTTGCATAAAAAAGTAGAATTGATTGTACATTTTTAGATTTTTAACATTTTCTACATTTACAGAAATAATAATTAAATAATAAAATAACAATAGTTATTAAACATTTATAATTTATTAAAATCAAATATTACATGGCTCGATTATTTCTAATTTTTTTCAGTTTCGGGGCCTTCATGATCCGCCGGGCCTAGACCAGGACTAATGAAATTAAATCCCTCGGGGTATTACCTGATAAAAGATTAAGTTCGGGAACGCGCATTCTATTTATTTGTCTAAAGAGTTCAGAAAACTGAATTATTGATTTTATTACTTAAAGCGGTTTTTTTTTTTCTTCGGAATGTTCGAGACAATTGTATTTAGCATTGTACCAAACAATTTTATCCTATGGTATAGCACTTTGCGATGGTATGGCTAGATAAAAGCAGTAGATGTGTTGCATAAATCTGTTATATATAATATAAGAGGAAATAACGAAGTGTTATTAGAAAGTAGGATCATAACACTATCTGAACTATATAAACTGAAACTTTTGACTTTTGTACTGAAGAATTATCATAAATTTAATATATCGATTGGTGTAGGAAAGACTAGATCAGCCGGATCAGGTGGTGATTCCATGCCTCGATAAAACTCATATGAGATTCTAAGCTATTTATTAGGAAGCTGTTTTATTCAATAATTTACCCAGAGAACTAAAAATTGATCTCAACTATAAATGACGACGTCGAAAACCGTTTATATCGATTATTCTGGATAAATAAAATAATCAGCAATCGTACGCACTAAAACTGGGTTGACTTGATCGCGCAGTTACTAGCATATGAATACTTCTACTTCTTATGTTTGGTAGTTGATGAAAGTACATATATAAGATGTTAACGTTACATAAGTTGTCGTAAATTTCACGTTCGGTAGCATATATCAACAAACGTTGTATACGTGAATGTGTGTGATACGGATGTGTGCACGCGTGTGTGTGTGTGTAGTATATAAAACAGTAATATTTTTATCGATTAAATTAATGTTTATTTTTTTTAAGTCGAAATTAATATATTTTTTTTCATATTCAGATTTTTTTTTTAATTTGCAAAATCTTTTTTGTATTATTTTTCATTTAATAGAGTTGTTTATTCATTCGTAGATTAATGTTATTGTTATTAATATTATTGTTATTTTTATTGTATTTAGTAAATTGGCATTCGCGCAATTATGCGCACAGCCAATGTTAAAAAGCTTAATAATATTATATGTAACCATTATTCGAGAAGAAATAAAAATGATTTGATTTGAAAAAAAAATGATGATTTCTACTACAATATGGTTATTTCACATATAAAATTTCCACTGATTTTTTTTCGAGTTATCGAAAGAATTACAATAAGGAGAAAAATTAAATCGGAAAATTTCACCGATTTTTTTCATTTCCTACGAACTGACTTTTCGCTTATTCGCAATTTTTTCCCCCTAGATAATCTTCGGAAGCTGATCGCCGTAAGCTGGGAAAACGACTTTCATTATATTTGGACACAGAGGAACGATTCATTTCCTTAAAGACGACGACTATGAAATTCGTCTAGTATTATCCGATATATTTTTTTTTTCTTATACCTTCTTTCTTATTCTTATTTTTAGTTCTTTCCGTCCTTTTCTTTTAAAACGGATAAAATATGTATAACAGTCGACTCGAGTTAAAACCGAAATTCTAAATTAAAAACGAATAAACGTAGTAATTTTTTCTGAGTTAAAAAAAAAAACAACTTAATATTTTAATCAGTACCGACATTGTGTAAACGTTTTCCTTAACTTTTTAGAGTTTTCATTTTTTTTTCTTCATCAATCGTCTCGGGTTAACTAAAATAAAAATATAATCGCACGAGCCACCCATGTGACGAAAGCGACAAATTAATACTAGCTATATTGTTCCGTTTTGGAGTTTACTTTAAAATGTCTGAAATTTATTCTAGATATTTAAATACCGAACAATTGTCGACACGCACGTCAATCTTCGAAATTTCTATATTACGGAATTTCATACTACAGCGTCGATGACGACCTAGGGAACCTTGTAACTGTCACTGTCGGGCACAGTCTGAAGATATCCATCGTTGCTACTGAATTTGCCGGTACTGAGTTTTTGAACTTATCACGGCTTAACTAAAGAACCAATAATTTATAGTTTTATCTGTCGTTTCTTACATGGAAAACTGACGAGTCGCTCTACCGAATCCAGACGATAATTTCATGGTTTGTTTTTCTCTCAGGATTGTCTCCGTCTAACATTCGGATAAATATCCTGACCGCAAGGTAGCTGCTGGGAATGGGGTATAGTCTACTCACTTTCCTTTTAGTCGCCCCTTACGACAGCCAGAAGATACCTTCGGGGAGTTCTGATCCACCCCTATACAGCGGTTCGTACTACATTTAACATTATTAATTTATCGCGTCGATTAAAAGTTATTTTTTTGATATGTACTGAATACAAGCGGCTTAGTTATTACCGTAACAAATTGAAGTGAATCATTGTATATTAATTATTATGTATTATTTCCAACTTTCACCTTACTGTTATGACCTATTTATAATATTACTTATTCATAAAATTGATATGCTATCAGTGTCTTGAATATTTCCCACCTCCCGCTTGAAGAATTATTAGTTATTCTTAATTAATTATCATTCCACGAATCTTAAAGATCATCATTTACGGATTCAGTTTTTTGTTGTATTTTTTCCGTTAACCTTTGTTTATCGTTAATAATTACAAATCTTTAAGTTTCGTTTGGCAGTGAGTACGCGTTAACTTCAACGAGTTGTTACGATTTAAAACTAAACTCATCGTTGCCATCCGTCAAGCTTTTCTCTCTTTCTTTTAATTAAACGTTCTAACGAGAACTTTATCAGTATTTTAGGAAAGTAGGGAAAACCACGGATACTTAAAATCAAGTGATAAATATGAAAGAAATATATTAATTGTAGTACATCTTCTTCTTTCTCTCCTCAACATTGCAGTTGGTGGGTGAGTATAATATAGCACATAAGATCCGTGTGCCTTTATAACGACATAACTTTAGCCATTTTTTTATATCCAGTTGATCTGCCATTACTTCGTATTTCATTTTATCATTCATCATTCCTTCAATTAGTGTTGTCATCCATTCAGAATGTCTAATCAAATGCCTGACCATTTCATTTATTCTCTTTTTATCATATTTTCTATTTCACGTTCTGAAACTTCGTCATTAGTTATTTTACTCGTCCATCGTATTCTTAATAAATATTCGACGCCAGCACCATATTTCGAAAGTTCTGAGCTTATCTCTTTTTAAAACCATTCATGTCTTCGATCCATGCAACGCCATACTCCAGATGAAGTTTTTTACAAAGTGTTTTCTGGTATTAATTGATATATTTTTTGATATGAGGAACGGTTTTATTTTTCACGAGGGCTGTTCGTCTTCTAATTATCTCGACCATCTGACGATATTATGCTTCCTAAGTAGGAGAATATACTTGAATCGTATGTTCTGTTAGTTTAAAACAATATTTATTCTTACGAAATCCGGACATTGCGACTAGATTTGGTGCAAGTCACAATATTAAAAGTTTTTTATATATATTGAGCTGTTTACAAAAAAAGAAATATCCGTGTTAAAAATATAGTAATTTATAATTCAGTTTCGCAATTATCGCGGACGAAATTAAAATAATAACATAATTTATAGCGCGAATTGTAACATTAATTCTACTTAAAAATTAATCATAGTAATGACTACTTTTATACTTGATTATTTTCAAATTTTTCTAATAATTTTCTCTTTCGGATTTTACACATTGTTCGAGCTTAGTTAATATATAATTTTTAGCGATTTTAGTTTGTGTTTTTATATTTTGAACTCATTACACTTCTTATAATACTATATACACTTAGTGGTACATATTTTTCTCGATAGCTTTAACCGAAACAGTTACTAAGATTGGATGAAGTTTTATGTAGGATATTAAATTCTTAAAATGAATCGTAAAATTTACGGATGTTTCATATTTTATTTTTAAGCAGATTGTATTACTTATCGTTCAATTAATTGTCGAACGACGATGATGATCCATTTACGTGTACTGCTACGAGGCCAGAGACACGGACACGCAAGCTATAGTTGTTGAAACATGCCGGTTTCACGTAGGAACGCTACTGTTGGACCGGCTGCATTTGGCTGCAAAAATCGTTGTAATGCTGATGGAAGACCATATCAAATACGTTCAGCTTTGTACTTTTGGCAGTGTAGCAGAAATTGTTAATTTAACATTACTGCAGGAACAAATCGGTGGTGATTCTCTTCTGATCAAGTGACTATGAGCGAGAGTCGTATGTCCTACCTATATACGACGAATAACTATTTCTTCATGTCGTGTCAACCAAGGGGGAGATCGCCATAAATTAGTATCAGGTTTGAATGAGCGTAATTTGTTTGTACTTGGTGTTGATAACCACAATATATTCCATTTCGCGCGAAGTTGTTCGTTTATTATGCTGCGGATATCTTTTGGATCTTTTGGATGGTCGGAAGCAGGCCGCATATAAACCGCCTCTTTAGCTGCTGTGTCTGCTAGATCGTTGCCAGCAATACCAGTGTGACTTGGAACCCATATAAATAATGATTGAGGGGAAAGACCGGTAGATAGGATGCCGATTATTTCCTTGGCCACTGAGAGTCGGTGGCAATGACAGACTGTTTAGAATTTCTACCAACAGAATCTTGTATATAAATTACAGCTAGTTTTATAGCATAAAGTTCAGGCGAGGGGGTTGAAAAATGTGGAGGTAGTGGAAATCTGATTATTATTTCGTTTGAGGATGCTACTGCACATCCTACACCAGAATTTGACTTTGAACCATCTGTGAAAAGCAATTGGTGGTCGTTGTATTGATCTAATATACTAGAAGGATTGTTGCGAAGATTCTCGGCCTGTTGGCTAAGATCAATTATCGAACGAATTGACCACTCGATTAAAGAATATTTTGCTCAATTATTATTAAATTAAAATTGTAGCCCGGCTGTAGTATTAAAGTCGATGATAAACGTACATATGTTATTAAGAATATTACACTTAGGAATAATTCGTGTAATTTCCTAAAAAGTTTCGCATTTAGCATTAACGACATTGTTATATTTATCGTTCGGTTAGTTATTGAACAATTTGTCCATTCTAGTAAGCGTAATCTTCCCCGTTGAAAACTATTTATATCGATTCTGCTTTAAAGGTTCGTTACGCGCATAATCCTGTTGAAAAATCCGGTTAAGGAGTTGAATATTAAAACCACTTCTTATAATCTCGTTTTCGATGATAGTGTAACGAAATATCTAATGTTAATTATTTCGCTTTAACAGATTGTTTTTTTTTTTTTCAATATCGACAACTTCGTAAATTATAATTATAACTCAATGGTTGATAACATCGCTTACACAACTAAATGTAAGGAAAAAATTAAAATTCAAAAATTCATTCATTTTTTAAAAATAAATTATAAAATGATGGTTTTATTTAAAAAAAAAAAAAATACAAAATAAAACGACCTCGAATTATATCATTAAACTGAAAAATGTAATTCGTGTATCACCTTCGTTTCGTGTACATATATTTTTCGTCAAATAAAGAACAACTCGAAAACAAGACCCGACTAATAGTTGAAAGCTTTATTTTGCATTATTTATACGGTCCTCCATTTGCACATCTAGCCAGTTTAGCCGCCCGATGGAGAATTCATTTAGTATTTCGCAAAGGTAATCGTCGTTCGTTGTGTTGAATTAAAGATAGACAAACACAGACGTATATTCCCTGCGTTCTAGTTGATAATAACAATAATAATCATCGCAATATTTCTGGTAGTCAATTTTTTGACGTTGCAAGGTAGAGAAGCTAGAAATGAAAAATGCCGTTCTCTCCTAAAACTTTTGTTAAAATATTATTCGCTTACTTATATCGTCTCGCTATAAAATTTAAACCTTCGTACAGTTGTTTTTTCACAACCTCCATTCTGGCGGTTCACCGTTTTCCTTATTAAAACTTCATCCCGTCCGACGTATATTAAGATTAATTATCACGTTGGATTATTCCCCGTTTCCCTCCTCATTTTTATAATCAATAAAACGGCGATAAAGAAGTAATAATAATAATAATAATAATATAGAATACTAATAACAATGAATCAATTGCAATTTACTACATATTTCATGAAAAGATTTATTTATATATATATATATATATATATATATATATATATTAGTCGTGGGCGTAATCGACTAATTATTAATATCGTTTTTTAAATCTCGATTTTGTAATCACATTTTTTTCCCGTAATGTAACAGATATATTCAATCTCATATTCAATGTCGCCGTGTAATGTATTAATTAAAAATCATTAATCATTTTCATTTAATTATAATAAAATTTTAGTCTAAATAACTTTTTGTACTTTAAATATCATTTGTTTCCAATTTAATTATCCGAACTCGCAAAATGTTTTTTAAAACATAAAAATATATAAAATAATATATGATGCATGGTCTTTAAAATATAGTAAGAAGTATAAAACGTTTGAAAAGTAATAATGGATAGCGTAAATTACAAACTATTTTACTGAAAAATTATTAAAAAATACAAATAATAAAAACGAATGATTTTTTGAAAATGAAATAGTTGTTTATTGACCTATTAGTCGCTTTAAAGCATCAGTTGTTAAAAGTCGGTTCCGCTAAAACGATTTAGTCAGATTTATACTATGAAAATAATTTAGTCGCTTATTATAAATAAACTACTTATATTTAGTTACTTTTTTTGTTCGCAGCTTTAGACAGTTGCTACACGATTATAAGTTATTAATTATTAGATTCTTTAGTAACATTCATTGAGTGAAATACAATGTGTTTTTCTGTTTTTACAGACTATTAATATAATTTGCAGGTGTTTATTATAATTTAAGTAATTAAAAATTTTCAATAATAGTGTAAAATTTATTATTTTTAAACGATAAAGAAACATGAAACCGAATAATTAGTCGGATTTAGATTTAAAAAATCGAATTAGTAACTTTTTCTGAAAAATGGAATAATATTATTCCATTATGTCCATCTCTAATAAACGCTAACGCCATATTATGATTGTGGTACAACAAAATATGTATAGGTAAGTAGTCGCATACCTCCGATACGGGATGGCACTTAATGATGATTATATATATATCATCCCAATCTTGTTAAGATTGGTAGAGAGCTAATTTGAAATATCCGAATTCTCTGGATAGTGTAATGTTTTCCATCTTACTATATCCTATTGCTTGTACATTGTATTGTATTTGTTTCGATAAATTTCATTCCTCTTGATCATTTTCCTCCTGCGATGCCTTCAATTATTTGTGTTAAATCTTCAATGTATCTGGAAACATAACCTACCTATTTGTATCTTATTTCTTTTAATTTTCCTAATAAGCTTCTATTTTTACGGATTAATCTAAATACTTTTTTGTTACTAATTTTTGCCGTCCACGCTATTCTTTCTATTCTCTTCCAACACCACGTTTCAAACAATTCCAATCGTCTTTGCATGTCTTTATCTATCGTCCTAGCTTCCGAACCGTAGATTGAATATTTGATCAATTTCTACCTAATTAACATATTCGTGCGTGTCGATATTAATAATCCTTTATTTTTCATAAAGGCCAATTTTCGCAAACCTATTCTTTCTTTTATATCCTGCATACTCCTTCCATCATCTGTTGTTATGTTTCCCAACTATGTTCGTCTTTTTATTTGTTTTATTAACGCTCCATCTATTTTTATGTGTATTTTATTATTCATTTATTTTTATCTCATAGGTTTTGTTCATTTTCCTCTGGTATAGCAATATCGTTCGCAAACATCATGTTTATTTTATGCCCCACTTGTGGAGACCCAAATGGGCATCTCCCCTTGGGTAGCAGGCTTGGGTAAAACCCCTGGTTTTAATACAACACATTTATAAGTTTTACATCTCTTTTATCGATATTAATATTTTTCAGTATATTTCAAATGCATCTGTCAAAGGCCTTTTATAAGTCAGTAAAGGCAATATATACGGGGTTGATTCATGTTTATTTTTCTACAGCATGCGGGAAAGAGAGAAAGAGTCCGACTACACTGTAAGAATAGGCCTGCCTGTATGTCTATATGTATAAGTTTTTGGTTCGCTTGCTCGATTTATGGGTTAACTCACCATATACAACACACCAATAGAAGTTTCACTTCCAAAAATTTAAATCGCTCCTTATTAAATCAGTTCGTTGTGTAATTTATAAAATAGTTGAAAATTATTTACAACAAAATCAACATCCGTATAAACATAACAATGAAAATATCAAACAAAAACTTTTCGATAAACATCCAAACACGATTAAATTACATAATCAAAAATACAAACAAATTTATCTAGATACATATGTAAGCTTACATGCCAAATAAATATTCATATATATATGCATGCACAATTACTCACATACTGCATACTTTCTAAAATATTTGTCCTTATAAACTAGCCATCATGTGGTGAAAATTGGCAACATAGCGAGAAGTCCTAACCTGTTGATATTTGTGTTGTTCACATGTTCACTAAAGTAGTTAATTAGTTAATTTTGATTTGAAGTCACTCGTTGATTACGGTTTTAAATTCGAAATTTCGATTTGATTTTTAATACTTTAACAATTAGTGCTTACACTAATCGTAAAATAAAATTCGCGTTTTGACGGTTCTTTGTAAAAGTTATCTTACATCTTAAAGTTCTTTATTGTTTATGATATTAAAACTAAGTGTAAATTTGTAATTTACTTAAGTTAATATTTTATATTCGAATTGTTAAATTATAATAGTTTATTATTTTACTAAAAAAAACATTTCCAATTTTTAAAAAATGCGGAATAAATGCTGCGTTCCTGGAAGCAATAGTAACTATTGCTCATTTCTAAAAGATTCGAATAATAAAGCGGTAACTGTTTTTAAATTTCCGAAAGATACCGCTCTTAAATTATGAATAAAAGCAATTCCCAGGAAGAATTTTGAGTCGTCTAGTTTTAATGTAGTATGTAAATTGCATTTTAATTCGATTTTATTTATTATAAATATTTGCAACGTGGGATCGAGGGAAAATTTTCGTTTGCAGAATTGCAGGAAAATTTTAATTTTGATAATAGCGACGAAAATAATCATTTCGAACAAAACATGTGATGTAAAAGATTCCCTTTTTATTTTGGAAACGAATTATTTCCATAGTTATGAAATAGACAATTCTGCAGAAATATATTTTGAATGTTCACAGTGTGCTAGCATTATTAAAGAGAATAAAAGCATTTTTGTAAGTTATCAATATTTTGATACTTTTCAAAGAAATAGATTGTCGATTACAACTGAATTGGTAATGTCTGTTTTAGTTTACAAGTGTTCCATTTTAGAATTTATTGTAAATGATACCTGTTTGAATAAATTTTTACATAATACAAAACAGAAAACTTTTCTTTGCAAACTATCAATATATAGTATTGAAATGAATACTTTTATTCCGAATTTTTAGAAACGTGCAGTAATTGTGAACACCTCATTCATTACTACTTAATAAGCTGTGTTCAATTTTCACTAATATATTATTAATTAATTATTGTAACCAAACGAATATGACCCGGAAAGAACCTTATTAATCATGATTTGATGTTGAAAAGTTCGAAAATGCGTAAATTGAGTACACTTAAATAATCGCTTATTTCCAACTTCAACTGATCAATTAAATTACAGGTATATTTAAGTTTTTCACTTGATAAACTTATTTTAGCATACGTATGTATTATGTATATATGTATAACTGATACTGTTTTTAATGTAATTTAATTTTTTACACAAGTAAGTTAATACACATTACATGTATAAATATAATAAATGTAACTTCGATTTAAGGTATGTAATTGTGGTCAAATGGACAATAAGTCTGCCGCCCCAAAAAAGAGACGTTTTAGTTTGTGAAGGCTTATGCTAACCGGGCTTCTAAAATAATGCGACGTTGCATTTTCATCAGCATGGCTTTCTATTAACGACGGCTACACTTATATACTATCGTCATATCATCATCATTCAATTCATCTCGAGAAGTTACGCACCAAACACCAAACCCAACTAATTTTCTAATTTCAGCTGGGCTTTTCGTGCCGCTTGTTTGATGATCCCAATATTTCAAGTCACATACTGAGAGATTCCCTAATATCTTAATATTTTGAAATAGACGCCTATGTATATATACACATATAATATTTGTATTGTGTATTTATATAATAATAACAATAATGATAATAATAAATCAAATTTTATTGGTATAATAATAATAATAATGAGAAAAAGAGGAAGAATTAACAACTTAAGAAAAAACGTTAAAATAAAAATACCCATAATGAAGTAGGGAAATCAGACAGATAAATTTATAATGACATAAATTTTCAACCTTATATTGGAAAATATAGTAAGTGGGGAAAAAATAAAAGGAACAATGGCGGTGTGGAAAAGATGACCAACATGGATAACAATATTGGTAGACTAGTGCAGAAAATATAAATAAGTGAAATAAGGAGAAATTGACGAAGAATTATAAAATTATAAAATTATTATGTGCGATTGACGTTAAAAAATGTGTCGAATTTAATTTTGGACGATTTTGAAATATAGACATATATACAGACAACCATTTAAAATTCGATAGACAGATTTCGTTTCTAATACTAACCTTTGTAGTTGGCAAATCGATGCGATGTAGAGAAATTGTTCATCATTGAAGATATGAAGAGAAGATATGTTTATGTACATAGGCATCAGGGGCGGCTCCTCCATGGGGCTCAAGGGCGCGAGCCTCCCTGTGCGAGTTTTTAAGAAATGCATATTATTTAATGACTTAAAAAAATATCAGTATACGAAATAGAACTTTTAATTTTAAAATAATTTTTTTATAAAAATCCATTTTAAAAAAGAATGCAAAATATGGGTTTTTTGCGCGGATTCCTTAAACGAAAAGCTAAAACACCGGCTAACAATCGTCAGATTTTTTTAACTGTACTGGAACTATGCAATCGACTCGCGTCAACGTCGTCGATAGCTGATTTTCCGGTCACGTGATAATAACAACCAATAATACAGTACATAGGCTATTCAGAATTGAGCCCTCACACGGTATATAGAATACATGCGAAAAACGAAGAGAACCGAAGTTTCCCGAGCATAACTCGTCTGAGGGCTCTAGATAAGTGAGCCCTCGACTATTTCACACGCGATTATAACCAGTTTTAACAATATATTTGTGTTGCACATCATTGTTTACTTATCGAAAAACACATGTTTTCATTTGCCATTTTTTTTTTTTTTTTTTATCCTTCTTTCTCTTCTTTAAATAATCCATTTTACAATATCGATTTTGTTACTTAACTGAACGCAAGCACTGCTTTCGCCGACACTTATTTTATAGTAATTTTTCAACGTGTAATATTTTTTATTTATCTAATTAAACGTTTAAATTTAATTATTGTTAAACGTTGATTTTTAAAACATAATGATCGATAATAAAATTAGTAATATTTTAAGAGGAAATTTTAAAATGCTTCCATTATCAGAAAAGGTTAGAATTAAGAAACTAGGGAGACCCACACCCATATTAAATTTGAATCAACAAGATAAAGTAGGTACATGTATTTTTATAAGACATTTTCAAAAGAAATTTACAAAAAATTCAAATGGATATGCGGATGTGAGGTAATTAATCGCTTTTTCTGTTTTCCTTGTGTACTTTTTTTTAAAGATGGAAGTGACATGACATGGGCACGATTAGGATTTAATGATCTAAAACATTTAAATCAAAGAGCAAAAAAATCAGCTCGTCACATGAATTGAATGGAACTAGGTTTAATGGGTTCTGTAAATATTGCGCTTAAATTAGATTCTGCTTATAGGTTAAACATTATTAAACATAATGAAGAAGTCGCTAAAAATAGATATATATTAAAAAGAATAATTAACTGCATAAAGTTTTGTGGTAAGTTAGAACTGGCTGAGGACATAATGAATCTGAAGATTCTCAAAATCGTAGTGTTTTCAGGGAATTAATTGACTTTTCAGTAGAATTAGATACCATTTTAAAAGAACATTTAAATACTGCCACTATTTTCAAAGAAACATCTAAAACAATACAAAATGATATCCTAGAAAGTATGCTGGAAGTGTATCAAGAAGAGATTAAAAAAGAGATTAAGGAAAATGAATTTTTAGCTATTGAGTGCGACGAAACCACAGATTATATCGAATCAGTGCCAAATGGTATTAATACTAAGCTATTTACATCATGAAAATATACATGAATGGTTTTGGAGTTTTTTAAGAATAACTGATAGGTCAGCTGATGGTTTGGACGCAATGCATAGAAACTGAATTAGATAAATTAATTGGAGACTCGCCTTTCAAGCTAATTGCTCAAACTTATGATGGAGCAAATGTAATGAGTGGCTCTATGAATGGTGTGCAGGCAAAGATGAAACAAAAATATAAATACACTCATTTTATTCATTGTTATGCGCACCAACTGAATTGAATTATGCAAAGCAACAAGCCAGGATTTTAAAATTAGAATCTTTTTTTCAAATTTGTCCGCTATACCAAGCTTTTTTTCAAATTCGACTCATAGATGCGATGTACTGCAAGAAATTGTAAATAGGAAATTACCTAAAACTGTCACTACGTGTTGGAATTATAATACACATACAGTAAATACTGTTTTCAAAAATCAGGAAAAATTAATAGAATGTTTTGAAAAACTAGAAGAAAATTCTAACAAAAATATTACTTGCAAGGAAGCATATAGTTTATGAAGAACCTTACAAGACCCAGATTTTATATTTTGGCTTACCTTATTTTCTTTAAAATTATACCACATATAGATGTATTGTTTAATCAATTTCAGTCTAAAAATAAAGACAGCACCCAGCTTTTAAGAGATAAAGAAGACTTCGAAAAAATTGTATCCACTATTCGATACTCAAATGTAACACAGTTCAAAATAACCAATAATGAAAATAAACAATGAAAAGTGGATCAAGAAAATAAAAATTTGGCTATTGCTAAAGAAGTATGCGATACCATAACTTTTCAAGTGAAAGACAGACTGTCTTATAGGGGCCACTTAGAAGCTGCATTATTAGTTTCCACTGATAATTTTTCAAATTATTCTAAACAGTTTCCCACATCAATTTTTGAATCTGTAATTAAATTTTATCCCATGTTGGAAAAAAATAAGTTAAAGACTGAACTCAAAGTAATTTATTCAAGATCAAATTTGCAAGGTATTATTGGTTGTTTAAATATGATGTCTTGGATATTTCAAAATGAATTATACGAAACATTCAGCGAAACAGTAAAACTGATCAAAATTATTCTGGTTACTCCAATGTCAACTGCCAAAGCAGAGCAATATTTTTCCACTGTTAAAAGAATAAAGACGTTTTTGAGAAATTCAATGAGTGAAGATCGCCTTAATGGCTTAGCAATGATATCTGTAAATAAAAGTTTGATACACAATATATCAGAATTTGATGAAAAAGTCATTGAAAATTTTGTTTCAAAAAAAGATAGAAGGTTAAACTTTTTATATAAAAATTAATTCTTTTAAAAACTGATTTTAGTTATCATATTTATCATTTTTTTCTTTTTTTATGCTTTGCTATTTATTGAATTCGCATACATTTTTTCGGATTAAATATTCGTTATTGTTATTTCTGCTCGACAGAGGATTTTAATACATTTTGTACTTTGGACTATTAATACAAGTCATTACGAGCAGTCGTCATTTTCAACTTTGCCTCTTTTGCCAAATGATCCTTTATTATCGTCCTTATACATCAGCATAAGCAATCCTTCTTTAATTGTACACTATAAATATTATTCCTTCCTTGACTTTATGTCTGTTGTTTTTTTCCACATTTTGTAAAATTTCATTAGTTATACAGTGCATTCAACAGATCTTTTTTTAATTAAATAGAACGTGAACGTATTAAACCAGTTCTACTTAGTTTAAAACATGGACAAAAAAGCGAGGTAAGTTTATGTCATTACATTTTATAAATTATAGTTTTATATTAGAGCCTCCCAAATTAAATTGTCACGAGCCGCCACTGATAGGCATATATTTAGTGGTATAGAATCCTTCATTTAAAGAGATGAATGATGATGATATGATGATATTATATAAGTAAGGACAAATACTCGAGAAAGTGTACTACGAATGGAAATAAATAACACCAAACTATGTCAACGAGCAATCTCAGACAAAAAATTACGGCTGACAAGAAAAAAATGATGCATACACATTCCAGAATATTATTAGCATTCCGTGAAACTAAGTTACGTATTTCAAAAACGATGAAATACCAATATACGTTTAAAGCGCAAACTATATAATCAATGTGTTTTGCCTGTTTTTACGTATGGTTCACAATATGGACTTTCACAAAAACAATTAGAAGGATATTAAGGACATAAACCGTGTAGGAAAGATTAATATTAAGTATAAGACGGTCCGACCAGAAGCAAAATACTCGGATATGGAAGAAGACCGGATTTTGTAACGTAGTGGAGTAAATGGCAAAACTGAAGTGGGCCCAAGCATGGTGCATGTCTATAAGGAAGAATAACAAATGAACAAAACCAATGTTTGGATTAGTGACCGCTTCGTAAGAGAAAAAACATTGGCAGACCACCGACTCGTTGGTGTGACTATATAACTGAGTAATGGAGAAGAACTGAATTTAGAAAGCTCAGAACTGGGACGAATGCAAGAAATAGAGAAAAAGTTCCGTCCAGCAGCGGGCCGATATAGGATAAAATTATATATAATGACTTTAGACGGTGGTACTCAGTTGTAAAATAAAATTTTACTTAGGAAATTTTACTTAGGAATAATGCAAAACAATTATGGTATAAATACTAAATAATGTTTATTGTTTTAATTTATATACGTATTACATATATATACTATCGTATATATTTAAAAATTGATAAATCCTAAAAAACGTATATCTTTCGTTCATATGATAATAATAATTACAGGTCGATATCGATCGTCGATACTATTCGTCTGTTTGCTACATTTAGGTGTACGCGAAAAAATTACATCATCGACAGTTCGAAAAAAGAATAACCGTAAACCGAATGTCGATGACAAAGACGACGTGTACGGTCAGCTACGCAAAACTTCGCCGCAGTTGTGGCAATTTTTAGCGGCTCTTTTAGATGATCCTCGTAACGCTTCATCTATTGCATGGACCGGTAAAGGAATGGAATTTAAATTGATCGAACCGGAAGAGGTTAGTACTAAATTATGAAATATTTCGATTCTGAATTAATATTTTCGTTTGAACTAAAAATGAATAATATATTATTTCAAGTGTTTTTGTTTGATTCAAAGTAATTTAGACGCATAAAATAACACGACTGTGTTATGCGCGATTGACAAAATATAATCTTTTGCTCTCGTGTGACGAACACATCGCACATATTCGTATTCATATACACTTGCAAACCACATCTATACGTAACACAATATTTCCCTACGTTTGTAAAACGTGAACGCGTATAGAGTATGAATGATACATATAACACATTATGAACAAACCCGTGTTAAAACTATGAATTAGGCTTATCATATAAAAGACCGTGAAAGTTCGATGAATTCTATAAATTTCAAATAAAAACTAATTTAACAACATACGATATAGGAAGATTCATATATTATGATATGTAACAGATAAATATCACATCATAATAATGTAAAACAGATGGACAGAATTTTCCTAATGTTTTAAGACACAATCGTGCGAATAAACGTTATTAACAAATTCCTAATTCGTTAAATCGATTTTTAAATTACTATCATATTCGATCGGGACGGCGTACAAAGCTTTATTCGTGATCGAATTTTTTTCGCTGTACTCGTACACCCTTATCCCTGATCGTGTCCTATTGCTATCGAATGTAATTTTAAATTTACTAGCTTTGTTCAACGCGTAAGTAACGGTTACGGCTGAAGAACAATAACTGCCATTTGATTTTGGAGAAAAACATTTTCAGTACCGCGCGCACGTTGAAGAATTTTTATGGATTCAATATGGTATTTAGCCATACCACCCCAATGGAGTATCCCATTTGCACGGGTTGATAGAGTGCAAAGTATAGACGTCTTATATAAATTGAAAAGAAGAACTGTCTTCAATAGTAGAACAGATAATTTAACTTTCTACGTTTTTTCGATAAATAGAGCGCCTATTCTTGCACCAGATTAATTTACGATCAAACTCAGATATTTAATCTCGCTAACCATATCTGGTTCAATACTATTTCCTAAATATAATTCAGAATAGTTCCAGTTGACCCAATCTTGATTTAAATACTTTGTTTTACTACTGTTTGTCATCAAATTATTTTTCTGCATCCAAAGAGAAACATGATTTACATCTAAACTTGGGTAACGGGAATCAACTATCGGTGCAGCATCATCCGCATAGCTAAATAGTTGATCATTAATAGGTAAATTACATAAATCGTTTACGTAAATTAAAAATAAGAATGGTCCAAGCATTGAGACATTCCGGTAGTATGCATCACATTA
Organism: Coronaproctus castanopsis; assembly: GCA_032883995.1. Classification (NCBI taxonomy): domain Eukaryota; kingdom Metazoa; phylum Arthropoda; class Insecta; order Hemiptera; family Monophlebidae; genus Coronaproctus; species Coronaproctus castanopsis. The sequence continues at coordinate 103,089,817 of CM065053.1, read as the reverse complement.
TCGTTGTAAATGGTTATTTATTTTTACTACACATTTCCTGTTATACAAATAAGTTTTAAACCAGCTAAATCCGCAGTTATATAATGTTTTCAGTAGAAGAGTTTGATCTATCGTATCGAAAGCTTCACGAGTAATCAAAATATACCGAAATCACCGGCTTTGCTCCCGACAGACCTTTGCTTATATAAGGTACATGTTCAAATAGGTCTTCATCCGTGTTCTTTCTTTAAAAAAAAAAATCATACTAATTTTTACTAAAGAAATTAAATTTTTGCATTTAAACATAATAATTTCCACGCACTTTTCAAAAATCTTAAAAATGGTTAATAATATACAAATTGGTCTATAATTTCTTATATCAGTTTTATGTTTAATTTTATAAACTGGCGTTATTATTCCTACTTTCAGTATTTCCGGGAAAATGCCAGATTATCGTCGATCCATTAAATAAATAAGCTGACGGTTCTAGAAAGAAGTAAATATTTTCCTTTATGAAATTAACTGAAATCCAGTCAAATCCAAAAGAAAATGTATTACTAAACTACAGTATTACTTCCTAAACGTGCTCCATTGAAAAAGCAATATGAATGCAAATGAATAAACACTTTTAAAAAGCGATAAATTTTCATCATTTTTTAGTAATGTGCTACACTCTCTTCTAACACATAACCGACACTTTCTCGATAGTAATTATTGAAGAGGTTTGAAATTAATCTTCCGTTAACATTAATCGGCGTTAATGTCAATCTCTTTCATTTCATCCGAGTTATTTTCTTTATATTATACACAAATATTTATAATGTTATTTAAAAAATCGTCAATTTGCGATTGAAAAGATTAATTGCACTAAACTAGAAGCAGTAGATTCGAATTATTTAAGCGCGTGTACTAAATTTTACATTAGAACATCCTCGGTTAATTTTCCGTCACCATACAAAAATACCGTTATAATTAAATTCTTCCTTGTATAGAAAATAATTGCAGACAAATATCGCTTACGTCAGTTTTATGCGACGAATGGGATAAACTTATCAATTGTAGACTTTAATATAAGATAGAGAAATTAACGATAATATTCAATATCTATTTCAACTCGAACCTTGTACCGTTAATCTGATTCATTACGGCGCCCCATGCGGTAAATTTCGATCGCTTATTGATTTATTATTTTTTTTTTTACGAACAAAACGCTTGGCAACATTTGGAGACACTGCAGTTCTTTCAACCCTACGCACTTAAATTATCCAGTGTTGATTTTGTATATTCTTTAGGAATTCAGACGAAATTAGAGAATATCTTCTCGATCCTTTAATAAATGATAGTGATATAATAAAAGCTACTATAACGTACAATTCGACTATTAAATAGCCGGCCTGTCACCTAAGTGCACGTATTTATGCAGCGTACATTTAGCTATCTAATAATACCTACGTGTTAATTCAAATAAACAAATGCGCGTCGTTTGGAACCGATACATGTTATATATATATATATATATATATATATATATATATATATATATATATATATCTTGGTTTTTAGGTTGCCAGACTTTGGGGAATACAAAAAAATCGTCCCACTATGAACTACGATAAGTTAAGTCGATCTTTACGTTACTATTACGAGAAAGGAATTATACAAAAGGTTACAGGTAAGCCGCCTTTAAATTTATTTACGTGTACGTAGTACCAGAACTTTCACTTTAATTTGTATTCTTTCGTTTACACCATCTTCAGAACCTTTTGTCAATTAGTATCGATGTCTTGATAACTACGTGTGCCGGTAAATAAATTAAAAAACATTCCGATAATTATATTGATCTGTATCGTGATTTAATTCATGTTCAAACATTTTAATACAAATCATTACGTAGTAGAATATGCCACACATCGCTGAGGTAATATTTCCGCATACCAGTAGCGTGACGTGTTTGCACACTGTTCGCCGCCGATTCCTGAATACTTTTAGCCGCTATAAGCGTTACCCGGGGTGGACGACGTGCACTCTGGGTCACCCTATATTATATTATTTATTTTTTTTTTAAACTTCTACAAATTGACCAATTCGTACAGACCGATTTTTATGGAAGGAACGGTCGAATATATATTGTGATTAATTTTTCTGACTTCATCATAAAATTTAATACTTTTTTACGCATGCTGTGTTCTCTTTTGTCTATTCTGTATAGGTGCAGCATCATAGGTAAATTACATAAATCGTTTACGTATAAATTAAAAATAAGAATGGTCCAAGCATTGAGACACTACGGTAGTATGCATCAGTTTATAGTGTTTTATAACGAATGAGTATGTTAACATATCCTATTCCTCTGTTAATTTATTAATAATATGCCTCTTGCATATACATATAAAGTAAAAGTTAAAAGCTCCATAAAGTTCTCGAAAGTTTGTAAGCGGATATACGTTGCCTGACAATTCTCATCAACTTAAAGGTTGATATATTACCAGCCAAACAACGCATACTAGAAGAAAATTCAATATGAATTGTTCATTTTACTAGCAATCATTTACAGATAGGTATCGTAAAAAATGTTCGTCTTCGAACTCTAGATATTGCTAGCGGAACAACCCTAAGTCTTCTGCGCTTCATTGTACGTAATAATTTCGAACTAAAACACCCGTCAACGTGCCAAACTACCCAATTTCACGTACCGTTATTTATTATAATTATTATTAGAAAAACATTTCATTTTGCAATCGCACACGTATCGGGGAAATTATATCGCAAACGATATCTTTTCTAGGGGAACGTTATGTGTACAAATTCATGTGCGAGCCGCATGTACTGTTCAGTCTGAACGCTCAGTACAATTTTTATCAACGCGATCATCATGGACCACAGCTGAGTTGTCACGACGAATTCCTACTATCCTCGAATTTCCTGAAAACGTGTCAACATTATTATCTTCATCATCGATGGAACGCTTCTTTTGCATCTAGCTACGATTCTCCCGATCAAATGACGAGTTTCTTTTACAACGGCCATAATGATAATAATAATAATAATAAGACGGATATTCATTCGCAAACATCGATCGGAAACCAGTATCTTCTGCAACAAGATAAACCTTACGACGTTAGTCTGGTCACACCTCCTAATTACAACTCGTATCGCCAACACCATATAGTCGCCAACGACCGCAATTATTCGTCGCCTGATATGCAACAAACTTCCTACTTTAAATACGGCGCCATTTGTAATAATCTATTGACCGGGCAGCAACAGCAGCAGCAACAACAACTTTTTCCGTTTAAAATCGACGATTTCCAGAAAATACGCGAGAATTTATTCAATTCGAATCGGCCGAGTCACGATATAGTTGACAGCTTATTATAAACGAAGAAAATTTTCAACGCGAAATTCGGCGAACGCGTTACACTGTCGAAGGCGAATTTAAAATGTAAAATTCTGTTCTAATAATCGCGAATGGGATTATTCGATCGTTTATATTATACTTCGGAAATACGAAATTTGAAATTCTGTTCTTCGATATTTGTTGTAAACTTTAATCCTTAAAAGTACAGATATCTTTAACACACGAAATTTCCTACGCCAATGCATCGACTTTCGTCCATTCTGTTTCGAATCCGTAGACATTAAAGCAACACACATCTTATTAGCGTGCTCTGCTTTTATCACTGAACAATCCATTTTTTTTTTATTAATCTTTTCTTCGTACGATCCTTTCTAACTCCCCTCCAGCTGTCATCTAATCCGTTTCCTCAACGGCTTCTAATCTAAATAGATACAGTTATTGAAATAATCAAATTTAAAAAAACAAAAACGAAATTCTTCGGGAATATTAATTTTCGAGCAATTTTATCTAGTTGTCTTATCGAATCGAGTTAATCAGCACTTCATAGAAGGTTGAAGAGCTCGCATACTATCAATCGTTATGTCATCTTCTAGTAGAAGACATTTAAATAAATGTTCACGATTTCACTACATTCACTATTTTGTACCTTAACCTATTCCCCATTTTTTAAAATTTTCTCCGTTCATCTTGTACACGATTTATTCAGCGTCTTCAACTTTTACCAGTTAATCACGTGGCAAGGACCACAGCTTCTATCGGCGTTTGCTGTTTCTTGTATCAGAAGCTTGATGAAATTCCAAAAGTCCTTACTAGACTTAAACATTATTTCAGACGACGATTGATTATAGAACATGTGGAGTGGCTCTATTAAAACTAATGGTTTTTCCCATTTTACTACTTTCCGGAATATTGGTGGCGGTGCAATACCATAAAGGTGCTTTTAAGTAACCGGTAATTATTCTAAAAGCATATCTATCTACTCCAGACTGTAAATATGCTCCTGCTGCGAATCATAAAGCGCCAGTGCCAGAATTTTATTTTGAACGGATATACTTCAAATCCAATTTCCGTAAGGGATAATTTCTTGTTTCACATAAAGCTGTAAATTTAATGCGTTGGACGATAAAAAAATAAAACTCGTTTTTATGGAACGATTAATAAAGTAAAACATAAGTTATTTCATTATTCTGAAAAAAAAAAAGGAAAAAAAAGAATCTGCATGTTCATCTTCTTTAAGATGTAACGTCCCAAGCAACAACATGGTGATGTACAAATGTTGTCATAAAGTAGTTTACGTTCCGTACTTCTATTTTATACGCTTCATGAATACATTCACCGAAGTTTTACCCCGTAAATTATTTTAACTCATCGGACATCTGATTTCTCATCGTCGCCCGGTCTACATAAATACAATCTGTTCATTTGCAACATCATTTAGCATTATTCTACGATTCTTGCACACAATAACTAATAAACATTAATTTTGGATATCCACTATCAACGACTTAGATATAGAATATTAATGAAGGGAGCTGCAGACTTAATTTTATTTGATTATTATTTATTATTATTTTCGAAATAGTTGTCACGTCGTCAATATTCCTTATCTAAGCTGTTTATAATAAATCTTGGGGTCCTGTCACCTTATAATTTTACGGATGTGATTTTATTAAACAACAGTTTTGAAATGAAATTTTATTGCACAAAAAAAGTAACAAATTAATATAAAATATTAATAAACGATAATTATTAAATATTATATACAATTAAAAAATACGAAATATTTGGTTTTCTCAATTTTTTGGCCGTGAATTCTTTTAGAACATGTTAGAATTCTATATTCTGCAGAACGTTGTATTCAATAGCAGTTTAGTCTTTCTTATGTTATGATTGATGACAGTTTTTTAACACTTTTCTTTTAACTTCGAAAAACTTTGTTCACCGGTTGCGTTTCTTATCATGAGATGCCTATATATTTTTCATGCTATTATTTGGAAACGTTAATTGTACCAAAATTTTCGAAAATAAGTTAGTATGATCACAATTTTATTTCTAAAATCTTCTATTTGTAATATGAAGTGTTTAATAAAAGGAACAATTTTATCTGCGAGTTCGATGTCCTCAGGCTAATGTTATCTAAATATTTGAGCATTTTTTTTTTTAATTTCTGTATTTTCTTTGATGTGAAGTCGTCGAGAACCCAAAAATTACTATATGCTTCCAAATGACGTGAAAGTTCTGCACATAAATTGTATAATATACACAAATAAGTTTTAATTTTCAATGTTTCCCGAAGTGCAATGCATGCGTCAACGTTATTGTAATGTAATTTTCTCATGCATATACATCTACAATCATCAATGTATATTTCAACATTTCTCTTTACAAAATCGAATGTTTAAGGAGATTGATGGCTGTTTCAACGTGATAACATTTTCTTTGATAAGTTATTTAGGAATTACTTGCGGTTTTTGATTCATATTTTTAGAAATAACCTGTAAAGCTTTCTGAATGCTCATTTAACCTTCGCATAAGTCAGTAGTGTTATATATGAGTTTTTACAGACTTTTTCGCTCGTGCACACACACACACACGCGCGCGCGCACACTCGACACACACACACACACGTGTACACACGCGTTCGCACTCGCATGCACAATCACTTACACGCGAGTGCGAAAGCGTGTGTGTGAGTGAGTGTGTGCGCGAGCGAAAAAGTCCATAGAACCCTTATATATAACAATACTTAAGTCTCTTATGTTATTCACCCGTTGTATAACCAGCGTAGAGTTTGGCTGAAATCATTACCACTCTCTTCGACACACTGGAAAGAATAGATTATACGAGTAATATTTTGAAATTACCTCCCGTTGAAGAACACATTATTCTTGTAAGCTATTGTTGTTGCGTGCGTACATACATAGATGTAAGCATTTATAATTTTAAAAATTTAAATATAATATTTATATAAATTACGTACGTATTTATATTTATTTTATATATATATATATATATATATATATATATATATATATATATATATATATATATATATATATAGCGTGTATACAAATGTTTCAATTCAACTAGCATAATATATAAATCCCCCACATTTATTTTATATGCGTGTTGACCGATGCTTACGATAAACATGATAACCAATAAATTTAGTCTGCACCGACGTCATTTCTATTTTTATTTAAGGTCAAAGATAAAAAGAAACCGTCATATGTACGTACATGAATTAAAATATACAAACACATTTTATTATATTTTGGTGTATATATATATATATATATATATATATAGTATTCTGCTCGCTCGTACTTATACATTTAGCGCGTGTATGTCATCAGCCGTGAACACACACATAAAAAAAAAGATTAATAAATTAAAAGTATGTTGGAGATTTAAAGGACGACCAACCCCCTACGTCCAGTGTACACTGTATCACCTTCGCTTAAATTCTCTATACAGTGTGTATCAGATGATAATGTAAACAATTAGGAAGAAAAAACTATCGATTTTTTTGTACGCGAACGATATATTTTTTTTACTTATACTAGTCAGTTGGTACTAGTTTACCTTCGACTAGTGTTTTAGTCGGTGTTGGATATGTGCGTATTTATACGGTACGAATATATTTTTGATCGTGACATAAGGCCAACTTTCATCAAGTTAGGTCATCGCCTAATATCTAGAACGTAGCCATGAAAACACAACAGTGTTCCGTACTTCACCAACTGCAGAAATAATAATTTCGACCGGACGAGCAGCTGCTGCAGCGGTTATATTATTACAGCTTGCTGTCGCGATAACCGTTTCATCTTTGACGTTTGTTACATTCTATAGTAGGAATAAATTTCGCAACAAATTACCGAATCGTTTGCGGTAAGTTCTTCCGTGCTATCTAATTATGTATATGTATACACATACTAACATTCTTTTATGATGATTATTATTATTATTATTATTATTTATTATTATTTAAGGATGCACTTAAAAGATTATAATCGTAGTGCGGATTTTTCGGTACCAAATTTTTTTTTCGACGTTTAAAAGTCATTTTCCGGCACTTAAAAAGTCAGTTTCGTCTTTCATAAAAAAATGCTTATATTTTATTTATGTCATAAAAATTATGAGTATTGTGAACCTACGTAAATACAAATATTACACCTGTACTTAACTAATTTAGCGTTGTAAAAAATAATTAAATGTTTTTCAACATTTAATTAGCCAAATTGATGACATTTATAACTTAGAATATGTTTTAGTTGAGAAAAGCTTCATTCCACATATGCCGACACAGTTGACGCGTATTTGTGTGCGCTAATGTCGGCAATACTAAGTATCCTTATTCTCTTTCCCCTTCAACTAAAAAATTACATATTTTCTTGAAGTCAGTATATCCGGTATTCGTAACTATTCTCCTTAACTTGAAGAATTTGCCCCCTTTTGCCAGGAATTTGGTCAATGTTTCACCTTCCGTTTGTTTGTTCGAAACAAAGACAATCTTCGCTTTTCCAATTTCGTAATTGCGACTCTTCTAAGCCGGACGTATATGACTTGATGAATATGTCAAATCAGCTTACTAAGTTGTTAACATCTTTTTTTCATCTAAAACAAATATTCAAAACGATAATACAATTTTTTAATTTTTATAGAAACTTATTTCATGTTTTGCAAGCGCGGTAGAAGGAGTAAACACATTAATTTGATTGTTTATTACATGTTGCGAGTCATCTGACAATTCATTAGTAACTAACTGAAAATTCTCAAAATTGTCAGCAAAGAAAACTGCTGCTTGTATCCAAGTTCCTCGTCTTGTTATTATCACCTATAGCGTTATGCGGCAGTCCGTGTTTTCTTCGTAAATTTCTACCCTGGTAGAGTACAAATCATCATTTTCGGCATTTATTTCTATTTTGTTTTAGGCACTTTTCGGCGAAATAAAATTTGGTATGCAGAATCAGTAAACTGCAATTCGAATTTGTCTATGGTCGGATCTTCTGTAGCGTGTAGCAAAATGGTTCGGTAAAGTCCGAGTAATCCGCCTCTAATTATAATTTAAATTTATACATTATGCAACGCTGTTAAATTTATCTTATAAGTTTGATACGAATTTCCCTTTATTTTGTTTACATATCTGGACTTCTTTTTTGTTTACATATCTGGACTTCTTTTTTTCGTGTTCTTCAATCTTTCTTGATTGTTGAACAAAATAGCGTAATACCTTAACACTCTGTTCCACGACTTCTCCTTCAATACTTGGTACATGTTTGTATCCTCTATTATGTGGGTGATGAATTTTCGTCGTTCCTCTTGGCCATTTATTGGTCCCTATTATTATTGTTATCGGATATCCGTTATTTCTTAATATATGCGCTATCCGGCCTCTATCTCTTATGATGTTCATTAAGCATCGTTTTTCATCGATGTTTCCGAGTAGTTGCGTTATTCCGTCTGTCCATTTAATTTTTTGTAGTTTTCTATAATGCCATATTTCGAACGCCTCCTTTGGTTTTCGTCTTCTTTTATTTATGATTCAACACGGTAGACTAGAATAAATAAAAGATTATTATTATCGAAATATAATATATATATATATAATTACTTAATATTGTACGAATATAATTTCAAAACGTTAATGCGTCGTTTGTAATTTCGATAGTTATTTTACAGTATGAAGGTATCGAAAATGTGAACGCTTTTGCCCCATGGGTCATTTTCTTATCCTGTCATCTATACGCTTTATATATAAGTGGAATGGAGTTTACCATTTATAAATATTCGTACGCTATATTTATCGATATATATACTTGGTTTTAGGATTTAAAAAAAAATAATAATAATAATAATTCGTTATATTTTCAAATTTTTTTTAACTCTTTCGATCGCGCATTGTCAATTTTTAACGCCAAATTATATACAAATTTCGGTGTTATTAAATTGAATGTCTAGAGTACAATTAACTCTAATTTAGGTACTTTCGAGATTTTCTTCATATAAATAATATTATTCTACCAAACTATCCTCAAACCTATACGGGTATATAGAATATTTGGGAAACATAATTATCTAACGTTTTTCTACGGAAAATAGAACACCACGGTACATCCTAAATGATGAACTGTATAAGCATACCGACTATAAAAGAGAACACGAGAAAGAAAAATCTGGGTAACATTTTTTTATTATTATTATTTTTTAATGCGGATGCCATTACAGCCCAACGTGATACTGTGTACGAACTCTGATTCATATTTCTATAAACGCGAACAACTTCTCTAGAAATATCGCCATGTCTGAAAACACATGTAAATTCTCAAAATGAAGAAAGGAGACATACGGAGGACCGTTATGTAATATGCGCAATAATTTAAATTATGGTTCAGAATGTAGCGTTACTAAAGAAGGACATTCAAATAACTCTGCGTTGCAAATTTCAGGTCCAGCATTGAGATGGTAGTAAGGAATTTCTCTAAGTTGCATGAGGAACAGGCGGTCCGGTAACAATTAATGGCCGAATATCTGTTGATAAGTACAATTCCATTACGCTCGATGTTTTTAAAAAAGTAGAATCGTGGAAATTCAGGTTTTTAAACTCTAAATATGATTGAAAAGAACGATACAACATTAAGCTTCGGTATTAACTGTCCTCATTGTAGTTTATCGTGCTTCTTAATGGCCGGAGTTGTAATATCTTATTTATACGGACGCCACAGTGGGCAGTGACCCACTTAAACTTAACCTTAGTTTCACGATTGCGAAGTTACCAAACCCGCTGTCGTATTGGTAGCTCTAAAAATCGTCTATTACATCATTTACAATTTTATTATTATTTTCTTTAATCTATACGATTTAATCAAGAGCGTGTACTTTATCTTATTACATTTTTTTATCTTGTCACTGGGATGTGCCCGAACAAAGCAGAATTTAGTATAGTGATCCTCGGCCGAGGGTGAACGATGCGAGTACGGAGAGGTACAGACCATGACGCATCTATTTGAATGCGTATTCGCTGGCGTGTTAGATATAGAATGAAGATTGACGCGGACGAGTGTGCCTTTAAACCGACAGAGTACCCCCTGGTCTGAAAAGATTTAATCTACCTGCATTATAATTGCCATATGAATAAAAAGCTTTCGAAGAAACATTTCCACATGCTGTAAAATTTTTCATTCGACGTTAAGTAGTGGTAAACTGTAAAAATAAATTCGTTAAGGTCGAGAATTTGAATAATTTAATAATCCATTCGAATACTGTTTTTTAGGTTTTTTTTTTGTGTGTGTGTGAAAAATGCCGAAAGTTCAATCGGAAAAGAGAAAAGAATTGTCGGACGTTAAGAAAAAAGAATCGAGCGGCTGGAATAACGGTCAACTATTCGGTACGGAAACTACGGAAAATACTTTTCAAGGAGCCGGTTTCAAAGATAGAGAAAAAGCTTTAGAAACGTTAAGACTGTTGCAAGATCGAGATGTCACTTATCAATACAATATCGTCAATTCGATGTACAATCGTGCTAAAGTAATTCTAAAACGAACGACCGATAAAGAAAAAGTGAAAAATCTGACCGAAGCTGTGCAAATATTCCAATCGTGGATAGACGATTTTAAATCGACCGATAAAGCCAAAGAAAATCTAGCCTATTTACCGTTAGAAACGGTCGACGTGTACGATAAACTAGCTAGATATTACGCGATCGAAGATAACGGTTTTCTAAATGCCTACAAATCGGTCGACGGTGATTTGAAGAAATTGAGAAGTAAAAAAGTAACCGGTACGGATGTTACTTGGGACGTTCACAGAAATCGTAAATTGAAATCGTTAATCGAAAAATTTAATAACGAGAAAGTCGACTTATACGAGACGAAAGAGTCGCTTAAAGGTTTACCGACAGAACGACATACCGAACTGATCATGTGGGCCTATAGTATAGACGCGGCTAAAGTTAAAAAATCGACGAATTTGGTGCAAGAATTACAGGTTTAAAATGTTTTTTTCTTTCTTGCTCTAGTGCACAATTCATATATATATTATAAAAATGTATAACATATAAGTTTAAGTTTGTACGAATTTATTTTAATTAATACATAATAATAATATTACAAAATTTATTTGCATCTCTACGTTGTTTCCTAATTTTGGGGTAGAATCGATTAAATTATTTGACAAAATTTAAATACCTCTTCAATTATCTTAAATGAACAATGAATATATTCGCATAAAGTTATAAACATAAAAGTACTATAACTATCGGGCTTACCCTAATAATATCAAAGTAAGTGTAAAAAGTAAAACAAAAACAAAAACGGTAAATAATACAAGAAAAAAGTAAATAAAAACTTATAGCTACCAAATTAACTCATCTTGATTACTATTTTTAAATTAAATTCGGACTATCTGAAGATGACATAACTACAGCTTTGTGCGAGTCTAATTAAATAATTATCATCTAATTGTACTCGTGAATTATTATTTTAAAAGAAATCAGAACGTGTGTCATAGTATTTATAAAATTTCACCAGAAATCATGGGCCCATAAAAAATTGGGACACATTAAAAAGTACAAGCTCATAATTTATATTTTTGTATATTTACGTCGCATTTAATAATATTCCTCGCTTTCCTAATAAGAAAAAAAAAAACAAATTATAAAAAATGTTTAATTTACACGTAAGAGAAGTTGTTGTTTTTTAAGTTTAAAAAACTACTATAATTTATTTCCACACGCTGGATCGTTTTAAAAAGTTCGAAATGTATAAGAATATCATCAAATAAAGATAATGGGTATATGCGTTTTGAATCGGTGTATATTTATCACATTAACGTGAAATTTTTTAGAAAATATTTTCTCAAATAATTTTACATTTCACTAACATAAAAAAACAAAAAAGGAATCACCGATATAAACAATATATGAAAGTAGGACCTAACAATAATTCAACAAAAACTGTAAGGAATAGTTTATTATAAAACTACTTTTTGAAATTTTAATTCTTGACTATTGATTGGAATAGATATAAAATATATATATTTTTTAATTTTATTTAAGTACATTTTTAAGTTTATAAATTACCACCGATGGCACTAATAATAATTTTATAACTGTCATAAAAACAAGTTTTAAGTGTGAATTTTGGAAAATTAAATTTTTACATATTAAACCCGACGATTATAATAATTATGTATAAAATAATTATATATTTCTGAAGTACTTTGTTAACGCGCAGGCGCGTATACAGTACGCCACTGATAATGTATACACGAATATCTTGTAAATTAGCGTTCACTCAAGATTGTTTGTCACTCTAACCTCTAACTTGAAGGGTATGTTTGGGAGTTTATAAACCGGATGTTACACAATATTTCCCTATGTCTAATTATTTGTATGTCATTCTCTTCTGTACGTCCAGTTAATGTAATTTCCAAATCTGGCCGAGTAAGTATAGCACTTCCATATATTTTCTGTGGCCTTTCCATTCCTAATTTCATCCCGGATACATTTGGTTTCCTATGTTTTGTTTTACAATGTGTTTCTTGTATGCAAAGCACATCCTATTTAGTTTTTTGCATAGTTCAGCCAAAATATTCTCCTTTTCTGGCAACAGTCCTTCGATGTTTATTGACATTACTGTTAAACTTAGTGCCGCGAAAGGTACCCTTTTTAAAAAAGCAAAATGGATGGAATTTGCAAAAATTAGTTGGATAATGAAGTAGAAATGATAGAACCAATACTAGTCAACTATCATCATTTTATGGAGATCTTAAAAAAAAGTATCTAAAAGGCATATACCAAGAGGATGTCGCACTAATTATATAAAGGGATTATGTCAAGAAGCTATTAAGAATCTAGAAGAATATTATAAAAAATATGGAAAAGATCCTTTTGACGGAGCTACAATTGAAATGGGAGAAAATCTGATGGGAATAATAGCGGGAGAAAGGAAAAAATAGTGGATTTCAACAATAGAAAAAAATAGTTACAAGGCTGGGAAGCTGATAAAAAACACGAATAATGAAAAACTACAACCGAAAGAATATATAAATATTACACCGGATCAAATAGTAAATAAATTACTAATGAATGGAAAAATCAAAAGTAGAATAAATAAACCAAAGCTGATAATGAAAATGATAATATGAGTCAGTTTAATGAACCGCTTAAAACGGATTAACTAGACAGGGCAATTAAGATGAAAGATAGGAAAGCACCCGGAGTTGATAACATAATGACGGAAAAAATTAAAAACATAGGATCTAGAGCAAAAAAAAATGGCTTCTAGATATGTTTCATAACTGTAATAACATGGACCGTAAAGAATGGTTAAAATTGCACATTGTTGCTTTACTTAAACCAGGAAAAACCTCTACAGATGCTGAAAACTTTAGACCTGTTTTTTTACTGTGTCACATTTATAAAATATTTAAACGAATAATATTAAGTAGAATAAATGCAAAAATAGACTCAAAATTTATTAAACAGCAGGCCGGATTTACAGCTGGAAAGTCATGCGCAGCGCAAATCTTAAGTCTAGTCCAGGAAATCGAAATATGAAAACAAAATGATAACAGGGGTGGCGTTCATAGGTTTAAGCGCTGCATATGACACAATAAATCATAGAATACTAATAAAAAAAAGTATACGAACTTACTGCCGACTACAAATTAACCAAAATCATTAGCACAATGTTGAACAATCGGCGATTATATGTAACGCTACAAAACAAAACAAAAAAAAAATGGAAGAAACAGAGCAACGGGCTACCACAAAGAAGCGTACTTGCACTAACTACACGAAACTGATCGAATAATTACAGGATGCTTAATGCCGACATCGATCGATAAAATAGAAAAACTATGCGGCATAGACCACCAGATATAAGGCGGAAAGTGATGGCTAGAAAAGAAAGAACAAGACATAAGACATCCATTGAATAAGAAAGATTCGACTGAAGTCAAGGAAAAGTTTTCTTAAAACAACAAACGGCTTTGAAACAAACACCTGAAATTACTAGGATGGAATTATGGAAGGGAAGGCTGAAAGAAAATCGACTGAAATTATGGGAACAACCGAACGAACATCTACCTCTCGGTAATAATTTTCCGTGGTCTACATGGAAAACCCTTAATAGAATGAGAACTATGACAGGAAGAACGGCAAAGAACATGAAACGATGAAAAATTAAAGATGACAGATGTGAATGTGTCATAATACAAAATTCAGAGCACCTATTAACTTGCTCATCGTTGCCAATAATGGAAGATGAAGATATGACCAGAATAAATGGAATCTCGGACGAGGCAGTTCAGATTGTGAAATATTGGAGGGGGAGCATATAACGTGATAAGAAGAGAAGATTATAGATGCGTGGGATTTGATTGAAAGGAGGAATTTGAATAAAGCTTGGAACAGATTATTAAAATGGGAGCACGAAGATACAATTACTAAAATGAATGATTTCTTACAGGATATAAATAAGCTAATGATAAATATAGAAATATGTCAAGTTGCCGATTATAAAAAAAAGTGGCCCATTGTGATAGCAATGATCATGGTTTCCAGATGACGAAATTATTGAGATCATAATGCAGACAAATGAACAATGAAATACGAGAAAATGAAACAGAAAAAAACGTAAATGCAGTTAATGATACAGGTCCATCTCATATGGAAGAGTTTCAAGCCATGGAGACGGTTTTCAAATGGTTCCAGAATCAAAACGACTGTGATATCGTGTGTTTACTACAATTAAGACGAATTCGTGATGTAGTTATTTCAAATGGTAATTAAAAAATATTTTAAACAAAATTAAGTTATTTACAATGTGCTTTTATCGACTACGTATTTTATAATTAACGTTACCATGTTTTAATAATTTTTTGTAAATGCATAATACGTATAAAAATAAATATTGATGCCAGTTGATTATTGATTTGAACAAGTTTATTTTGTATTTCTTGTTTTGAATAAATACCTAACACATATATTATACGTAGTCTTTCTTTTTAAAGTTAATAATTATATAACAATCTATGTATGCATCGAGCTGGATATTCGGATTTTCAATTATCCGGATTTACGATTAGAGCGATTAGATTAGTCCGGATAATCGAGTCATTATTGTATATATAATGCACAACCAGTAATTCATTCTGATTCTGAGAGAAAAACCAAAATACTTATTTGTTCTATTTGTGCCGATAACGAATTATATTCCTTTATATCGTTACAAAGAAAAGTAAACCAATTTTAAAATTGTTCAGAATTGATAATTACTGGTTACGCATTATATAATAGTAAGCCAACTTTTAAAATATGCAGAATTAATTGCTGGCTACGCATTATATACTATTGCCTATTGGTTTAGTTTCTCTTTTTAACCGTATGAAGCAATATTATTTATTATCACCACAGATTTATACTTCAAAAATCAGGTTCGTAAATTTTTAATTAATATATTTTACGTTATGAATGTATAATTTACATGTAAATTTTATTTTATATTAAGTAAAATATACATGTACACTTGTTATATAATCCAGACATGTAACGTGTCGAAGCTTATTTTTATTTACAAATAACGCATATCCAATGTGAGATACATTTTTATTGACAAAATAGAAATCTAATAACTTCACTTAAACAGTCTATCAATGGCTCGTGTAGCACGGTATATTAATATTAGTTTTCTTAAAAGCTATATGCATTATGCGGTAAAATTACTGATTGGTGCTATGTTATGATCAGAACTTTCAGTCTGAAAAATTAATATTGCAAACAAGAAATGTATTAACAAAACAAAATAAAATCGAATCTGTTTTGGTAATAGCTTGATAGTGACTTTATAGTCGAAAAGCTTCGCTGATATAATAAAAAATTTTTTAGTGATTAACTTCGATTTTATTTTATTTTGTTAATTCATAAAATCACTACTCTCCAATACATCATATTTACATAAATGTTTGTTGTGTCCATATCATTTCTTTTTTTGATTTTTTAAAATCTTTGACCACAGGATATTCAATATTTGATGACAAGGGAAAAATGATACATAAATTATTGTGTGAAAGTTTACAGTGAATGCAATACATATTTAACAAAAAAGTAGTTCCTACATATCAATGAAACTTAAAATTTAAAAATTTTGATTTCTTTAAATCATGGTTACAATCGTGTCGCATAAAAATAGATACCGTGTAAAGATTACAACCATAACATTTTCATAATATCAAGCAGTAAATAAAGAAAAATGTATGGATACTATGTCAATTAAAGCAGTTTGAGGTTAGAGAACTTTAAACTTCTTAACTTTATAAAATAAAAAAAAAAAAAAAAAAAAAAACTTTATAATATGAAAAAATTATTAGATCAAAATTAATATCGTTCTATGTCTCGCGACAAATTACGATGTTCATTGTATACTTTGCGTTTATTTTATTCTCTATTTATACGAGTGAATTAAATTATAAACCTTTCATTATTTACCGATTTAAAAAAGATTGCTTTAACGTATCATCTTACATTTTGATTTATTATTGCTTGTGTTGAATGTTTACTTTAGTATTACTTTTAACGTTCGATTGACTTATACGTTATATTATTATTATTAAAGTGCTTACCTTGTAAATAGGCATCGAAAATGGCGAATTTAAATGAAAATGAAAAAAAAAAATCCGAATGGTTATTTCGATCGGAACATAAAGATTATTCGATAGAAGGTCTCGGTTTTAAGGATAGGGAAAAGGCCGAAGAAACAATACGTTTATTAGAAGATAGAGACATAAACTATCAGTATCAAGTCATTAATTCAATGTACAGCCGAGCAAAAGTAATTGTAAGAAGAACTACAAATCGCGAAAAGATAAAAAATATAACCGACGCCATCAATCTATTTGAATCATGGATTGATGACTATAAATCGTATAGTAGATCAAAAGAAAATTTCAACTATTTGCCATTAGAAACCGTTAAATGTTATAAAAATCTTGCAAAGTATTACAGAATAGTTGATTGTGGCTTCTTAAAAGCGTATGAAGAAGTTGAAGGTGACTTCAAAAAATTAAGAGGTAAAATTTCATTTATATTTTGCAAGTTTCTTTATGTATGTATATATATATGTATATATTATATATATATATATATTATATATATATATATATTATATATATATATTATATATATATTATATATATATATATATATATATATATATATATATATATATATATAATATATATAGTACGCCTTAAATAAATACATTGTAAGTGAATTTTAAAATCGTTAACCTACTGTGGAAAAACTTTAAACATTAATACATTAATGTTCAATTGCTCTCAAACAAATTTACGTAGTAAATTATAATTATTTTATTTACGATTTTAATTTATAATTTGAAATAAAAATTCATTTACAATTTTTGATCTTATTTTTCATGTATCACTAGAATGTTCGATAAAATCTCACGATTCTAAAATACATTTTTAGTCATTTGATGCAGCTAATTCGCTTCGAGAAATTTTTCAAATTAAGTATAAAACAACGTTATATACCTAACCGGACACTAAAAAAATCCTCACTAATCAAATACCGCAAAATCGGAAAATTTAATATAATTACAAATTTTATATATGCGTATTTTATTCAACACTTAATATGCGGTATAAAATTATGTTAATATTACTATTATTTGTTTTTTTTTGTAATGTCTGATATTTGGTTTTGAGTCCCGTGTAATTTGTGCAGTTTCTCGTGTAAAGATGATACTACATGTTAAAAGAAAATCATATTATTTATTAAACACTATCCCGAATTATAAAAAATTCTAATTTTCGATGAATTATTAATGTAAAAACAAAGTTGAACCGGAAAACTTACAAAAGTAAGTGAATATTATCATACAATTAAAAATTTAATTATAGGAAATATTTTAATAATTTGATGTATAAATGCATTACTAAATAAAGAAATGCAGTATACAATCGCAAAAGAAACAATTCATATATATATATATATATATATATATATATATATATATATATATACAAGTGTGTGTCTTGTGTATCGTACTTATGTTTATTTTTCAGGAAAAAAAATTTATGACAGTAATATCACATGGGATGTTCATAGAAACCGTTCTTTAAAGCAATTACTTCATTACATGAATGGCAAAGATATTCCTATATACGAGATACAAGAACCGCTAAGAGGATTACCGACAAAAGAACATACCAAACTAATTATGTGGGGCTATAGTATTGATTCCGCCAAAGTTAAAAAATGCATGGATTTGGTTAAACAACTAAATTTTTAATTATTTTTTGTCCTTAAAAAAAATGTAAAGTTCCTATTGAATTTTTAAAAATATTCCTATTTTCTTTTTGGCATATAATCGTGTTTCGCTTATCGTTCATATTCTTAAAAGAAAATTCTAAGTTTCATTCAAATATATAGGATTTTAATTTATTATATTTTATTAACAAAATTATAACTAAATATATCTAATTTCATATTATGTTAAGTTACTGAAGTGATATGTTAATCGTATAGAATGTTAATATATAATATGAGGAACAAAACTCATCTCCCCAAAATATTAATTTTGCAGCATCACAGTTGAAATACAGTTTAATGTATTCTGTGTTCTAAATTAATTGAAGTTTACATTAAATTCTTCCGTTATCTTTAAGTCAAGGAAACCTGGGGCATATCAAAATTTTTTAACATTACTGTGCTCTTCAGAATTGCATATTCAGCTTTTAAAATCTAGGAAAATAAAAAATCGGCATTAAACATAAAATGCGAAAATGTAGCATAATTAAGTTGGTACGGTTATACTGAATCTCTGACTAATTTTGCTACGAATGACCTTTTGCATCTAATACTACATACTTATTCGTGTATATTAAATTTGATGTAATTTCACTTTTAGATTTATTTACAATAAATTTTATTTATAAAACAGATTTTATATATAATATATAAGAGAGAGAGAGTATTTTTCCGATGTTTATTATTTTTTTTTTAATACAACCCTTTAGGCTATTACTAAGATACAATCTTAGCCATTTGGCTAAATAATTATCGTCCTTAACTTAATGATTACTTAATAGTTAACTTAACCACTAAGTACAAGACGACTGTGGAGTATGTATCCGATTGGCTGCACATCCATTATACATAAATTTACATATTACAAGACTAAATCTATGGGTTGACGACGAACAAGTCGTCCAATTTCACGTTTAATGTGAAGCAGTTGTCTTGCTTCTGCATTGACGTGACTGTCCAAACGCTGCTTGTGCAATTCAGCGAATTGCTTAATGACATCATTAATGAACATCATATTAAGATCAGAATGAATGTCATCGTTACGTGAGTAACGATAAGCATCAACTATCGCGCGTAAGATGATGTTTTGACGGCGTTGTATTATATCCCGATTCGACTTGGCTGTACAGCCCCACAGAGCAAGGCCATGAGTCCAAATCGGTTTAATAATTTGCTTGTGTGGCAGAAGCTTGTAGGAAGAATCCAACTCCGATTGCCTGGCTATTAACCTTGACGTGTTTTATTCTTGATCTGCTGAGACCTTCATTTTAACATGAACTTTTCAGGTCAATCGTGAATCCAAATGCATGCCTAGGTACTTTACTGAGTTAGCCTGTGGAATGACTTGGTTTCAAGTAAATAAGACATGGACAGACTTCTGCTCATTTAGTTTAATCTTCCAATCTATAGTCCATTTTTTAATCTGATCGAGCCTATGTTGCAATTTATTTGTAGCATCAGATTGGATATCACTTACAACTAAGATTGCAGTATCATCTGCAAATGTGTATGTGGTTGTTTTGTTATCAATAGTCAAATCTCTTGTATATAACAGGTACATGAGAGGTCCGAGGACGCTACCCCGTGAAACACCTGCTTGTATATACTAGAATGATCTTGCCTCTTTATGAGCAACCTGGAACTGCCGATTTGATAAATAAGATTTCAATATGCGACAAAAATTTCCTGGTAGTAGAGTACTCATCTTGTGAACCAGGCCTTGATGCCACACTTTATCAAATGCCTGGGAAATATCTAAGAATACAGCAGAGCAGAATTTATTCTCCTCCAGTGCATTGTTAATGATTTTCACTACTTGGTGCACTTGGTCGATTGTTGAGTGCTTCCATCTAAATCCAAAATGATGTAGGAGGAAGCTTATCTTCAACTAGTATTAATAATCGTTTTAACAGGAGTTTCTCCAGGAGTTTAGAGATTGATGGTAATATAAAAATTGGTCTGTATGATCTGACCTCTTCAGCTTTTTTTGTCTGATTTTTTTAACATTATAATCTGTGCCACTTTAAAGCAGTTTGATATGTACTCAAGTCTTATTAAATATGTATGTAAGCAGTACTACTGCTCTTCGTGGTAATTCTTTTAGGACAGTTGGTGAAATTTCATCTATTCCTGGAACTTTTTTTGGATTTATTGACCTCTTCAGCTTTTTTTGTCTGATTTTTTTAACATTATAATCTGTGCCACTTTAAAGCAGTTTGATATGTACTCAAGTCTTAAACATGCATTAAATATGTATGTAAGCAGTACTACTACTCTTCGTGGTAATTCTTTTAGGACAGCTGGTGAAATTTCATCTATTCCCGGAACTGTTTTTGAATTTATGTTGCGATCAATTTCATTTGCTATCTCCATTGAAGTAAACGGCTTAATTGATTGATTAATTTGATAAGTTGTTAAAAGGTTAATATCAGATTGTATCTCATGAGTCTGGAACACCTGTGATAAATGGCGCAAACAATTCAGATTTTTCAATATCCTGTCTTGCCCAATTGCCAGTTTCGTCTCGAATGGGAGGAATTCTGGCAGATGGTCGTTTAATCTTACGTGTAGCTTTCCACAATGAGTAATCCTTGTCTGAATAAGGACTAAGCTCCTGGAGGTATGTGGTAAATGTTTTATATTTTACTTCTTTAATAAGCCTTCTGAGCTGGTTGTTAACCTTATTGAAAATGTTCTTATCATGTGGTGTACGTGTTGTGTGCAACCGGCGTCTTGCTTTTCGCTGTTGTGCAATCTTATCACGTATTTCTAATGGATATGTGATTTCTTGGAAACTATTTTTTTTTGGTACAGGAGTTGCAGTCTTAGTTGCCTCACGAATTGCCACAATAAATCTAGCTGCTAAATCATCTAACTTATTCTGAGTCTTTAATCGAATTTTAAGATCTATTTTCTGATCCAGCTCTTCCCGAAATGTATCCTAGTTTGTAGTAATATTTATAAGTTTTCCCTTTTTTTCTGGATTACTGTGGTGCTTATGGTAAGAAATTTTCAGCTAATATAGAATTAGCAGCAATCCCCTTTACTATGTAAAAATCCGGAAGATCTGGGTTTTTACAACGATCTGTAGGCCAGTATGTTGGCTTACGTCCAGACGCCAAACTGCATTGGCAATTGTAAATTGCTTGAAGCAACTACTTACCTTTAATATGAGCAGGGCTAGGATTTCCTGATATTAATAAGAGAAGACCCCATGCTTCATGTTTTGCATTAAAATCTCAAATAATAAACCTGTGCCCAATGTTCTGTAACAACTGTGCATACTGTTGACGTTTTAATCCATGTTTAGGAGGAAAGTATACAGCAACTACTTTAAGTATTGCATTGTTTTGTATAACTACAACTGTTGTTGCCTGTACACATTCTTCATTAATTTCAGGTTCTACAAAATGCTGAATATTCTGTTTAATTATTACAGCTGATCCACCATCTGGATGAGGTGTGTGATAGATGGCATACCCTTGTATTTTTGGATAATTTCTAGTTGTAAAATGTGTCTCGGATATAAGTGCTATATCTATTCGATAATCTTTCAAAAAAAAAATCAAATTCCCCAAGTTGGTTCTTAAGGCCATTTGTGTTACATGTAACAATTCGTAAAGTGTCTGTCATTTTTGTTTTTTATTACGATGACTATTGTTACATTGTTGCCAGCTTTTATTTTTCACAATTTTCAATTGTGAAATAGTCTGTGCAGCTTTAATTTTACTGAGGCGTTCAGCAATATTGCTAACTTGCTGAGTCAGAGTACCAAGTGATCTAACAACATCAGCAAGAGTAGCCTCCAGTGTAGTTTGAGATTGAACATGAACGTCGTTTCTTGTGTTCACACCAGATTGTGTATACTGTTTCGGTCTAGGAACAGTGGCTTGTGTACTTCATTGTGCAGATATCTGTATTTGTACATTTGGTTTTACAACGGATGCAAATGACACACCTTGTTCAACTTTTCGTGTTACTTGTTTTTCTTGTAGCATACGTTGTACTGCCGTCTTTTTAGGCGCTTTAATAGCGCATTCAATAGCTCTGTAAGTTTCACATCCACGATAATTTGCAGTGTGATTGCAATTGCCTTTCGC
This sequence comes from Coronaproctus castanopsis, assembly GCA_032883995.1. Lineage (NCBI taxonomy): Eukaryota > Metazoa > Arthropoda > Insecta > Hemiptera > Monophlebidae > Coronaproctus > Coronaproctus castanopsis. The sequence goes on along the minus strand of CM065053.1, from coordinate 103,067,049 downwards.
GCAAACAAATTTACTCCGATCTTGTGATTATCTTATCACTCATGTAACTGATATTAATGACTTAACCTTTGATCTTATATCCATGTTTATCCAAATTAGTTTCATTCGTTATTTCTTCAATTTAAACATTAATACCCTTGGTGATACTAATTTTTTATTTGCATAAATTGCATATTTGCATTTTGTTTCTGGTATAGATTTTTAATTAATTTTACAGTTTTGATAATTCCTTATGAAATACTCTTCAACAAAACAATATACTTGATATCATTATATAGCCTTTAGCTTACGTTTTAAATTTAATGTTACATTTAGTAACATGTACATTGAACAGCATAAACGGTTATTTAATATTGACAATATTTGCAAAATGTACACGGTTATGAAATTCTTTGAAACAAGAAGTTATTATTAGGATACTCTTTCAACTCTCTGATATTTTTATAAAATTTATCTTTGCTCGTACTCTATTATTTGTATAATCATTGTTACATTCTAATCTCTGGTTTTCCTTCATCGTAATCTAATAGCTGATACATATACATTAAACAGCGTAAACGATTATTTAATAAGTTTAGAGGTAACAGCATTCGCAGTATTTGCAAAATGTACATGATTAAAAAATAAGATGCTTGAAATTAAATTTGGTCCTATCTAAAACAACGGTTTTTGATCATAACTTTTAGCAATTAATCTAATCTAATGAACACAATCTAGTAAAAAAATTTCATTTTTAACATTTGTATTTTTAAAATAATTTTTAAAAATTATTAGCTTTAATTATTTTGTTTTTACCTTTTTACTTAAATTTTGGATAACACAAATATTTAACCATTTTCAGAATTTGAATGTGTAAAATATAAATTGCTATTTTCACATCGGTGCTCGCCATACGACCAATAGGTTTCTCAATTTGCACCTATTGCTTATTCTACGGTCCTGTAGTTATAAATAAACTGATATTACTGATGTGCTGAATTTAAAAGAGTAGATTTATGTTCGCGATTGGTGAACGTTTTTCGTGATATATTGTTTATTAAGATTTCTGAAACATAAATTTTGATTTGTAAATTAACAATACCTAAGGGTATGAGTTTTAATCACTCAACGGACGATCAAGGTACCGCGCGTAATTTTACTTATTTTTTAAGTAAACCTTAAATTTTAATTTTTTTTTCTTGTAGAATAATGTAATAGTGAATTGAAATAAATTGAAGTACTTCGCAAATTTTTGAAAAAATAATTATAAAAAAACATAAGTAATTCAAAAATTACAATTTTAACCCAAGAGATGTTTATATGGTATATTTCATTAGGGACAAACCTAACTTTGCCGTCCTGTCCAAAGTTGGTTTTAGATTTAAAAGTAATTATTTTAAATCAACCTAAATATTTCAATGGTTGAATTTTATTTTTTTTTTAAATAATTGAAAATTATAAATTGATATATTTTGTTTGTTTATTTACATTTTTTATATCTATAACTTTTGGAATCATTTCAATTAAATTGCATGTATATCTACAACACACACAAAAAAAAAACAAGACAGATGACAACTGAAAATTTGATTTGACAAATAATATAATCATGTTAACACATTATTTTGCTGATTTCTCCATTTCTTGTTCGCGGTTTCCTAAGAATTATTTAGAATATTTCATATTTAAATAATAATAATGAGGATTTATCTAAGTTATACCTAAATATTTTAAAAAGTTCGGAACACTTTAAAATATATTTTATTATTTTCAGTTTAATTTCCAATTTCAATGCGATTCTGATCAATTTTCCTCCAAGTAGTTTTTTTTTTAAAATTTAAAATAGAATTATTGGAAGTAAGCATTATACAATATTCATAATCCACTATATAATGTACGCTACTTAACGTGTATTATTAATTTCACGTAATAATTACGCACACTTTTTGAGAACAACTAATTTATAAGAAATTTTTAAATAAAAACTTGTTAATTGAATACTATTTTAGATAGCGGATCAGATTCTGAAAGCGGAAGTAGCTCATCTAGTAAAACTTCACAGTCTTCACTTCCTTCCGATTATTACGATTACGAACAAACTCAAGCAATAAATAAGTCTGACGAAAAGTCTCCCCGACCTTCTGATTATGATGATTATGAAAAAACTCAAGTAATAACGAATAAAGAACGTGAAGCATCTGAATCGCCGCTTCCGTCTGATTACGAAGATTATGATAAGACTCAACCGGTAAAAAAATCAATTGAAAATACACAAATCACAGAAGAAACTTCTGGTACGGCATTTAATCATTCACATGATAGTAATAGTTCAGAACGTTCATCAAATCCTGTACAACACAGGTCGCGAAGTAGAGAAAGAAAAGTTTCATCTTCACCACACAAAAAATCAACATCGCAGTCAAGTGCTAGCAATGGATCAAAATCACGATCTGGAGAATCAGATAGGTCGACTTCACGAGGAAGTGAATATTCTAGATCAAATTCAGCCGACTCTATTCATTCTGTCGAGTCAGCGGTTTCTGCTCATTCTGCGACATCTGTTCAGTCTGCGACATCTGTTCAGTCTGCGACATCTGTTCAGTCTGTGACATCTAGAGTTTCTGCTCAATCCGCAACATCTGCAGATTCGTTAAAGTCTGAGGTCTCCCCTGCTTCTCAGTTGTCTGTAGAGCCTGTAATTCATGCAAAGTCCGACGATAAATCACTACGTTCTAAATCTTCGTCAGCATCCAGAGATAGTTCAGTTTCCTCTACAAAATCGGTCGTAACATCAGAAAGATCCCCCTCATCTGCATCTGATCGATCAGGTAGCGAAAAATCAAATAAATCAGGATCCATCGGAACGGGTAGTCAGAAATCAAATAAATCTGGTTCTATCGGAACAGGTAGTCACAAATCAAATAAATCTGGATCAGTCAGATTAAGTAGTTCGGTGGAACGTCGTTCTACATCTCCGAAGCCAAGAAAACATTCCGAATCTTCATTAACATCAAAGCGTTCGCATTCGTCGAGGTCACGCTCCAGTAGTTCAGTGCGATCAGAAAAATCTGTTTCGGGAGCATCCAACAAAAGTAAAAGCCGTAGTGTGTCGAGTTCCAGATCTGTTCGTTCCAGTAGTGTGAGCTCTACACAATCGGATAAATCGCCGGTTATAAAACGTAAGTCTCGCGAACGTAGTATATCTGTTAGATCTGGTAGTAAAAAGAGTGCCTCTAATGCATCATCCGATTCTTCGAGGAGTATCTCACGAGTAAAAGGTTAGATTAAATATTGAATATTAATGCTATTATTTCATACAATACATTTTCATTAACCATAAATTATCATTGAAGCCATAAATGTGAAAATAAAATTCATATTTGCGATTTGTTTGTTATAATTATATTAAAGTCTACATATTAATTGTGTCTTAACTTACAGCAAATTAAATACTTTATTTTATCAACTATTTAATCCATGGATTGTTTCAAATACATACATATATATATATATATATATATATATATATATATATATATATATATATATATATATTATAACAGCCATTATCAGTTCGTTACTGACGCTTGTTCAACTTTTTCTAGACGTCGTGGTCTTGTTTTTTTTATAACCGATTTGCTTAGAATTTTTGAATTTCATCTGTTCATATTATCTTCAATTATCCTACGGATCATTTGCCTTCTTTGATGTTCACACTTATTTAGCAGTATTTGTTTCTAATTACATGTGTTGTATCTCACTTTTATTGTCCCTCGTATTTACGTTTCGTCTATTTATTCTTCATAACAATCCCCAATAGTACCTTTCATTTTTTCATTAATTCTTATTTTTTATTAATATCGGCGTTTCGTCAGTATATATATTAAAATTGGAAGAACGCGCTGGTCGAACACTTTTTTTTTCAAATGTAAAGCTCTTGTAGTGTCTTTAGATGTATTCCGAAGTTTTTAGATCGCCATCCGTGTTAATTATACTGTAGATGTTTCATTTTATAAATTATTTAGTTTAAATAGTTGTTCTAAATAATTGAATTTTTCTATCATCTCCAGTTTTTGTGTATTTATATGTACGTCTTGTTACCCGTCTTGTTATTCGTTTCAGATATTATGGTATAACGTCATCTTTAGTGCTCAGCTATCACATAAAGTTTTTCATCATTACGTAATTATCACGGAGAAGGAAGTGGTATCTAACTCCGTATAGCATAGTATGTCTGCATCTGCGTTCCATATAAGTAATGCCTTGAGTGTTAGTCCGTTTTATACGTAAAAAAATACGATAATGATGATAATGTCGTCTACGTATAAGAAGTATCTGTTAATTTTTTACTTTCAATCTATATACCTGCATTTTCTTAATGTGAACGTTCTGATACTGTGAACAATTTAGAGGGACGGTGAACCGCATTGTCTTATTCTTTTTTTAAACGAATATTTTTATTGTTTCACACTAATTGTACGTATATATATATATATATATATATATATATATATATATATATATATATATATATATATATATATATGTAATGTTAATTTTTATCCCTCTCTATTTAGTTTTCAAGCAATATTATTTGCCTAACAACGAGTATATGGAATCTTATCTCTTCAGCATTCGTCACATTTTTCAGTTAATCCAATCGTAATCATTTTTGTAAATAACTTATAAAATTACCCCGTAACTTCGTATGTCTTCTTAATTTAGTATCATTTTTTTGTGGGATTTTATTTTTTGAAATACTTAGTGAATGACACGGTTACGATACTAAAAATAATTTTTTTATTAAACAATTAAAATACAGTTAGTAATCGTAATTTTTGAATATATCATGTACTGCAACTCGCCTTACCATGGTAGCTTACAAGATTAATTTAAAAAATACGTAACAATTACAAAGCTGAAGAAAACACGGAAAAACTGCAAAGTATAATATTAATTTACGCTGAAATGAATAATTAAATGTGTAAACAATATAACACCGTGATAATAATTAGAACAGTAATAAGCGAGTGTCTTATTGCAATAAATTATGTTTAATACGTCTGTGTTTATATTTTATATACATCAATATTAGTTTCCTAGGAATTGTAATTACCTATTAGCGAGATAAAGTCATTATCACGCGAATATGTAGTGATTGGGTGGTTATGTCTATGAATATTATTATAATCGTATCTGAGAAATCTGTTAACTACATATACTTTATTTTTTAGGTCAGTGCTACTACCCCAGTAACGCCATTGACAGTTGTACGTCCGTTATGTGTATCTGTATCCCTCGCCAATATCACTTGATTTTTGATATTTTCACCCTGTCTACGGAACACGCCATATCAATTTTTTTGCGGATTCTGCATTTCTACCAATTAACCGCTGCAACCATTTAGTGTTGCTGCGCATAAAACGTAATTAATTTTATTATTACTTCTGTTGATTTCGGCTCGCTTTTTTAGCCGGCCCCACTGCTCTGTAGCCTTTATTAATTTCTGACGCAAGCTAGGCGATATTGATAAACGTCACTTCAGGGAGTACGCACCTAATTAGCGTTCATAAGTAGAGATAGTTGCGATGAGTGAGTGAACCAACCAGCCTGTCGATTCGAGTTTGATTAATATGTTAGACAGTAACTTTATTTGTAATGGTTTTGGAACGCTGCGCGGTTGATCCGTTTTTACGTCCATTTGATAGTGGTTTAATCCTGTAGTATTTTTACATAAAATTTAGCGATTTTTGATGCTTTTTCGTTGTTTATTTTGTGTATAATACCGTTTTGCAGATTAAATAATATTTACCACGTTACATAAATATTTTTGGAATTGAAACACTTATTATCAACCAAATGTCTCTTATTATGAAAAAAGATATATTAAAAGTCCAGATGTACCGTATACAGAATATTGTGACTCAATTTTATAAAATCATTCGCTTTTTCATTTTATTCTCTCGATTTGCGAAATTATTTCTCTTTCCGTAATATCGTCCAAGTTATTAATTTAGAAAGTACGGAAACGCGTTATTACAAAATAACTCAGAAAAACACATAGACAAACTCGCGGGACAAACATTTAAACAAATTACGAGTTAATAGTACTTAAAACAAATTAATAAATATTTTTAAAATAAAGATTAATAACGAGCTTATTTAAAAAAAATATATTTTAGTAGTTAAATCTTTTTTGTAGAAAAAAATCAATTAAAAAAAAAAACGGGTTGAATAAAGTACAAATATTTAGTATCGTGGCTATTATTCGAAAATACGATTGCGTACAGTTTTTTAATTAACGAAATTTTTCTCTATAAATCATGCATCAAGTTAACATATACTTTCCAACTATGATTATATCGTTCAGTAACTAATTCGAAAAAAACCTTCAAAACAGAAGTACATAGGATGAAAATATGTAATTTGTTTTTTTTTTTTTGGTCCAGCTATAACGCTCTGACCAGAGTTACATAGCTATACACAGATTTCTATTTATAATGTTAAATATAGATCTCGTTTTCTTTAATAACCTTGTATAACATTTTTGCAGCCGGTGAACACGGTTCTGATAATATTTTATGAATTGAAATTGGCAATACAAAAAAAACGTTCACGACCTTCTACACAACTTGAACAGGTCCAAATCAAATGTGTCAGTAATCCTTCTAATAACAAAGACTCGAACCAATAATTTTCATTGTAGCTAGATGTTTCATAGCACGCATGTGACTCATTCTCATTCTTAACGTGGTTTTAATGTAGCTACTTTCTAAATTACCAATTTGAAACCAGGACAATTTTGGAATATTCGGCTGTATATTCGGTTGGAGATAATAGTGTATATTTCTAATAACACGCATCATACGCTTTCTACTTAATCCAGGTAATGTAGTTCACTTAATCGGTTTGTCTTCTTTTTCTTATAATGCGATGGTATCCACTTGAAGTGCATCTTGTTTTTTTGTTTCTGATATACATATAAATACACACACACATATAAGCATATATATTTATTTATTGAAAAGTATTTGTAAAATTGTTGACTTCGTGTTATTCAAACAGTAATTTTTAATGAATATCTTAAATATATATATAGACGACAAAAGGAAGGACGATACTTCCGGTGATAGTGACGCAGGAGTAAGAAATCGTGAATCTACCAAGAAGTAAGTAAACATTTCAACAAAAATTTTACTTTTATTATATCATTTCGCTTTATTTACGAATAATAAGTTTTAATTAATGTATCAGAACAAATTATATGAGTAAGTTAACTATTAAATGTCAAAAAATATATCTGTGGAAATGAATATACTTTATAACGTATCGCGATATTTATATTTTAAAAAAATGTCAGCTGTGTTTTGTTTTTAAATATAAATATTGCGAAATCGTATAAAAATGTTTTTGTTTTCTTTTTTTTTTGTATTTATTAAATGTTTTCTTTTACCGTCTATCAATTATTATTCAAGGGGACCAACAGAATGTGAAATATGATTATTTTAGTTTATGATTAAAAAACTCAAACCTATTTTTGCGAACGGTTTGTATAATACAAACTGATCGTCTCTGTTCGATAATTTAAACTATTTTTCGAAATTTGTATAAAACTATTAAACGTATTTTCAATGTGGACGCCCAAGCGCACGTGACGAATCCCATGGAAAGAGAAGCGAACAAATAAAGAAGAGCTCAGAAAAGCGGAACGGAAAAGATGATCCTGGTAGATAACATCCTGAAGAGGAAAATAAAATATGTAGCACACAAAATTAAAGAAGAATGATTATTCACGCTGGCTATATATGGGAAAACTGAAGCGAAGCCTCCGCGGGGGGGATGAAAAAGACTGGAAATGATAACGTTAAGAATGGATCGAAAAACTGTTAAGGGCATGTTATATGCTGCAGATGATTATTAGGGTAGATATTCGACTTAACTGCGTATAGATGGCGTATGCAATCTTTGGAAATCAAGGACGCAACGTAATTATAATGATGAGATCGATTTGTTTTTATTAATTTCTTTATCATTTGAATCTTAATTCTTTAAAGCGTTTATTAATGATTATTGTCTTTCGCTTTTAATAAAATTTTGAAATTCAATTTTTATTGACAATTCAACGTTTTCAGTGAAATAATTTTACTTTTTTGTCTTTTACTTCAATTTTCAGGAGAAAACGTCTAATTATAAGTGATGAAAGTGAATCTGAAGTTGACTCTCGTCACAATCGCAAGTTAGCGAAGATCTCGGATGATGATGGCAGCAATAGTGATTATAATGAAGGTAACGCATTTCGTATGAAAATACTTTCAATAAATTCTATGCAATAAAATACCGTCAAAATATCGGTGCTATATATAATTTGCGATCAAATTAGTAAATTAAATGTCTTATTAATATGAGTAACTAATGGCTTATTAACGAACGGAAGCCGTAGGTCAAGATATATTAATAATACTAAAATTATTTTGGCCTGCAGTTCTTAACGACAAATACCATTGATTCTGAGAATTTAAGAAAAAAGTGTTCCTCCTGTTATTCATGAAGATATGTTATTTTTAATTGTTCGAATTGAGTAGAGTTTGCAGAATGAAATATGTTTATTTCATTCTAAATCAAATGTTTAATTGTCTAATCAAAAAAATTTAATTTCAACTTATATGAGGCGACATTTTTCAATACATATAATTATTCGTTATCCTATTAAAGGACGTACAGTATCATGGTATGGTGTTTATAAAAGTTTTATCTATCTGAAATGTCGACTCAGTTTATCTTGTTAGCGCTTTTAAATGATCTGTTCAAAGTGCGTATATTTTGTTATATTATTCTATTTGTATATTTCAGATTTTTGTCTATTTGTAGTTTCAAATTTAAATAAGCGCTATTTAATATGTTATTGAATTGAATTTTCTGGCGTTGTGTAGCTGTTGTTATAGTTTCTTCTGTTTGAGTGAATCGAGACTGTTTTTCAAAAAAGCCAGTAAGGTACATGCATGTTTTGGTTTTTCAATTATTCGTAGTATATTCTAAGGCTTGGATCCGTTGTATTTCTTTTTTTTTTTTTTTTAAATTAAAATTTAGGGTAATTATATAAGCTAACGTCTACAAATTTTTTCATTTAGCTGTATAGGTCTCACAGTTTCAAAACGAGAATATCGGAATAATGTTCGATTTAGATAAATCTGTGGTTTACTATGTTCCGAATTTCTCCGACTATTGCCTCTCGTTAACGTAAAAGTAGACATATCTTTCAATGATTTATGTTCTAGATAAACGCGATCTATTTGGTGACGCTGATGACATAAGTTCGGATGAAAATGATGCCACGAATATAGTTGAAAAAGTTCAAAGAAATAAAATTAGTTCTTTAGACGATGACGTCAGTGATTCCGACGGTGAAGAAGGTCATCTTGTTATAGCCGAAGTATGTTTATATTTTTAAAAATGTAATTTATAGATGAAAATTAAAGTTATTTAGCTTTTAACGACCGTCATAATCTTATCGTTTATTACACTTGTTGTTACTCAGTCCAATGGAGTGTTTTGTACTTTTATGTTCATCTGGTTCTTCTTCACTAAACTTCGTTATTTTCGTTTTCTTTTTATTTATATTTATTTTTAATTTGACTAGTTCTGATAAAACTGATAACATCTGGTTCGTATTCTTCTCTGATTATAGAGCGATGTCAAAAATTATACGTATTAATTTTTACGTACCTGATTATTTTTAAACATAATTTTAGGTATATGAATGTTATACTACATTTTTAAAAAACATATTTGTTTGTTCATTATATACGTCATACTTATTGTTTATTACAAATATATATTCTTTTTTTAATTTTCATGTTTGTTTACGTAATATACTGCTGTAAAGGAACGTTTTTAAAATGTGACAAGTGTTTTTATTACTTCAATAATTTATATATTTACGTAACCATTTTATATGTTGAATGCAAAATTGCAAAATTTATGAAAAATCTTAGTTTTTACGTATAAAAAACGAAAATTATGAGAAAAAGTGTGAACTTACAGGGTTAATTTTCTTCATACGCCATCTACGTTTTGATACATTGATCTATTGCCAGCAATTTTTCTTATAATATTTCACAATATTTCGTACTTGGTCCTCTCAGAATGTGTTCTAAATACCGCAGCTTCCTTTCTTTAATGCAGTTTAGAAATTCTGGGCGCTTTTTGATTTTTAATATTCTTCTATATAGTTACATCTCCAAAATTTCGATGCGTTATTCTAGGCTAACACCCAGCATCCAACTTTAATAACCATATAGGAGAACCGAAAAAACATATCCCTTTTCTTAATCGTAAATTTAAGTTATTTTCTAACTAGCGCGTTCTTAATTTTTGTAATCATTATTCTTGTCTGCTCTATTCTCGATCGTATTTTGCTTTTCAATTTACGTATAACCTAAAGTTTAGTGTCCAACTATTTAGTAGTCATATCGAGCATTTTTTGGTTTCTTGGAAAACGCTATCATTTTGTTTTAAGTTTGTTGATTAAAAACCAGAAAGCTTCGCTATGGGTAGCACGTTTATCTACCGTTTTTTTTATAACTCGTTCTGACTATTTTATATAATAAAACTGTCATCTATACATCGTATTTGTTAATCGTGCGACCATTTAGTTTGATTTTCCATCGTTATAGCAACACTTTCGTATTCGACTGCTTCAACTGTTACTTCTGATGTTTATCTCTCAATACAGTTGACTTGTATAAGTTTTTCGTGGTTCATGTAATCGAATACTTTATAGTCCGTTCTTAAATTGAAATTGTGTGCCGTCTATTTGTTCTTCGTACCGTTGATGTACCTTGTGTGTATAATTCTTAGGAATATAATGCATATGACATTAGACTGTTCAAGAATATTTTGCTTTTTTTTTTTTTTTGGTATAGCGATAAAAGTTGATCTCGGCAAATAACTCGAGGTTGTATGAATAATTTCGCTTACCTACTTGGAACCGTTTAAAGCAGATACGTTATAAAAATGCACGTATTTAACAAAATTTAAAACCGTCAGGAATTCGAAATTAACTAAGTGTGAACCCCAACTCGCAAATTTATAAGCAGATCATTTGATCAAATGGATGTAGTCTGCGATCAAAAATAACCCTATATAACTAGTTTCATAACGTACAAAGACGACATTTTAATACGATAAATTCAGTCACTTGCGCATAAGTTAATAATGTGTTGCGATATTGTAATATCACTTAACAACGTGTCAAAGCGTTATCTGAAAACTATGCCATTTTTCATCGTAGTGATTTTATACGTTTAATTTTTGATTTTTTGTTTATATTTTTTTAACTGTTCTTCCTCATTTTTCACTAATTTAATATAATTAATCGGATGTTCTCTGATATTCACTCGTCGAATTTTTCGGTGAAAACCCGCAGAATTTGTTACTGGTGACGTTTCGTAAATACTCGCAATCTCCATTTTCGAACAAAACTAAACTAACCGTTTTTGCAGTTGTTGATCCTATTTATACATATATTTTTTTTTTTTTTTTTGGTCGATGTCTAATTTTTATGAATATTTGTATTATTGTTATTTTTCGATTTTGCTTTCATTGCTGTTTTTCCTGGTTGTTTACTTATTACTAACCTATACGCGGTTGAACGTGGTAAATCAGGACTTGTTTAGCCTATCTTCTCCGTTGATATTTTTATTGTAGATCCCAATTCTTGCTAAAACTTTTACATTTTCAAATTGTATGTGATCGAGGTGATTTTGATGTTGATATACTATTAATTTATCCACCCTCTTTTGTCTACAATCAATCATGTGTTCCTTTACTCGCTGAGTCACAGCTCTTACCCGGTGTAACTTAAACCGCATGAACGTGGAATGTAGTGTGTCATTATGAAATTTCATATTTACCTTTACTAGCCAGGTGCTGGATCATCTTATGGATTCTAAATAGAGGTGTGATATTACTAAACATAAAAGTTCGTCTAATTTTATCTCTTGTGCTTCTATTTTATTTTCTCCTTCGTTACGTATTTAACGCAAATTACATTAATTTTGTACACGTTCACTTTCATTTTTTTTTTATCGTTAATATTTTTTTGTGTATTTTTTTTTTAATGATATGAATGAATTTTTTCAAAAGTTTCTATTTTCACATAGCGAGAACCGATTTCAATTATATTCAGTTTTACTAAATTTATTTTGCACATCTTATAAATTGCAAAAAAAAAATCAATTTTTAAGTTTTGGTGGCACAACTTGCCGATAGATGACCGAAAACGAAATTTGTATCAATAGTGTGGTCTATGAATAGTTTTAATTGGTCGTCTATTATGTCGTTCCGTTAAGCTGCCATTTTCTTCCTTTTGTGCAGTTGAACAATAAATGATATCTCGTAAATCTCCTTTATGTGTTGGTAACGTTTAGTTCGTATTCGGCGATTTAATGATAAATTGGTTATTTACTAATATTGCTTTTAATTGTCGTAATGAAAAGTATTTTTCTATATGTAACCTATTCATAATGTGTATGTGTACATAAATGTACATATTTGTACATGTATGTAGGATAATGAAGAGCAACGAATTAGCGGTGATGAGGAATACGGAGTAGGACAAGATGAAATCCGGAAGAAGGAAGAAGAAAAAAACGAACAAGTTGATGAAGAAGAAGATCAAAGAATAATTGAAGTGGAAATTCCGAAAATTTCTTTAGATCTAGGAAGAGATATTCATTTTGTGAAAATGCCGAATTTCTTGTCCGTTGAAACACATCCGTTCGATCCCAAAACTTACGAAGATGAAATCGACGAAGAAGAGACATTAGACGAAGAAGGTCGTGCTAGGTAATTATCGGACGTTAATTAATTTATTTACATGATTCATTCGTTTAGCTCGTTACTATTTGACTTCCGTTTAGTTATAAGCTGGATTATGAAACGATCTTTAGTTATTTTTTAACAAAATTTATTTCCTATATTTAAAGTTTCTTTAAACATGAATATTCGAACGGTCGTAGTAGCAAATTCCGTAAACTTTTACACGCAGAGAACTGTTTAATGCACGTACACAAAAATTACAAACAAAAGAACTAAATTTTATACGACTCTCTTGGAGTACAACGGAATATATATGGAGAACACGCTAAAAAAACCAACGAAATACAGAAAAATGAATGGGGAAATAACGGGTTCTAGTAAACAAACCCAAGTAATGCATCTATCACGGCGGGAATAGTACCGAATAAATAGATTTTAGATGGGATATGTCCACACTCTGAACAAATGGAAAATGGTTTCAAATGTGCGAATGTGAAAATATTCAAACCTTGGATCATTTGTACAATTGCAAAATATTTTCGAATAGCAGTAGCTTTAATAGACGAGTTGTACACAACATCAGGGATAACGCCCTGCAGTGGATATCTTGACTCCCCATAGAGTGTGATGATAAAATTTTCGGTCACTATGAAATTACTGGGTTTTTTTTTCTTAGCAGTGATTTATTTTCTGGGTGTATAATGATGGTGTTTTTAATTATAATCCAGCTGCGCTTATTTCATTTGATGTTATAGATTTTTTAAGTTCAACATTCATCAAAATAATTAAAGTAAGTAAAGTCGAAAGTTGATAAAGGACGTGTCAGACGTCACTCATCAATCTGAAAATTAAACGGCGCATTCTAAGCAATCTAATATGCAGTGGTTTTCCATTGCTATAATCATCTTTTTTGCTTTCAAAACAATCTAGTACTCATTTACCGGCACACTAGACGGATAGCTGAAATTTGTGCAAGTTGGACGCTTAAGCATTACCGTTGCGTCACGAGGCTGTTCGCTGGTAAATCGAACGATTGAAACAGAATTTAATTTTTAAAGTGAAGATCGATAAAATAATAATTTCAAAACACCATTATTTGCGCTCATGTGAGCGTGGTTGATTTGTTCTTAATATTATATTCGATTATTTACACTTGATTTTTTTTTTAGACGGAATTAAATTTACATAACATTGAGCTTTTATTAAACCGATTAAAATAAAATTTAATTTTGGGAAAGATCGATAAAAACTACATATAATAAATTTGAAACTTACTATTATATTAATGTAGTTAACTTGCTTGTTATATTACATTCAATTATTTACGCTTAATTTTTAATTTTATTTTTTTGTGAAGTCGAACTTACATAACATTTATTCTATTACGTATATTATATACACACATACATATATTTATTTATTGATATACGTATGAAATAAGTACGGTTGTTATTTATTTTCTTTATGTTTTAACAAATAATTTATTTTGTTGTGGTTCATATTTTTGCATCATTAACGTTTATTTAATTTTCGGCAGTCAATTTGATTATATTAAATTTAATTATGAGTTCTAACTGAATATTTTCACGACTAATAAATTACTTGGTTATCGCATAATTATGTATGTATCAGCTAAGCTAGTAGTTTATTTGTCGTATATAATCTTTATTTGAGAATTTGTGCGTGTATATATATATATATATATATATATATATATATATATATATATATATATATATATATATATATATACATCATCATCGTCGTATTGTTCGTTGCCGAACGTCGTGACTAGCTATTGTACGTTTATTTTTACGTACAAAATGAGCTAGCATTCAAGAGACTATTTATATGCGACGCAGATGCGCGTGCATATGATGTTATACGGAGTGGGGTGCCACTGCTTTCTCCGTAATAATTAAGAATTAAATAATGATGAAAACTTTCTTGACAGCCAAGCACTCTAGCAACTACGCCACCGCCACAATTATATCATCATCGTCAGTAGTCGTCACCCTAATTAGGGTGTCGTGATTAATCTTAGTCCGTCGCTGAAGCAATAAGTGTTCGCCGATTACACCGATCTGCCGACAGTCGTACACATTTCACAATTGAAAGTACTGTCTTTTGTTGAACAACATCTGTCCATCGTGTCGGTATACGTCCTGGTGGTCGTTTACCATTAACAATCCCCATGATCATCAGCTTCTGTAATCCTTCTGGTCTCCGCATGACATGTCCAAAGAATTTAATTACTCTTGTGGAAACAATGGTTGACAGTATTTTACCAATTTCCCGTAAAACAGATTCATTTGTCCGTTTTGCTGTCCACGGTATCCTGAGAAGCCGCCTCCAACACCATAATTCGAAGCAATCAATTCTCTTTTTATCAGACTTTTTCATTGTGTCCACGTTTCTGCTGCGTATAGTTTGAAAATATGAGCGTTTCGACTAATTTAATTTTTACAGGTTTTGTAATCGAATTATCTTTCCAAATGCGGTTTAGTTTTGTCATAGAATTTCTAGCTATTTCTATTCTTCGTCGTATTTCTCCTTCTGAGCCGCCCTTTGCTTCAAGAAGTGATTCTAGGTATAGAAAACTCGGGACGTTTTCATAGCCGGTAGATGTTCTTTCGTCTTGTGGTATTACATTCTTTCTGTCTATAATCATAATTTTTGTCTTGCTTTTATTTACATTAAGACCGTACTGTTTGCTGACATCTTCCACGCATTCCAATAGTTTTTTCATTTCTTCCATATTAGCCGTTATTAAGGTTGTGTCATCTGCATATCGGAGGTTTGTTATCTTTCGTCCTCCTATCAGTATAACCCCTTTCCATCCGTCTAAGACTAGTCTAATTATATATTCGGCGTATAAGTTAAAGATCAAGGGTGATAGAATACAGCCTTGTCTAACTCCTTTATGCGTATAAAAACCTCTTGATGTATTACCAATACGTATGATATTACTGTTATTATTATATAATCTCTGTATAAGATATACAATGTGCTATGGTGCACCCATTTCAAGCAACATAGACCATAATTTATCCCAACGAACATTATCAAACGCTTTTTTGTATGTATATAAATCGATTGTTATCTATTTGCCGGCATATTGGTTTTGTTATTAATTTTAATTTTTTCATGGTTTACGTGTGTAGATTAAAATTGAAAGTAGAAAATACGATCAGATGGAGATATGATTACGATAAAGATGGTAACGTCATAAAAACGAGTAACGCTAAAATTGTTCGCTGGTCTGACGGTAGCTTGTCTTTGCATCTCGGAAATGAAATATTTGACGTTTATAAACAATCGTTTACGGTAATTACCACAATTGTTTTTTCGCGAAAGCATTTACATGTATGTGTTACACCATAGTACGCATGGAGCCAATCTATTAGAAAAGCTGACCTAATGCGGATTAATTTTTTCTGTAATCCTGGCGTTAAATCCGTATTTTTTAATGATTTATGTTTTTGATAATTATGTCGTTATAAAAGATAATGTATTATTCGGGAATATATAGAATATTCTCAATTCATTCATCTATTCCCTACAATGTATAAGTATATTTCCTAACCATTAATTTTTCTTTTATCTAAATATATTTCTGCATAAGTGAATCGAAGCAGTTGTTTCTATCTGAGATTTATTAAACTATATATATCGATACTATTTATACGATTAATTTTCCAGTTATATATATTATTAGGTTGGCACGTACTGACATCAGTTACGCTAAGTGAGGAGAATGGGTTGTGCAGTATGGTTTATATAGGACGTTTTAATATATTATATCCGTTTGATGCATTTCACTATATACATTCTGCAGAAAATCGATAACGGTGGTGGGTTTTGATTGCACTCTGATGGATTAATCATGATTAACTCTAGTCATAATAATTATCTAGATATGTGCGTGCGCACGTGTTAACGATATCTATGTATATATTTTATTATTAAATATTAACATCGCATTTATTACGGTCGTTATTATTATTTATTGATGTCGTATATACTTGATAGGGTTTATCACTCGAGTCTTAATTTTATAAATAAAGAAAATTTTACCAAATTGACAAATTTTATTATTAACGATTTTATGTATATTTCGAATATTTTTTTAAATGTTCATTTGTAACTTGTACAGTGTAATAATGCTTTAATATTGTTGTTTTCAATTATTAGGGAGATCACAATCACTTATACGTTCGACAAGGTACTGGTTTACAAGGACAAGCGGTATTTAGATCGAAATTATCATTCCGGCCTCATTCTACAGAATCTTTTACACATAGAAAGATGACGTTATCGTTGGCGGACAGATCGCAGAAAACTTCCGGTATTAAGGTGTTAACAGAAGTTGGACTTAATCCGGATCACGATAGAATCGAAAGAATTAAGGTAAGCTTCTTACTTCTGAAATTTTTTATTTATTACAATTTTTCTTTTATATAATATTTCTCTCCCTTTTATCGGGAAAGCGATGAAAATGTAATATTAGATAGGACAGATCGTTATAATTGTTCAATAATTTGTCAATTTGTTCTATTAGGTTATCCTATGTAATGTATTTAAAATAAGGTAAATATGTAACATGATGTTGCGTACGTTTGACCATGATTATGTCCAGTTATGATGATCGTGTTCATTATTTTAAGTTTTACTTCGATAAATGTTTGATTTATGGTATTATATATCGTTTAAACTAAATGTATATTCAGCCCAATTTAAATAACACGAAGAATATGTTTCTGTTTAATCCTCTGTTTGGTTAGTTCGTGTCGTATGACCAAATATTTAAAAAATATGAGTAAACTATAAATCAGTTTTTGTTTATTTATTTATTTTTTTTAAATTTAACTTTCCTCTTCCCTTTTTGATGCGGTGCACAACCATAATCTGACCATTAACAGTTTATGTCTTTAACATTTATCGTCCTCATCTAATACATTTGTTCATGAAGTATCGACATTATATTTTCGATTGGTTTCTATCTATATGGTTATTAACTAAGATTTTTCGCTCATTTCATGGGTGCTGCTTTTTGTTTTAAGACTAAACTGCGCATTAATTGGAGCTTGATTCTTCTACATTTTTCTCCATAGAAATAAGTGTGGTAATACTGCATTTTGTAGATCTTTGGTAGTTATCCATGGAAATTGATACCGTTGGACAGAAGTACAATTCAATGCTGCTACCTCGCGAGAATTGAAACTAATTAGCATAATTCACCGGAAAGTTCATAAATTATTTATTGTTTATATGTAAATAATTTACTTCAGATGGGGAAAGATATAATTAAATACGGAATAAACCAAATGCTGATGTATTGAATCTGAATAAAAAATAGTAATATAAAAACTATACGAGCTAACACGTGAACGATCATAAAAATATTTTAAGGGAAATGGACTATAAATCTGTAAGTTAATCTACATTTTTAAGAAATTTTTTTAGAAAATGATTTAATAATTTCTTTTAAAATTTTTATACTTATGTATATATATTACTAAATTCAGTGGGTAGTCTTCAATTTTAAACCGGTTTTATGTACGTTGTATGTTTACGAAATTTTTAGATTATATGTTACTTTTTGAATTGAAACTTTGCGTGAAATGCCTGTATGGATTAATTTTTATTACAAATAACAATTTTTAAATCTGATACTTTAGGCTTATTAGCGTTATATTTATTTTAATAATTTTTTATGTTACATTATTATTAGTATTAATTTGTTGATCAGGATGACCTCGTATATAATAAAAATCTTTACTTTCCCTTTTCATCAATTATCGTTTATCGAACATTCATCTGTCGATCTTTCAGTTTATAGAATTCAATATTCGTTGTTTAATTTTTGTATATATTTTATTTATTGTTTTTTGTTTTTATATAATATTTATGTTCGCTTTTCGATTTATTTTCTATTGTTTATACTCACTTTTGGTTCATTCTTAGAATACTAATCGATCATGCATAACGCTTAGCTAAACACAAAACAAAATCGAGGGAACATTTTATTTTACAGTGCTTTATTATCTATTAATATTTGTGAAAAATTTAATTGCTTAATTACGTCATGTGGGAACTGTTTTCTTATAAATGTGATTTTATCGCTGTTTTACTTTTTCATTCATATTGATTTTTATTATTTACCTCCTTTTCAACACTATCCTGTCTTAATTTTTGTTTAATTTTTCGTGCTTGGTGGCGAAATCACAAATCAATCTCGTCTACCCGCTTCAGATTAAGATACCAAGAATGTAGTGAAAAGCTAAAGTAATTACACTGCTAAAACCAGGAAATGCTGTTAACGATCCGAAAAACTTTCGGTCCATGTCGGTTACTTTGCCGTTTATTTTAAGCTTATTCTGAATAGAGTAGAAAATTATAAGATACTTAATTTGGCACAACATATAGAAGACGATTTTGAGCTAAAGGAGATTACCAGAGTAGCTTTCGTGGACTTAACGATGGTATACGACACAATTCATAGTAGATTGCTAAAAAAATATATATGACTTGACTAAGGATTATCATTGAAAAAAAATAGCCGATGGATGAATCACAAAAACCGGTTACCTCAAGGAACTACGCTAGCATCCATATTATACAATATTTACACAAATGATCAACCGACTGGTCTCCCCCCCAGAGAATTGTTCTACGCGAGGATACTACAATTGCAGTTCAAATAAATAATTATGAAGAAGTTGAAGCAGGATAGATAGCTGTCTTGGAAGCCAAAAGGAAATATTATAATGAAAATCAGTTGAGGCAAAACCCAAATAAAACACGTCTGCGCTTTCTACCTGCGTAATAAAATGCGAGAACGAAACTATATATCACCTGGAACGGAACAAAGTTGGAACAACGATACACTAAGACATCTTGGCGTGTACCTATGCCGATAATTAACGTTTAAACAGTATTGTACATTTATAAAGAGAAAAGTAGCAGCTAGAATCAGAAAGCTAATTGGATGTAGTTGGGAACGCGCTACCACATACATTGAGGGTGTCACCAGTAGTTATTTGTTTCTCCGCAGTCGAATTCGTAGCGTCAGTATGGAAGAACTCGTGTCATACAAAGCAAATAGATATTTCACTGAATGAGACTATCTACTCACCAACGGAATAGCGCTGCCTATTATAGCGTACATCACAAATGATGTATCATCATAATAGACAGTTACTATTTATACATACTATTCCCCCTAGTCAACTAAAATCAAGGAACAGTTTCCTTAAGCCAACTCACAAATGCTGGCGGCTCGCCCCAAAGCAGTTACAACTAGGATGTGGAACGAAGCTGCACTAAACTGTTCAGCCAAGTTACAGGAAGTTTTAACACCTGTTACCATGGACAGTCTGCCAATCACTCAACAGGCTGAGAACTCGAACCACGCTATGCATAGTTCCCAGAAAATGAGGCATAGAAGAAAATGATAAGTGCAATTGCGGGGAAACAATACTTTTGATCACCTGCTACAATGTTCACTGATGGATCAGAACTGTGAAGCAGATAATGTAACTGTAGAAAATGATAAAGCCGTTTACGTCGCTATATATTGAGCTGAAGCATAAAGTATACGGACACGGAACGAACGTAAGTAAGCAGGCTTTGCGCACCCCTCAAATTTGGATCCCTTCAAAAAATTAATAAATAATTAAAAAGATATAAAAAAAGTAAATTATGTGCAAGTACTTAATTTATTGTCCGATTATTTTAATAAATTCTATTTATTACGTTTAATGTATAATACCTTCACTTTTCTTAAAAATATTTTGCTGAAGTTAACGAAATTGCTGTGTATTTAGTGATAGTAAATATATATTTTAAAGTTAATAAGCAACGTTTGACACTTTACCATTATATTTAAAAAAATTTAATTCGTGCAAAACGATTAATCAGTTTTAATTTTTCGAACACTAGTAAATTACAGTACGTACAAATTTTAATTTAGTTTTTAATTTTCATCTAATTTTGTTTTAGAAAGAAGAAGAGAAGTTAAGAGCCTCGATGAAACGAGAAAGCAGACAAAAACGTGCCAAAGAAAAAGGCGTTAATCGTCCGATTAGCGCCAGTTATCTAGAATCTAATCAGGATGAAGTATCTGACGATGAAAATGCTATTTCCTTGTCAGCAATTAAAAACCGTTACAAAAAGGGTAAATGTTCGATTTGAATTTATAAATTCGTCAGCGATATATATACAAAGAAATTTAAAATTATTTAAGTACAAAAAGAAATTCGGTATATTGAAATTTAAATTATGTATATTCAAAGTTTAATAGTATTAATATTAGTTTTAATAAATAGCGAGAAATTTAAAATTATATAACGTAAAAAATTCCAAATCACATTTTTTATAATAGTATAGTATAGTACATTTCAATACAAAATCTTATAAATTATGAAGAATTTATATGTACATACACATATACCAAGTATCCTTAAAGTTACCTTAGCAGTTAAATACAACCAAATGATTTTACAAAACTAAAGAAATAATAAAGAAAATAACAGTAAAATAAAAATAGGAAAAATTAAAAAAAAAACTATTAGCTTGTATATTAAATTTATTTTAACTTGTATATAAATAAATAAAAATAAAAAATCGTATATAATGTTAAATTAAAAATCGGTGCTTAATACGGCGATGCTTATATTTAGTGTAACGCATGCTGAGATCAAGCATACTATAAGCCCCGATTATCTAAATTAAGTTATTGTCATGATACTTACATTTATCATAAAATTTCTTTGATAATTTATAAATATGATCATAAATATAAGGAATATTTAGCGTGGAATACATGTACCGTATTTTAGTCCATCGAGGAGCACTTAATGATATTCTGCAACACTATTACCTGGAGTTTTTTGTAAGTACTAACGGACACTGAACATCAGACCGGACAAGCATAAACTAACCTAGATCTTATAATGGTAGTGTAAATTAATTTCTTGTTTACTGAAGAAAGATGAGAATGGTAACTGAAAATTGGTGCAAGTATTCGAATTTGACGGAAAACGGACCTTATTACATTCGATAAAGAAGAGACGATTATAACCTTGATGGGGCATGTACTTCGACATGGTGGTCTATTACGCGATGTAATAGGACAGATTCCAGGGAAAAGAGGTCGTGGTAGATCGCGAAACACTTTCGTGGCAACATTGTTGCATGATACAGGCATAAATTAATACTATAAAATAAAAAAAATCTTTAGAGAATCGGTTGGACTGGATGTTACCATGGAATAAAAATCAGTCCTAGGATTACCAAACATGATGACGATGATATATAAAATATGAACTCCGTAAAAATAATTTTATTTGCTAAGTTCATTTAAAACAGTTATGTGAGATCGATGTTATCTTTCAGTTTGCTTCAAACTATACGAACTTCCTAGAATGCTAGAAACGAATTTATTTTTTCGTCAATATCTAGATGAAACTCATGATTTTAGAAGTAATCAAAATACAAAATATATTACAAAAATTATCGAAATTAATAAAACATAGCTCGATTTTTTTTAATTATCTTCTTACGCAGTAGTTTAGCGAAGTAAAACAACTTTAAAATCATATTTATCCATTGCGAAGAAATAAATCAATGGATTGATATTAAAATGTCTTACTATCTAATTTACAAAAGCTCGTTGATTTCGACATTAACATTTCATCAAGATATATTTATTTACAACTGTCTTAAAAATTTCATTTCATGTCCATATTTGTTGTACAGTTTATAAACCCATGTTTGATAATATTTCTTGTCTCTTATCGAGTCGTTATTTACACTCACTTTTATTATTGATTATCATTACGTTTATTAATATTGTGTAAGTATATTTATGTATTTAAAACAAAAACATGTCAATAGTAATGAATTATTAAATAATAATTTTGTTGACAAACGTTACAATTTTCCTTGTTAATCACTGTTGCGCTATCTGTCAGCTATTTTAGTTAGCTTACTTCCAGGAAGATCGGTGCCTGGACTCGTTATATTAAATTGGTATAGGGAATAGTAATGTTCATATAAGTTTTTACTTTGATTAAAAATTAGTTTAGAAAAAATTGTACTGAAAAAAAAAGTCATATTTATTTAGAAAATATTTTACAACTTTTCTCGTCAGTATTAAATAAAAATAATCAAAATGCAAGTAGCATCAAAACGTCCGTTTGTATATATATAGATTTTTTTTACTTTATTCTGTACTACAGTTTTGAAATTTACGAAGTAAAATAATAATATAGTACAAAATTAAATGTAATATTCTCCGGCATATAATGCAAAAACTAAATGTAATATTCTCCGGCATGTAATACAAAAACTAAATGTAATATTCTCTGGCATGTAATACAATTTTTTATTTGATGCCGTTTTTTACTGACCGTTAGAATTCGAATAAATATATGTAAGCGGTGTTATCGAATAATGTGTTTCAAAGTACCTTTCCAAAGTCTGCATAATATAATAAAAATTGGTAAATATTGAGGTATAGACTATTTTGTCATTAGTGACGCTACCGATCTTTGCTAATAAAATGAATAATTTTCCTGCTGCTATAAACGCTTTATATTGCTTTCTTTATAAGTCGGTTATTTTGTCTTCTGTTACTCATTTAATCCATTTATTCATCTATTTACCTACAACCTCTAGAAGGTTGACCAGCTTATTCACAAATAAATTCTTAATCGGAAAATAGAGATTTCCTAAAATTTATCTCATTATATCTATTTAATCGTTTAACTAAATTATGAATTTAATATTTAAAAACCATTCACACTAATTTATCTTTTTATTAACGAAGACAGTGTACTGTGAAATTCGCCTACAAAATTTTTTTGATAGATGGTCTGTTGTTTATGACACATTATAAGAATTATCAACCAAAAAAATCATGTTAATGAAATTAGTAGCTTCTGGCTTAGCGTGCGGAATAATTTCTCATTTTTCTTTGGTAAACAGTGTTGTGTTTTTACACAGTTTGGAATGATATTACTATCGCGACATCTTTGTAAAAATATAAGATCACATAACCGCTTACTCTTTTTCTAAAGAACGAACTAATTTTCGTTAAATTCACTTTTAAACTTTCATGGTTGATATCCATATGTCTATAATTTTTTTCGATGTGAACCATTACACCTAAAAATGTCGTAGACGAATGCTGTAATTATTTAACCATTAACCTTTTCATGATAATATCGGTTTTCACCCCTTTTTCAGGAGATGCTGGACGTAGTATATATTCGTCGGATGATCCCGACGTTGAATCTGACGAGGAACCTACACGGAAACCTGCGAGAAGATTCACCGTTAATGATTCAGATTCGGAGGACGACGACGGTAATGATAACGACGAGGCAGGTGACAATGGCAAAGATGAAAGTGATAAAGAGATTACAGATCATCCTACTAGTTCGGAAGAAGAACCAGTAAACAAAATAACCGAATCCGAAGAAGAAGATTAATTTGGGTTCGACCTTGTACGCACACGAATATATATTCACGCATGCGCATACAATATTCGTAATAAAGTTGATACTGCTGCTGTAACTATCGCTATTATTATTATTAATATTATTATTTCACAAACGAAAATATACGAGAATTTTTTTATTAGTTATTAGTTTATAAGAGTTTATTTGGATCTTTTTCTTTCTCGGTATATCGTAGCTTTCCCTTCTGCGTGAGTACAGCTAATCATGTTTCCCCGAGTGTTTATAACCGATGCATTCCCTTTCCAGAAATAATTTGCAGCTTGCGGATAAAGTTGTAATACTTTATTCAAGTCTATAGTTGCGTTTATCATTTTGTATATACCCTAAAAAAAAAAAACGATCGTTAAAAAAAATTATACATTATATTGAAAATACTTTCTCTTCTCTCTACATATATATATATATATATATATATATATATATATATATATATAAATAAATATATATATATATAATATATATAATATGTATGATGTTTTTGCATACTAATAGGGTGAAGTATTTACACATAGTTCGCCCCAATTTCTGAATATTTTAGCTGCTATATAAGCGTTACCCGGGGTGGAGGTTGTGGACGCGTCAGGGTTACATCCTATCAATAGCCGACGATTGTAGGCCAATATCTTTACTATAGATTGTTTGAACGTATTTATCGGGGAACACATACCAGTGATTCAAGTAGTATTCAGAACCGGTTGAAGTTGCACGGAACAAGTGGGTCTCTAACTATATTTATTATAAAAAACCGCCACAAACTATCGCGCAAAAATTGATTTTTGCTGACGGCATTGCGTTGGCAACCCAAAGCAGAGATTTCGTAAACCTAGAAGAAAGACTTGAAGAAGATCTTGGAAAGATTTTGCAATACTTTAAACAATTGCGGCTCAACTTCAATAAATCTAAAACCGTGGCATCATGTTTTTATCTTACAACTCAACTGTTAAATAGGAAGCTCAAGTGTTCGCTGCAACGATAAATTACCCAAGTATATTGTTATAATGTTAGATATACAGCTAATGTATCGGAAATATATATAAAACGACGCTGCAAAAATAAAGTCTAAGAGAATAACATCATATAGAGGTTAATCGGTGTATAATCCGAATGTACTGTTCGAAATTATGTTCCGTTATTAATAAGAATTCGGAATAAAATAAAAATACAGGTTTGTTACGAAATATATAAACGGAATCATTCGAACGATATCGATACTCACTTTTTGAACATGAGGACAGCTGAATTTCGGGAAAGTATTCTCGACTGTAGGCGACCAAATTTGCCCTTTCATGAAGGCCACCACGCATATGTTGTCTAAATTCCACGTTTGGAAATTTTCGCAACCGTAACCATCGTAATTGCATCGTTCTATGGATACTTGCATCTGCATTTATGTATACGTTTGATTATTTTTAGAATTTCCTGTTAGGTTAGTTTCCGAGATAAGAGAGTGTGTGAGTTTGCCTGTTGTCATAAAGTTGATAAAAATTTTGCGGACATAGTTATAATTGCGGATGATACGTTTGGGAAATAAATTCGTTTTAATACGAAAACGTTATGATGAAGTATATCTGTTTAAATTAAATAAGTTACACGGTGGTTTATTATTTATGATACGTTTATTTTATTGATTTTCCCGATATATTACTGTGTCACGGTTGTATTATCCTAAGATAGACACCGATGTAGATATATACAAGGGCATTTACAAAACAAATGAATGTGACGAAACAATAACAAAATTAATGTAATGCTTTGTGAACACAGTTCTTACTACGTATATTAATTTTGAAATGTGGACAGCTGCTCATCTAACTAAAATTAAAAAAAAAAAAAAAAAAAACTGAAAAAACTACCAACAAAACCTTCATACTGGAACATAAGTATTTAGGCTAATAGGATAAATAATATATTTTATGCGTATCAAACACAAACATAAATTTTGTACAAAATATAGTGCCAGCTGCACATCATAATTGGGTAGCTGGCAAAAATCTTGATGAGGCTATTTTTTTTTATTAAAAATCAATATAATGTTTTTCAAATGTTCACGAAATGGGTAATTTTAAAACTTTGTTTAGGCGCTATTGATGATTATATATATAGTAACTTCAATACCTTATGCATGTGTTCGGTCTTTACATTATTCTACAGCACGTATTTTGTGGCTGTTGTAATTTGGGTAAGTTAAAACGGCTAGTACATAACCATGTTGGACAAGCATAAAGAATAATTGTTCTTTATAGATTATTAATTTATTTGCTTAGTTGACATAATATTGTTTATTAAATATTGAATGTAGCTTAAACAGAGACGTAGGAGTTTTATTACAAACATATTCAACGTGTTTAATAAATTGTGAGACCTCGATCCATCACATCTAAATATTTAATATCAGTTTTTCAAAATCAAAGGTATGTTGTTCACTATCACAGGGTGTAAAAATGTTCCTTCTTTTCGCAAATAAAATAGATTGAGTTTTATCGGAATTTATTTTGATTCTTCGCTTATTTAAATATGAATGAATTTAATTTAATAAAACACTGTATTTCTTCTTGTTCGGTACGATGTGCAGTAGCGGTTTCATCAGCGTATCATGTCATCTGTAAATGTTTAATTTTGGGAATGTAATAGATAAAAAGGAGGAATAAGTAATGTCCCAATATACTCTCCTCGAGTACTCATGTTGGAATTATCATTCTTAATTTTAACCATGAAAATTCTGTTACTTAATAATCTTGAATAAGTCGGACTAAGTAATCAGGGAATTTAAGTTGAATAATTTTTTATATTAAACCAAGTTGCCAGGTTGTGTCAAAGGCTTTCTCTGTCCCTAATAGTAGTAATCCAGTATGTTTATTTCTATTATACCCATCAGTTATTGTGCTGTTTTAGTGAACTTGGTGTAATATTTTGTATTATGATATAAATAAAGGGGGTTTTTGTATTATATTTTACATAAACGGTAAGTAGATATTATAAATGATAATTATCGGTAATTTTGATTATTTTTACATTCTAAAATTTGGTACATATTTTTTAAAAAAGCGTTTTGACGCTTGGTGTATGTATCATTGCAACAAAAAAATATTAACTTTTCTATATGGAATATTTCTGTGAAAATGAAGATTATTCATGTATTTTATTTGTATTAACAACTATGTGTGTTATATGATCATTTTCAGATGGATCAGTACGTAAAAGATGAAGAATTTTTTTTAATATAATCATGAGACATGATACAATCGACGGTGATTCGGAGGATGAAAATGTATATAATGAGTTGGAAGTATATACTATTATTGCATAAATTTTAAAGCACTTTGTTAGCTCTATTTATTTCGATGAATAATCTTTATTTCAGTTATACCAACGATGAAATCATGTATGATGAAAATGTTGAAGTAATTACGGTTTCATTGGATAAATCACATAATTCGGGACGTAACCTAATTTTTAAAAACCTTGCTTGTGCCTGGTTCATCGTGAGATGAATTCACAGGGAAATTGAACCTTTCACACAATTTCGTTATGATGATATTCGTCAGTTTCCACGGGTAAATGACAAATATTTTAATTCTTGTAGATATAAAACTCATAATTACTGTAAAAAGTGTAAAGTTCATCTATGCTTAATCGAAGATGGAAACTGTTTCGAATTGTATCATACACGTAATGGTTAATTTTTTCTATATTTATTTGTATATTTCTTGTATTTTCTATTAACTTTAATTTTATTTTTTGTTATTTTATTTATTTATTATATTTTGTTTTTTAAATTAAATTTTATTTCGGTGTTATGTCTATTGATGTTATTTTAGCCCAGTAAGTAAATTGATAAAAGTATTGTTATGTTTTTGTTCCACGATTTGGAAATGTCGCTCCCCAGCGACACTTCACTCCCGGTGGTCTGGTGTTGCTAGGGTTAAGTTTTTGTAAATATTAGGTCACATGCTATATTTCAGCATTTTAGGATAACAATTGGGTTAAGTTTCTTTATGACACGCACCTATCCGGGCGAATCTTTGTTAATATTGCGATAGTTCAATGTCAAATACGAATTTTGTATATGAATATGGTATAATACATCTTTGCTAACAAATTACTTTTATCCTTGTGTGAATAGACTGAGCTACTATTATAGCTGAGTGGAGGTAAATATGTGTGCATATTTGTATGTAGTGTTATTTTGTTTCATTTAGTTTTATCTTTTAAGATTACGAAGTTCAGAATTGAAATTATAATTTCGATCTTCATTATCTTTACTTTCACCAAGTACGTTAAATTAGTGCCTTTGTAAAAGCAGTTTTAAGTTTTTGAAATAAAATTTTTGAATTTAATTCATGCTATAAAACATTGGAAGAAATTTTGTAATAACTTGTAGTTGCGACATGGCCAGTTCAGCCTCTTTCATGACCAAGTCAGCAAAATTATTCACTTTGTTCTCGAGTTCCACATTAGTTTTACAAGGATCTCTTTATGTTATTAATATAATTTCGATATGTATTCCAATTAGAATTTTAAAGAGGATGGCAAAAGTAATACCTGATTTAGTTAACTTGAAGAAAAGAGGATTATGGTAAAGAAATAGTCTTAGTTATCATTTAAATGTTTTTTTTTTTGCTAATACGGAATTAATAATATTGGGATATAAATTTCGATTGTACAGAAGCTCATTAGGAGCTAAAATTTGAAAATTAAATTTATATGACATATTTAGAATACAATTACGAGCCACATTATTGGAATAACAGTTCCAAGCTTTATGCCTTGCATTGAAGTCGGGCACAATTAAAACCCAGTGACGTGTTGATAAGAAAGTCTCATAATAAAGATTTTTATGACTTACCTTAGGGAGACAGTAAACAGAATAGACAATAATATTGTTATTAGATATCTCAAGCGAAAGGCCTGTTAGCTTCAATTTTATTTAAAGGAAGTATCCATTAGTGAGTGAGTTATATTTTGCTTCATAAATAAGGCTACTCCATCACCATTTAAATTTCATGGAATTAGCATTCCATCGTAAAAAATTTAAACTATTTAAAGAGTTAGTCTGAATTGAGATATTCAATAATAGTTCGGGTTGAAGAACAATAAAGGAATAGATATATGGAAAATAGTATATTATGCTTTAGCAGAATCAGAGGTATGACATTCAAACTAAGAAAATTGAAAAAATGTTCAAGATTAATAACTCGCCTGGTAAAAAAATAACGTATTAGACCCGAATGGTCAATGAAAACGTGTAATTATTTCATTTATGAAAGTACCAATAACACCAATACCATGAACTGAATATGGGTCGTAAATAAATAAATAAATTATGACAAAAAAAAAATCCGGAGGACATTTTGAAAAGTCAAACATACAAATTAAAAAATAGAAAATAAAAAATTGATCGACGAATGAAAGGTGGTAAATAAATAAAGAATAACTGAAACTAAATAGAAACGTAAAAAAAAAGAAAGAAACGTTGTAAAGACAAAGTGTACACAACTTCTCAATCGCGGCACCAGTTTACTGGCTGGAAAGCTATCTAGATCTTTAGAAGGAACAGGTCAGCTGTATAAACACAAGGGACATAAAGTACATATGTGTGGGCATGTGCGTAAGTGTGTATTTGTAAAATGTACGGGAGATTAAAACGAAAATACTGCTACAAATATCAGTGTAACAAAAAATATAAAAGAAATTAAAATAAAATAATTATATAATAAGCGTATTAAAAGTAGGAGCACAAGAGAAAATGCAGTTGAACGTGATAAGCGTATTTCTATATATATCTAAATTACAAATAATTAGTACTTAACTACATTAAGATCATAAAAATTATAATCATAATACTTGGCGAACAAGTTGTAAAATTCTATTCATAAATAGTGTTTGTGTCATTGTGTGATTTATACGTTTAAACATAAGTTTTTTCCTCGGTCGGGTATCTGCTTGTTAATTCCTTTTTTTTTTTATTTGTTCATACGTTTACTTGTATTTAAATGTTACTTAATCAATAAGACATCAAATTTTTAGAGCAACTTCGTCTCGAGATCCGTCAATTTAATAATTTCTTAATAACGATTTTCTACAGCTCGCTTCTGACATCTCTTCAGGATATGATCCATTATATTTTCTATTTCTCCATAGTTACACGATACTTCGCTTTTAAATTCGTACGTTCCGTTCGCCTTTGTCCAGATGTTTCTTGGTAGGTCGAAGCCTAGTGATTTGTCATCTTGACTGAGAGTGATTTCTCCTATATCTTTATTTTGCTGATTCCGTTTCTTTCTCTATTCCACGGAATCCTATTAAAATAACCAGCGACTAATTTTGCGGTCGTTTTACGCGCAAGTTTTCTTGATTTCAAGGCTGTGTCCTCGTATATCGGTAGGTCTGTATTTTATTTATACTTCGCCCATTCTTTGATCGTTGTTTCTTTTCGCCGAAACTATTGAGGAATAACGATGTTTACTTAATACAGGTAGCTATTCAACTGGAATGGGTTGTAATTATTCATGTAATTCCTTTTTTTATTTATGTATGTTATATGTTGTACATTAAATCTTTCTAAAACTTAGCTATCTCTTCTATTTGTGTTTTCCCCTAGCTTTTCGACTAAAGTTTGATTGTGTCTAGTAAAAAATCAGTTTTCACGTCAAATTGGGGTGCCTTAAGCATAACGATTAATAATATAAATTATTAGTTTGAGCTAAAAAAATCTATGTAAGAATCTTCCAGTTTTGCTTTATGAAGCTAAATGTATGTAATTCACGTTTAACGTATAATAATAATACTTTTTATACCTTTTTAACGTGCATATCTTCGGGTACATTTACTACCGTTGATATGTACTGCTGCATATTGTATTGAGTTATCGTAACGTTAGTAAGGAACATTTCTCTGTGTGACGCTTGACACATGTCCACTCGTATGATACGTAAAAGATAAGTAACTCCCTTATGAAAGTTAATAAAAATAATTTTTTTTAGATAAAATATATATTTTAATATTACATTACGAAAAACTGAGATTTATCGCGCGCGTTTTGTATTTATTATATATATATATATATAAGGATGATGACTATCATAAACTGCGTACAAAGAGTTAATGCTGAACACCAGACAAGCAGACAAAAATAAATTGTGGAAACGAAAAATTGCGTTACAGATTGCAGTGGAAAAAATTGCCACATTAAAATGGAATTAGGTCGGCCACGTAGCACGCAGAACGGACAGTAGATATACGACGCGTATAATGAAATCCTAAAAGATAACATACGTAACAGAGATATTAAACAAGAAACCAATAAACACGCAGCTATTATCTAATCATCCGAATTGAACCGCAATACTTCATAATTCTACGGAAATACGCCATCTAAATAGACGAAAACCATTGGATCTAATTGACTAAGTGTATTTCGTTTTAGGTACCTCTTCATTGGAAGGTGCACCACCTAGTATCACATATGTAATTCTTCTATTATCTATTGAATAGTTCATTAAGGGTACTTATCGATTTTTTTTTTTTTTTTTTTAAATAGAAAAATGTTATGTTGAAAAAATCAGAAAACCGAGTTTTTCATTTTAAATGATTTTAACGCAATCTGGTACAATCATTTATTTATACGAACCGACTAGAACGTACAATTGTTTTTTGGCTATTTTTTAATTGCTTATAAAAATAAAAAAGTTAAACCTGCGAATACGCTTTTATTTCTATACTTACGCTGCCGGTGGAAAATAATTTATTTTGAGCGTAGCATATTGACGATAGTAACCACGTAATGATGAATAAACGCGGCCCGATTAATTTCATTTGTAGACAAAAATGTTTACTTAATCGGAATTGAGGATTTCGCGATTTCAATTTTACCCGTTTTGGTTTGCCGGTTACGATTTTGGTAAGAATGTTCCAATTATAACGAATGGTTTGATATTAGTATTCTTTAATTTAAAAATTAGTTAATTAACCGGATCGTGCAATTACGCGATATCAGATATGATGTCTGTGCGAGTACTACCTCGCTTGCGTTACGAGATATTGTTATTATCGTTTTGTATTATCCGTTGTAGATCGAAAAAAATAATGTCCTAATAATACGGTTACAGTTAATTTTGTTGAGATTTTTAACCTTGAATTTAAGTCCAAGCTTATATTTATCAATTTGCATAAGGTCTTGATGAACTACCTGACCGATAATTTAGTAACATAATTTTAGATTTTTATATATATTATTAGTTTTCATATGATACAGTACTAGGAAAAGTTTTTTTTTTTTTTATTTTTTATTTTTTTAATACTGGGCACAGGATTTTTCACCCAGATTAGTATAAAATTATTAAAATGAATATGTTAAACATTAATATTAGTTGATGCAATATAATTATAAATAGCTAAATATACACGAATGCGATTAATAGTAAGTAAGTAAGACATATTTATTGGCAATGATACTTTGAGAGATATAATTTGATTATATAATAAATATTGTTGAGAGCTGTAGTAAGAACATTCTAAGAATACATGATCTGCATCCGCTATTTTGTTGTCATCGGAAGGATGAAGGCAAAAAGGAGAATTTATAAGATTGCATCGGTATAGGGACGGTGGAAGACGATTTTTTCCAAATCGTAATCTACATAAAGTAGTAATGAAACATCGAAGTATGTTATTTGGTACTTTTATATCACTAAACCACGATTTTATGGGTATTTTGAATCGATCTGTAATATGGAGCTAGATAAGGATTGGACCAAATATTATTCCAATATTCTTTATGAGCAAATTTAATAGGAAAAGGTTAATGACGATGATATTCCGTTGCGTTCCGTCATACCTAGTCTTTAGATAAAAAACCTAATCACAAAGCAGCGGCTTTTACTATTGGGAAAGTAGCAGTGAGACATACTCGCCAAGGGTTAATGGGTAGTCATAGAAATGTATAGTTTTATAGACAGATCCTCTCGTACACATTACCCTGTCACTACTGAAGTTAAAAATGCTGGAATAGATGATTTGGGACTTAAAATTTTAAAATTAACGGACAAAGAATAAATGAGATAAGTTATGCAGACGATGAAGTCTTGTTAGCGACATCGGAGAATGATATGCAAAAAATGGTCAACAAAATAAATATAGCTGATTTAAAATATGGAATGACCATAAATTCTAGAAAAACTAAAGTAATGTGATTACGCGATCGAGAAATACAACTGTTCGCATAAAGATAAATAATGATGAAATAGAACGTGTATCCGAATTCAGAGATTTGAGAGCTCTTATAACAAATGATAGAGATCAAAATGAAATCAAAACAAGAATTGGAATAGCGAAACAAGAGCGCAGTATTGAAGAACACAAAAAGAATATTACATTGTTACGTCTGGTCAGTACTTAAATATGCGTTCGAAACATGGATAATTCGTGCAGACAGCGAAAAAGAATCAACGCGTTTGACATTATCGTCGAATATTGAAAACATCATGTACAGAAAAGTAAATTATATCGCTCATAAGTTCAGAGAAGGCGGATTATTCATGGCTGTCATACAAGGAAAAATACAATCGAAACCAATAAGAGGAAGGCGTAGAATTAATCACTTCGAACATGCCGCCTCATGACTTGGCTGAAATTATAAGAAAAGCCAAAAATCCGGACATATGAAATATAGTATGATGTATGGAAACTCCTGAACAGTGAACAGGAGATGCGATTGATAATGATATATATATATATATATATTTAAAAGTGTTACGAAGTAATTTTAGAATGATAATGATACATACGTTGTAAAATTGTAAAATTCGAAGTCTAAATGAAAAGTAACGGTGGAAGTTTTATCCTCTGATCCTGTTAAAGCATAATACACCATTTTCAAATTTTTTCTCTGATTCAGATAAATCATAATATATTATTTCCAATGTATGTATATCTATTATTATTCTTAAATATGTTCCTTAACGAATATCGTGACTGGTTGTGTGTTATTTTTGCATACAAAATGGTTTAGAATTGAAAGCAGTAATTATATGACGTAGATGCGTCCCTATACAATGTTATCTTCTCCGTGATAATTAAGAATTATATTATGATCAAAAACTTTATACCGCGAATTGGGATTAAAACCTCGACTTATGGGCTCATAGTCTAGCATTCTTGCAACTATGCTACCGCAGCAATGTGTGTAAATACATATACATGTGCATAATTGGTGTTGTGAAAAGGATAACGTTCGCATTCTGCTGCGGATGATACCATATACCGAATTTTTCCAAGTTATTAACTTCCTTAAAATTTTGCTTTTAATTCGCATAATGAATATATTTTATTACTTTCCCCCTAATGTAATATGAGTAAATTTCCTATATCATTCTCTTCATCGCATCGCTATTTAGAATTTGTCATAAATTACAAACTGGTCAGATATTTTATTGTAGAATAAAATTTTTAGTTCTATAAACTTACTAAAATTACTGTTACCATCTACAGAGATGATCTTGAAGTAAATGTGGCATTTTTTTTTCTTAATGTTTCGTCTAGATGCCGTTATAAACTAAGCAAAACTAAAAATATTTATCTTCAACTGCGGAATTTTTTGCCCCCATTCATTCTTATAATAACTATGAAAGTGAAAACGAGAACTTTTCTCTATGCATAGGCAGAACATATTTAGCTGGCTGGTTTTTATCGACCTGTTTTTCTTTGCATATCCTTTCATATGCTTTTTTTTTTTCTAATAATGACTGAAGATTTAACTCTTCGTTGTTTCTTATTTAATTTCCTTTTAAGAACGTATTTCATTCGTTTTATTTATTGTTTATTATCTCTATTTTTAAATAATATTATTGGCACTTGCTTTACGAGTCTCTGTTGTATTCTACATTACGTTTGTTTTAAAATTTTGTTTAGTGAATTATCCTTTTTTTTTTAGTAATATTTAATTGTTTTTAGTTTGTAATAATAATATTTTCATTGGGATTTAGCAGAAGACTTTGTTTACTTATAAATGTCTCTTAGGTGTTAAATTTTCTTTCTTTTTTTTTAACAAAAAAAATAATCATAAATATCATGTAGACAAAAAGCTCTCACACAAATTATAACCTAACTCGAGATTACTATCTGTACAAGTTACATATAGAAACATGTGAATTTGCTAGTTTTCTCGCTGAAATAAGTGACTGTAAATGTATATACTGGTTGATAATTTTTAAAAATCATTCAAGAGCGAAATAGATAGATTGTATATTACCTTGTACATTTAGTTATAAATTGTGTATGTATAAGATGTAAGTTAAGTTCTAAATATTTTGAATACCTATTATCATGTTACCTATAAATAGTTATTTGTCAGTCAATACAAGTTATATACATTTTTTAAATTGTATAATTTGTGTTGAATCCGCGTTGATATAAATTAGCGCTTTGATGCTTATTAATAATTTAAAATAAAATATATATATATAATGTATAAAACAAATTAGAGTATTCATTCAACGACCAACGGTAAACTAATATTTCATGGAGAAATTTTGTAAAAATACCGAATGTAAGCATAAAAGTTACCGTTAAATAAAAGTATCTTAATACTTGTATTATATAATTCTAAAAGGCGAAATTAATAAATAAATTGGGATCTATTATTATAAGTTTAAATTAATTTATAATTTTGCGGTCTGGCTATACTGTATACAAACAATGAATATCTACAATTTTTTTTACCAAATGTATAGAGAACCAATTAAAAATTATATACAAGTGAATAAATGATTAGATTATTATTTTCTTTGTGGTGGACTAATTTAAAGTTTGTGCATAATACATTTAATTATTAAAATTTGTTAATACGATTTGGTAAATAGATTAGATTACCAGGTATGTACGGATTTTAGTAGAATGGATATAATATAAATATTTGTGGGTATTAATAATGATTTGGATTACGTAATTGTCTTGCTATGTGATGGTTTTTATAATTTTTCTAAAGACATAA
This sequence comes from Coronaproctus castanopsis, assembly GCA_032883995.1. Lineage (NCBI taxonomy): Eukaryota > Metazoa > Arthropoda > Insecta > Hemiptera > Monophlebidae > Coronaproctus > Coronaproctus castanopsis. The sequence continues at coordinate 103,030,734 of CM065053.1, read as the reverse complement.
ACTTTTAGGCTAAATTAGTTAATTTTTTTTAATTTTTACGTTGATAAACTTAACTCTCTTTGAAATTAAGTTTAATGAAATTAAGTTGAATACTATTTCAAATAAAATTGACGATCTAACCATTGCCTTTAACATATTAAAATACAAACTGATTTAATCCCAAAATAAATAGCTAGAAAATAAATGAATTCAATTAATTAAAATAAGTGAAGTTGGTAATAAAAATATTTAGAAAACAAATTGGAACAAAGAAAAAACAACCCTTAAAAATAATATTAGAAATTTAGAGTGTAGATTGTTAAATGTAGACGAAAATATAGTAAATGAATCGGATTAACACAAAATCTCTAATGAATATCAATCGAACGTACAAATTAAAGAATGTGCGGAAAAATCAACTATTATTTAAAATGTATTTACGGATAGCGTATTTAATAATAAATTTAGGGGGTTAAGTTAAAAAGGAAATCCAATATTAAAAGAATAAATGAGAAAATTGTTATCAAAAAAGTATCATTAAGAAAACAAGAAAAAACTAATAATAAATTAAAGTGAGAATAGTAATATGGGTAACTATATTAAATGAAGTTATCTTAAAAATAAATTAAAGAAAATTTTAACTATCTGCGAAGAAATAATACAACTATATTGAAAGGGTAATAGGAATATAGTTCATTATCGCCGTCGTTTTGTATCCTTTCCTTGTTAGAAAGTGACCATCAAACATATTTCTTTGAAAATATAGTTAAGAAATGTAATAATAAAAGTAACTAGTAGATATTGAAACAAATATATACATATTAAGTGAAATAAGTTATTTAAAAGTTTAAATAGGAGTTTAAAAATAAATGTATATAATAAAAAATGTATTAAAGATTTGAACCAACGTGAGTGAATATATCGAAAAGTTTTACAATATTTAAAAGAAATTTAACTCGTAAGCTACGAAGTATATGATCTTCTGTTTGATTATTACATTGCGGTTTTCATGAAAGTTAAAGAGAATGTAAAAACGAATTCGATGATGAAGAGAGGTCTGCTGATATTAAAGTGTCCAATATCAAGTAAAGTATAACATTCAGTTTTGTATGGATGACCGTTTAATTAAAAGTAATCGGAAAGTTACCACTTAATTCTTGCCGAAAAATATGATACCAAATTTCGAACGCTTAATCAATGGAAACTGAAACTATTGAAAAGAAATTTGAAGACGCCTAACGAATGAAAATAATTATTTAAAATTCTTATGTAAAAATGAGTTAGTAATTTTCTTATTTTTAATATATAAATATCTTAAGTTGTAATGAAAGTAAAACTTATTAAAAAAAAAATGTACATATTTGCAGATTTTCAGTTCGGTTTCTAAAGATAACAGTGATGGACGTTTTATCTGTGTTCTCCATAATCGTAGTGAATAGAACACCGGTATTCGTCATAAGTTTTTAAATAATTTATATTCGAAATTAATTTAGTTTAATTTTAGTATTTAAAAATGGACCATAAATTTCTTGAAATGTTTAATGAATTATGTGAAGATGTATTGTCTATTAAAATGTATGTGGAGAAGCAGATAAAAAGTAGACGATATTAATATAGAAATGCATTATTTAAAAACAGAAAATGAGATTTTAAAAAAGATTTAATTAATTTAACGGAATAGAAAGAAAATATGCAAAATGAAATAAACATGTTATAGCAATACTCAAGAATAGATAATATTGTTATTAGCGGTATGCCAATAGAAAACGATAAAAACCTGAGGAGGAAAGTAAGATTGTTAGCAAGCTAAATCTTAAATTAAACGACAGCAATATAAAAACAGCTCACCGGTTACCCATGAGGGGCAATAATGCTGCAATAAAAATGAAGTTAAATAATTAAAAAGGAACAAATGATAAGGAATAGCACCATGCAAAAAGTAAATGCCAGAAAATAGTTAAAAATAATGGAAATCCAGCTACTAAAATTTATGTAAATGAAGATTTGACAAAACAGACGCGGCAACCGTTATCCGAAGCAAAATAAGCGCGTGATAAAGGACATGTCGCGTACGTGTGAGCTAGACAAGATAAGGTTTACTGCAGAGTAAACTAAAATAGTAGGATAGCTAAATTGTATAGTAGTACTCAGTTAAACAAGCTGATAAACACGATGGATATGGCTTCTATAAGATATTCAAAAGAACAGCAAAATTTGCAGATAAGAACCAATCAACATTATACAGCTAATGGTACAACAACGATAGCAGAAGCAACACAGACGAAGCATCCTCCAGTAAGAAATCACTCAAAAGGTAAGGATGATAATATTACTAATATTATTAATTATAAGGTTAATAATATGTATCGTATGAGTAATAAAATAATAAATAGAAGTAAGGGTATAAAAGGGAGGACAAAAGTTAATAAAAAAAATACTCTTTGTCGGGAGTTTAAATGTTAGATCATTAAAAAGTAAGGAGTATTTAACAGAATTGGAGAATGCTTTTATAGAATCTAAAGTAGATATATTATGATTATCGGAAATATTTAGAAAGTGGTAATGATCAAGGACAAAAAAGTGTAGGGTTTATTATAAAGGGAGATAGAAAGGATAATTTAATAGAGTTTAAAGGAATTTCGGACAGGGTAGTAGTGGCGAAATTCGGTATGAATGAGGGAAATAAAAGTAGATATCTAACTTTAATATAACTCTATGCTCCTACAACAACCTCAGAAGAGAGAATGCGATGAATTTTATAATGAAATCGAATATACTGTATATAACTAAAATTAATCCAAAACATCGTATGATAATTATGGGAGATTTTAAGTCAGGTTGGTCAAAAAAAGGAACGGGGTATATAAGATATTAGGACTGTATAACTATGGTATAATAAATGAAAGAGGATGGAGATTCGTTAATTTCTGTTCAGAACACGAATTTAAAATAGTAATTTCTTTGATAATGTATACATATGATCATAAATATGAGGAATATTTAGCGTTGAATGTGTGTACTGTATTTTAGTCAATCCAGAAGTACTTAATGTTATTCGAACATGAGTAAATTAACCTAGGTCTTATAATGGTAGTGGTAATGAGATGATTATATATTATTTTATTACTAGCCACGGATATTAGTAGACGATGTACCCCACAGTAGGAGAACGAGTGTTCATGTCTGCAAGGAGGATTACTAGAGGTGGACATCGTCTGTAAGTATAGTTGAGCTCTTTTAAGTTAATAGTTATATTTGGGAGGAAGTAACAGATACATATAATACTGCTGATTTTTATAATATTTTATTGTTTTCTACATTATTATTACGAATTGATTTAACCCTTTTAGTGTCACACCACTATATGGAACATGAAATTTTAATGTTAACAAAAATTTTCATACATGAAATGTCTCAATTTTGAAAATATTTATATGAATACATTAAAAATTATTTAAGGTTCACCCAAGAATCAATATTGTATAATAAACACCCTTATAAAATTTATAATTTAATGTTAAAATTTTATAATGTATGACTGAAAGGGTTAAGATGTGTTGTTGACCACGCCTATTGGCAGCGTATAAGTTAATATGTAGTTCTGTGCAATATTTGCACTGCAAACAAATTAGTTTTACGCTTGATAATTGCCGATACGCTTCGTGTTTAATATAATTTAATTTCGTGTTTTTATTTACATCAAATTTCCACATAACATCGATAAAAACAGTCGTCTATATCGTCAATTTGAATTTCTCCGTTCGGTGTGGTAGATATTAGGATTTTTGTTTACAATCTGCATATACGCGCGATAATCTAAGTAAAAACAATAATAATGCGCTATATGTAGTAAACTTTATCCACCTAAAACCGGAACGATGTTAGCAAAGTCTTGTATAGTATTAGATTATAAATTTTAAAAAGCAGGAAATTTTAGTGATACTTAGAGGTGTACACGAAGACGCGTCTTGATTTATCTGTTTTTCGCCGTTTAAATATATTATACGATCGCTTCGGATTGAACATGTAATTCGCGATCGTCGGATCTACTAGCGTCGGATCGTTTTTTCGCTTCGATAAAAATTACGCCATTTTGCAATTTGTATTTCAACGTTTTCAAATCGATATTGTCCGGCACTTTGTATATTCTGGCCAACGATCGCGATACTACTCCCATTTTCACTTGCGTACTATGTTGAATCGCTTCGACCGCTATAGCCGTATCGCTGTACGGTCGCACCGTAATGCTGTCCGATGAAAACTGACCGATGTCTAATGAAATTTGTAACGATTCGACTAGTCTATTGTACATGACTACAGACGTGCCGCTTTTATATTTATCCGTATATCTCCACGGTCGGAAATAGCCGCTTAAAAACGGACTAACGTATTGCGGATCGTCGGCTAATTCGCTTTTCCATTTACGACCTACGATCTTCTGACGTTTATGACGATGTTTACTCGATTTTTTCATACTTCTAATCGTCTTCACTTTACTGACGGCGCTTGAAGTCGTCGACGGACATTCGTCGTTGACAACGTCGTCGCAGTCGTCGTCTTCGATTTCAGGACGGTCGTTATCGGAAAAACGTTTATAAACGTCCGTTATCATTGTTATCAGACGACGATAACATCTTTCGGCGGTCGTGTTCGTAGCTGATAATAGTGCTCTCGAAATGGTATGTCTTGCGGTTGAGGGTCGAGTAGTCGAAATATCGGTCATCGGTAAATTCAACCTATTTACTTTTAGATTTATACTTTATTAATTACGAGTAAATTTAGCAGGAGAGGCACATTTCGAAATTTTCAGAGTTTTCCCTCGTTTTCGTATCGGCAATAATGACGAATGCTGCTGTCTAAAAATTAAACATTACGAATTCCATGGTCAGATACATATATACATACATATGCATACACATGTATACATATATATATATATTTATTTCCATAGTGTTCGTATATAACTCTGAGATGATCGTGTTTTTGTGGTATGTCGGTCGTTGAAGAGTTGAATTGTCGAATCATTTGTCACTGGTAAACTCGAAATGTTTATTTTTATATTTACACTTTATTAATTACGAATAAATTTAACCGAGGTATATTTCGAAAGTTTGGGAGTTTTCTCCGTTTTCCTATGTATAATAATGACTTGATACGGTCTATATCACAAATTTTATGGTTTTATATGTATTATATATGTGTATAGATATAATATTAACTTAAATAGCATATTTTAAATTACAATAAATATATGCTTATCTTGGCTAACACAATACAAATTAAAATATTCTTCAAATGATCATTATAATATCAAGGATATATATATATATATATATATATATATATATATATATATATATATATATATATATATATATATATATATATGTATATATTCACCCACCAACCGCAATGTTAAGGAAAAAAAAGAAGATATATATATATATGTGTGTGTGTGTGTGTAACAGTTAACTAATCCCAGCCATTATGATTCTATAAAATAGCTGAAAATTGGACGTTTCATTGGTATAATACTCATTTGTTTAATTTTTATTTACCTTTATTAATATTTTAGGTCCATTTCCCCAGCTCGAATTTCAAATTTGAACTTGAAAATAGTTTGTGGTGTTAGTCTTTCCTCTGTGCTGGTTTGCGCCGTTATTAATTTCGTTTGTGCCATTTTCCTTTTTAAAATAGTACCGGGAAAAAATGGTACTACCCGTGAAAATTTGTCTATCGTTTGTGCTTACTTTATGCCGGTTTGTACCGTTGTTGGTTTCGACTGTGCCATTAACATTCCCGATATATTTAAAAAAATTAATTTTAGAAGGAGTAAAGACTCACCCATTTGCAACTTGGAACCGAAATTTTTGTAAGATTTTATTGATTTGTTTTGTTTTTAATGTCACGACGTTAATGTTTGTCTTTAGACGTATACAAACTAAACATTGTTGATTAGGTTCATTTTTAAATACGATTATGCTTACTATTCGTTGTTGATTTTTATCGTTTTCAGTTATTTGTTCATTCTTGAGATATTTATAAAACCAATTTGTCAATTTTCACCTCTGAAATTGTGCTAATAGTTGTGTTAATTTGTAACGTGTTTTTTCGTTTATGTTGCCTTTTTTTTCCTTACTCCAATTACCTCGTGTAAGGGCCATTTATTTACATAACGAATAATTTTACAAATTCGCTTAATTCCCCAAACGTGCGAAGAAGGTCGATTACAATTTCGAAACGACCAAATTTTTCCACTTCGTTCTTCTTACGAGGTCGTAGCCAAAAGGAAAAAATAAACAAAATCCATACAAACAAAAAGAGAACAACAAATAAATTTCCACGCACATTTAATGGTTATATTAAAGATAATTCACGTGCGAGCGCATCTGCATCGATGCCTTGAATTGTACATTAAAATAAACGTACAATGGCTGGTCACGACGTTCGACAACGAACAATTCGACCATGATTATGATGTTGATTGAAGATAATATAAATTGAACAAACCGACTGACTACAAATAATCGTTTAGTAGCGATTGATGGAAAAGCGTTTTTTGAAATAAACACGATTTGTTTAATACGCAATTTATAAAATATGAAAATATACATCTTGACGCAAATAATCGGGTAGAGATGAGAAATAAAAGTTTGAAAACATAAAGTGGTCAGCAGGCCCACCACAAATGGGGACAACTGGAATAAACTACCCCGGACACTAGACGGAAGAAGTTAAAAAAACCGACGAATTTAAAATCTCTTATCCCTTCGTTTTTACAGAAACCAAATTGTAAATACATTGTTTATCTACTCGTCTATCTCTTTTTTTTTTTTTTTGTTTTTTGGAAAATAACTTATCATGTTATTCTCGGGGTTGTTAATGTCACCCTCATCTCTCAGATCCACTTCAAGCCGTACACTTGATTTAATTAGAGAACAATTGTATTATTCAATATAAAGTATAAAATCTATTAACGGGGGTTGATGAGAGTGTTTTATTTATTAATTTATCATTATTATTATTCAATTATCGGTAGAATAATTGGTTTAGTGGATTTTGAAAAAAAAGTTACTATTTTTTTTTTAGCAAAATCTTCAATCATATTTTTGCCCCCGGGATCCCTAAGTTTATAATAACATTTGGGAGATTAATAAAAAGTTCCGAAGAAAGAAGATAAATGAAGTATTTTTATTGTTGATTAAGGTATAATTATTGTAGAATGAAACAAGGAAGGTACTAACCTTAATTTTAATCGTAAGGAGTATTAACGTAGAGAGCTCGTAAATTTAAGAATTGATCAGCCGACAAGATATGATGTGAATTAAACATAAATTTAGATTTCAATCCCGTAAATTATAGTAGCGTTTATGTATCTGCGTGTTTGAGCGTGCATTTTGTGTGGATCATAACGATGATGACGATGATTTAATAAAGGCACGTGTAGAAGAGGAAGAACTTATATTACTTATATATATATATATATAACTCGTACATCGGCACGTGTCAAAAGATTTTGTGAAGAAACGGCTTTATGTATAATTTTTTTTCATTTTATTCACTTTTGTTTAGAATAAATATTAAGCCGCCAAAATAATACGGTGATAGTCGTATGCAGGAAACCTTATATCCGCCGGCGATCTTTTCTCTGCCTGTAAATGGGGACTGATTTTTAATTAAAAAAAATTAATTTACACGTATACGAACTCAGATATATATAATCTTATTAAACGAACAATTCTTATATATATATATATATATATATATATATATATATATATATATATATATATATATATATATATATCTATATACACAATCTCGGAAACGGTTCTGATGATAAGTTTAATTTATTCAGTTATTTAAAATGGCCTTTATTGAAATGTCGAATTTTAAAATTTTGGATCTACTGCGACCCCGAGTAAACCCCTTCCGTATTTTTGGAAATTTCGATTTTTTTTCGTCGTCTTTTTTCTCGTTCTAAACGTACGTTGAAAATTTGATCGACCTGTTCGAATGTTATAAGCTTAGAAATATTTGCTTTTTAACGGATTTGTATATATAATTACAATTTGATATCTCGATCGAAAAATTCCAAAAAATTCATTTCCAATAAAAGAAATAAAAAATTAACATTAAGGTTGTCTTTTCATAATTGTTAAGGAGCTGACATTTTTGGTTATAACCCCGGAAAAAATTAAAATAGTTATAGTTATCTACGTAATAGTTTTATTAGTGTGCGATTCGTATCGAAATATGATTTTAAAAAAATAAATAAATAACTCGGGTGCTATATAGACATTAATAGAATATCAGAATACTATATCATTATCGTGTTCGTGATGAGACGTATATTTCTATGGAACGACGCGTTGTGTAGCGATAATATAACAATTTACATTAATATTATCTCAGATAAGTGAATATATCGCTTTAATTTATTTTTGTCTAGCAACATTTAATAAATTATTTTTAAAATGTCACGACATAAAAAAAAAAGAGTCGCAACACGCGAGTACCCGGTATTAAGATTACATTCTTTCGAGGATACCGTTGCCGGAATTGCTTACGCGGTTGACAGCAACTTACAACAGTCGTTAATAAAGTGTATTACATAGGTTGTGGATAAATCGCTGATTAAGTTTTTTTGTGCGGACTATAATAATAAATTACTTCACATAACCGATACTTTCACTAGTCGCGTAGAGCAACTCAGCAATATTCTAGACGATGGGGTACCTGAGTCTGAACGGGAAGATACGGATAAGGCAGTGACAAATATTATAAATGAGAAGCTTTGTATAAATATACCATCACATGCGATTTGTAGGTCACACCGAAGAAAGTACACCGAGACCGATAATAGTTGAATTTGTCGGGTACAGTTACAAACGTTTAATTTATAATAATAAAAGAAAGCTCTATGGAATGACAATTATAATTAGGGAGCATTTAACGCGGTGAAGATTATTAGGAAGCTCGGGAGGAAAAACGTATGTTGACATACATTACGTTTCGTATAATCGTAGACGGACGATGTCAACGTTAACTGATTACAAATCGGATCAGATGTAACCGTTGTGTAATCTAAATGTATCACCGATGGATCCATTTACTCGAATAGATAAGAACGCTCTTTCAGTTTTTATATTTATTTTCATTTTGATGTTTAATTTAATTATTCTGCTATTACCCAAATGTTGACCTTACACACGTTATTGTTGTTTATAATGATAATATTTCAGTATGCTTTTATGAGTATGTATGAGTGTGTTTGGTGGTACGTTATGTATTGGTGGAAGTGCACTTTATTATCATCATTTTCAAGCGTATTTTTGTGCTGTTATGTACATTCACCGCTCATTTAGTCTCTTCATTAATACTGATACTGGTTTCATCTCTCTCTTTATGTTATACGCAATTATGCTGAAAATATTCTTAAGAGAATTATTAGGTGGATTTTTATGTTTTCGTCGGTATACATTGGAATGTTTGTTACATGATTTAGCATATTTCTATGGTGTTTCGATGTTGCAAGGTGAATATATTTTAGGGACCGTTTTACTTCTCCGTTTTTTATAATATGTAATAGGTTAAAGTTTTCAAAGTTTCTTATTTAAACTCGTCTATTCTTATTTATCGAAGTTCTTATTTATTCGATCATTTATCGTCAAATTTTCAAACGCTTACTATAATGGGACTTAAAGTGTATCGCCAAAATGTTCGGGAATTAAAAAGTTAAAAGAACTTCATTTAGAAATGTGTACAAATCACTTTGATATTGTAGGATTCACTGAAACTTGGTTAACTGAAAATGTTTAGAACAATGAATTTTTAAATCAAGGTTATATCGCTTATCGTCGTGATAGGGTTGGTAGGAGTGTGAAGTTTTTTTAGCGATCAAAGACACATATGTTGCAGAGGAAGTAGCCTTTCCCCGGTTTTTGGAATATAGATTCAGTTTGGATTAAGGTTAGGAATGTTAGTCTGCATATAGGAACACTTACCGGTTGTATTTATGTTATTCCCGGTACATCTTGCTCTTGAATGTCATAATTTATTACTAAATATGAAAATACAATTAATATTATGATTATAGGTGATTTCAACTTATCCATCTCTAATTACTCTGTTTTGATTTTCTTAATAAGAATGTTAATTCACTTTCAAATTTTATTTGAAATTAATAATCTTTGTTTAGTAAATAATGTCCTTAACAAACGAAAGAAAAACTTTGGAATTGATCATTACTACTTCTATTTGAGTGCTGATGTAAAGAGGTCGCCTGATCTGTTTCTTCCTGAGAATAAGTATCATCTTGCTCTGAATATCACTGTTCGATGCAGTTCTTTATATAGGGTGGATTTTAATATAAACGTGGCACCTTACAACTTTAGGAAAGCAAAGTCTTTAACATTAAGATAAAAACTTCATGAATTGATTGGGAACAACTTTTTATAATATTAGAAATGTGAATGACCGAACTAGTTATTTTTATAGTCTGATATACAATGAACTTCAGAAGCATCTTACAAAGAAATCAAAAAGTCTGCATACTTGCTTCGATTTACCCCAGAAATTGTTCGTAAACTATATCTGAAAACGATGTTTAGGAAATCTTAAGGAAACTGCGGCCGTGTTTGAATTTTCTTCAAAATATGAAGATGATGGGTTCTTCTTTGGACTGGAAATATGCGATAGTAATGACGGAGATGATAATGTTAATTCCAGGACACCTTCTATAGCAACTTTTTTTTGCGTTCTCATTTGACTTGTGGGCATGCATTATCACCAAAATTATCGCTATCCGGGTAATTATATAAATGCATACCATCAACAACGAAACAAAACTCCCCATGTCTTTTACAACAATGGTATACAACCGTGTACTTTGGTTGTTTTCCGCTTTTACTTGAACCATAAGAAATTACCGACCTCCTTGTGCTAACAGAACTGTTAGTACTCATTGATATAGACGACTGCACAGAAACAGTTTCACATTCACTACCTGTTTCTAGTTCATCATTTACATCTTCTATGTGCACTCGCTGACCTTAATACTACAATAAATGGCAAATTAGCACAAACCCGAACAAAATCGAAGCTATTTTCTTCATTCGTAGGAGACCAGCTCTACCTGACAATCTGAGGGTACAGGGAAATACTTCAGAGTGGTGTGATAAGGTTCGTTATCTTTGTGTAATCCTCGGCAATAGACTTTCACTAAACACATAAATAATATCGCTATCAAGACGAACAATGCTTTCTGTTCCTTGTACCCCATCCTTAATCGCAAGTCCTTTCACAACATTAACAACAATATAATCTTCTATAAAGCACTAATCCGTCCAATACTTTCTACGCTTGTCCTTCCTGGAGCTCTATATCAAAAACCTCCTTCAACAAATTACAAGTCATTCAAAATAGATCTCTCAGATGTATTCTCAATCCGCCTCGTTATGCCCGAATCGACAGCATGCACGAAGCTAGTGATCTGCTCTCTATTAGAGATTTTGTTCTAAATCTGTCGACTGACTTTTTTTATTAAATGATCGTACCAAAACAATGTACTCGTCTTCTCGATTGCCAATTACGATTCTAAGCAACTTCGTTTCATGTATTCCAAATATAAACACAGGCGACTCAAACATAACATTATGTTCCAATTGATTTTAATTTATTTATTAGTATTAACCCCTTTACTTAGTACGCACCTTCGACACCCATGTCACTCACTTTTTATTTTTTTTTTCAATTGCATAGTATTTATTTAGGAACTCACAATCTAAATAATATATTTTTGTAATTTAGAAGTTTCTATATTAACACGTATTATTTATAATTAGAAAATTTATTTATTTTGTATTTTATTTGCTTTTTTCCTGCAGCATTTAATGTTTTCTTTTATTCTTTATATTCTTACTGTGTTATTATGGTAATCCCCGGTACACAATGTACCTCGTGTTATGTTTTCTTTTATGTTTATAACTTATGCAAATATATTGTTGTTGTTGTTATCAATTCTCGAGTATAATTTCTTGTTTTCTCTACTTAAAATTTTATTCCCTCGCTAGAGTTCTATAATAACTTTTAAAACATTGTCGAGCCCGCACTGTTTCTTTTTCCGTTGCAGTCATTGTCGTCCACGTGTTGGAGGCTAATTCAGAACGGTTGTCAAAATTTAAATTAAAAAAAACCTGCTCTGTTGTTATCGAGTTTAGTTTTGTTTTGAAAAGATTGGAACTTCTGTAGTTGTTGTCGAGTTTATTTTGGTATTAAAATGAAGATTATAAGTAATTTCGAAACGTTACCAGTAGAAAAAAAATTCTAACGAGGGGTCTTCACCGAATGAATCCGACCAGCAGTATCGAACTTTAAATCGTTCATTGCAGCAAAAGAAAACAAAAAACAAAAAAAAACCCAACGGAACAAATTTAAACACAACCAGCTCCAACGATCATAAATAATAAAAAATTTAAAGTAATAAAAATTATGATAATAATAAAAATTTAAAATAATAAACATTATGATAATAATAATAATAATGACGATTCTTCTTCTTTAAGTGTCGTATCTATTACTGGACGTAGACATCACAATAACCTTGAATGGCGGCATGGAACAATTGAATGAACTACAGTGTGTTGTTTGATGTTGTCTATCCATTCAATTTTCTTCCTACCAGGTTCTCTTTTACCATTAATCTTCCCTTGGAGCATGAATTTTAATATCCCATATTCTTGTCCTCTGGCCAACTGTCCGAAATATTTGATTTTCCTGCTCCATATCATGTCTCGCAGCAATTCTAATACTTTTACATTTGATACCTTTTTGGTCCATAATATTCGCATCATTCTTCTGTGAATCCACAATCTCTTCCACTGTTTTTCATTCAGTGTTGATATTTCTGCACCATATAGTAGTATAGAGTAAATATAATATTGGACCAGCTTCTGTCGAATTTTCGAGTTAAGGGTTCTATCGCATAGTAAGTTTTTCATTTTTTTAAAGATCGTTTTCGTCTATCCGCATCGAAGTTTTTCTTTCCGTATTCCAAGTCATCAGTTATCGGACATCCAAGGTATTTGAACTAATCTACCTTAGTAAGTTTTTCATTTTTTTAAAGATCGTTTTCGTCTATCCGCATCGAAGTTTTTCTTTCCGTATTCCAAGTCATCAGTTATCGGACATCCAAGGTATTTGAACTAATCTAATTTTTCCCTTAACAGTGAATTCAGATTGTTTTATTGATATCTTCAGTTTTCTGATTTTTTGTGAATTGTAATCTTAAATTTATGTTATTTCATTTTATATTTTTAACTTTTTGAAGTATTCACTTGATAATGGCCTAACATAATTTTTCATAAAGAAAAAACTTTTAGTGATTTTAACTTCTTTTTAATTGTTTATTTTAATAAAAATCACTGCATTCCACATTGTACAATGTTACAAAATGACTTACAGAGACGTTACACGTGGTGTCTCATCTACTCAAAATAATAGTAACGACGCTACTAGACACATTAATCAAAATCATGCTTCTAATTCTATATGTCAGTTATTACAGTTATACTATTTAAAGATTTAAATTTAATAAAATTTGTTGAGTTAATTAAAACTACATCACATAGACTCCGAGATGTCGACGATTTGATTTAGTGAATTTGCAGTTATAGTTGAAGTGGTAATAGACTTTTTCAGCTTAATCAATTGGTATTATTAATAATTTAGTTAATTATGTCTAATGTGGATAATATATTTAATGTCATGGATTAGAATGTTAATTAAATTAAAGATGGATTTTTATAATTTGGACGTAATCTATTTGATAAACATGTTCACATAGCTTGCGTCAGTGAGACAAAAATTAACGCTACTTACAAGTTGAGATGCCCTGGGTATAAGGTTTACAGATCAGATCGAAATACTTTCGGTGGAGAGTAGCTCTTTTATTAAAAATTATATTTAATCATTCTCCGATTGCGATACATTCTTTAAATGAAATCGACGGAATTAATCTTAAAATGCATAATCACGCCATCATTATTTATTCTGTCTATTGTCCTCCTGAAATCTCTACTAAAAATCTCTATGACATTCACAAACTTTTAACTTCATTCAATAAAGTGATGATGGTTGCTGATTTCAATGCCAGGCACAAAGCATAGAATTGTTATTTTAATAATTATTCTGATAACTGTCTTCTAAACGTGTCCGATAAATTTAATTTTCATATCCTATCTCCTAATGAGCTTACCTTTTATCCAGATAACGTTCGATTACATATAATGAAGAAGTAACTCAATTCACCGATATCATCCTAAATGCAGTTGATGCAGCTGTTCCGAAAATTACTGTTACTTCTAAGTCCACTAAAATTTCATCTCCACTTATTATACTGATAAAGTTTAAAAATTTCATTAGACGTCGGTATTAAAAACGCCGCATTCACATATATATATATATATATATATATATATATATATATATATAAAAGTTATTATTACAATATTTATCTAAATTAGTCAAATATGAATTAAGTGAAAACTGTAATAATAGATGCAGGTCTAAGCTGAACACCTTATCGTCCTGTAATCAGAGTCTATGGAAAACGGTTAAAATATTTACTAGTCCTAATACATACTTATCTCCGTTGAACTGTCAGGGTAGAATTATCTATTCATATCGAGACAAAAGTGAACTTTATCTACTATGGTGCACATACTCAGAATTGCAACATGGCATCTGCTTATCAGAATGCTAAAGCCAAATCAAACGTTAAAAAATATCTGAGTACGACTTCGGGTGAAATATTAGCAACAGATCTTACTACTGTTGCTGAAATACATAATCATATAAAGAAACTAGAAAAGAAAAAGTCTGTTGGGTTGACAACAGTTTCTAAAATTGTCCTTAAAAACCTACTTATCAACTGATAATTAATTCCCCTGTTACTTCCGTTTTAAATTTGGCGTTATATTTTAGATACCACATGTTATTATTTATTATGTAATGTTTCGTAGATTTTTCCTTATTTCCTCATCTAGCGAGTTGTGGTCGATCCTGCAGTCCATGCCTGGAACAGTTTTAACATCCGTTATAAACGATTTCCATTTATTTCTTATTAAGACATAATATATCTGGTTTCCCACATCATCTAATGTTGTTACGTATATGATGTTATTTCGTGTTGGCTATTAACAGATCATTTTCGGTACAAAAGTCAACGAAGATATCATCCCGGTTATTGAATCCTTATTTGCTAACTATTGTTTATGTCTGTTATCCTATAATTGCATTGGGTTCTCCTAGTATTTCCTTTTCGGGTATGTCATTAATAGTACTCCGCAGCACTCTATAGAAATGATTTCTTTTTTCCTCTGTGAACGCTGATGTCTACTTATATTACATTTATGAGTACTGACGAAGGGCGAACTTTGATTACTAAAATTTTTTCAGTTACTGCGATGTATCGGATTTATGTATTTTTATGTGATTTGTTCATTAGAACCGCTACATTATTCTGGGAATTTATTCTCATTGTTGGAGGAAATTATTAGATTTTCGTTTGCTGTTATGAAATGACCGTTTGATCTTAGTGTGTCTCGGCAAGTCCCAGGATAAAAATATTGTCCATTGGCGCTATTCCATGCTAGTTTTATTATAGGCGTGTTTGTTATTTTTGTGCCATAAATGGAACAGATGCATAGTTTCTAAGAAGATCATGGTCATTAACAATTTAATACGATTGCTTGCCGGATCAAATGACGCAACTAAATTTAATTTCGGCTTTTTCATATTTTTGTTGGTTAATTTTGTATATGATGATAGGTTTCCGCTTCTTTCCGTGACAATAACTGATTGCGCCATTATGGCTTCGCTTATTGATGTAGTAGTATAGCTGAACTAGGTAGAATGGATCTGGCACATTTAGGTTAGTTAGGGCCTTCACTCGATGTGACCATCGCATTGGACATCTTCCCTTAGGCGGCTTTTCAAGTATTTTGTCCTATATAATATTTTTCTACATCGAGTTTTCATATCCTGGCTACGTGTCTAAAATGTATTTTTTATTGATTTCTTTTAGTCACGTTGCTTCTATTTTTAATTCGTCTAAAACCAATGCGTTTGTTTTATGGACACTGACATGAGCATTTTTCTGTAGACTCCATCACAACATATCTACCGAGCTGTTCTGTGTCCAGTCGTTTTGTATGGTGGGGAGTGTTTCCTAGTCACCAAGAACGATGAATAAGCTGTCCATGTGACATAAATGCTCATGCACTTATAGGTATCAGATACCTGGTTATCTGATCGAATTAGGAATCAGTACTTTAAGTAGCCTATCAGTTTGAAGCGGATTACAAAAAGTCAGTAGAGCGTCGAAGGAGAAAGTGATCACAGCGGATTTAAATGGTGTTGACACATTGATCCGAGTATCATGCAATCGAACATCCTAGGAGCATTTCCATAATAATTTTAATTTAGTTAATTAGAAATTAATGACAACAAGAATAATGTATATTTTCTTTTATCATTATGTATAGGTATATGTATGTGAGTGAAAATGTAGAGTAAATAACTTAGCGTAAAAAAAATTTAGCTCAATATTGGTGGTAATTCATTGTGAATATTATAAATGTTTTATCTGATTCTTTTTCGTACGATTCTCTTTGACCGTTTGCTTAATCTCATATACGTTTGGCGCGTATAATAGTATTAAAGCCACATCGGCCATTGGCCCTTTGAAGGCGTCGTCTCCGAACAGTTTGACCGAGACGAAAACTCCGTTCGCTTGGATTCCTCGAGGTGTTACGTAAAGCACATCGTTGCGCATTACGCCGTTCGTTTCTTTCACAGTGATGTAACATTCGAAAGTTGTCTGACTGAAAATTAAATTCGGTATTTCCCATAAATTTATTAGCGTACCGCCTCGTTTACATTCGCTCGGTTCTCGGCCGCTGTCCAGAGATACGCCGCCCGTCTGAAGATAAGGGATTTTCGTAATAGTGGAACAAGCGGTTGCTCTGAGATTTTTTTGCACGCATAACGGATTCATTAACGATTGCGCTTTAACACCGAATACGTCTGTAAAATTAATTTATTATTAAATCAACTTTTCGATAAAATAATTAAATAGTAACAATGTCAACGAATGACCATTTAGATAGCGGATATTATAAATTTCACGTTAAATGTTATAATACCATTGTATTTTTTATACACAGCGGTTATCGCCTCAGATTAACGTACGCGTGCCCTGTCTGGTGTTCTACGCGTGCCCTGTCTGGTGTTCGGTGTCTAATAGCACCTGCAAGTAGTTACAACTAGTGCAAAATCATTACTGCAGAACCTCATTGAACGCTACGCGCAAAGAATATTTTATTTGCATTCCCAATTAGGTCTCCCCGACATTATTTCATTTGTTAACAATTTGTCGAAAACGTTTTATGATGACTGAAAAAAAATATCCGAACAAATTAATTAAAGCTATTGGTAATTACGATATGACGCTCTAGTTATACTAGGTGTATAAACATCACCGACTGAAACATAGATTTTTATAATTATATTATTATTAAGCGTTTATATTATTTTAACTAGTTTATATACTGTAGGTTATAGTTTAATGTCATAGAATTTAGTTGGATAAAGTATAATTTCGTTTCTTTTCTAGGTTTTTTCTTTGGTTTTTCCTACATAAATTAATAATGTAGTATCTAGATTTGTGAGCGCTATCAACTACCTTTAAGGATTGAAATCGTTCGTGTGTTTTTGTACGTGTTTATATGACTGATTTTTGGACGAAAACGCGTGCAATGTGAGCGCGAATCTTGTCCGGTACGAATTTTATTACAATATTATATTCAATAAAAGGTATGAGATCGCGTTCAATGTATAGATAAACAACTTTAATCGATTTCAAAAAGTCGAATTATTTTAATTATGATTTAATCGAAAATTATTTAATAACCTCGACCGAGTAGCCGATTTATAACTACATATTATTGTACCATCATCATCATCATCATCATTATGATCGGTTATTCGAATTTGAACATGGTAACACATTAAACCGCTTTCTTACGCTACCGTGCTCTACCCATCATAATCGTCATAATTTGGATGCTCATAAATTTCAATTGCTTTTCGAACAATTTTGGAGCTATATTTATCCATTTTGGACAAGATTTCAAAATCGTCAAATATTATTTCATAATTCTCAAGATACTGGTGCGAAGTCACTGCCGACGTATCTTTTCTCTTACGATTACAGTCTGCTTTGTCTTCTTTTAATCTCCGGTTAATGCTTCTGCCAGTCTGTCCAATGTAGCTGAGCCCGCACGAGGAAGCAATTTTATATACACCCGCAACACGATCCTTTAGGAAGTTGATCCTTGACACTGTAAATATTGTTTTATTTATTTATTTTTTGCAAACGCTGGTCTAAACTTTGGGTTTTTCGTCAAATTCTGCCTATTCTCTTTGCGGTGCCTTTTATATAAGGTGAACACTACATCGGCTACGAACTCTTCCGTGTTAATGAATTTTTATTTTTCAGCTCCGAATTTTTTCACCAGTGAAACGTAATTCCTAAACTATTAGTAAAAAAATTGACACTGTTTATACCGAAAAAAATCGCAAAACAAATTAGAAAACTTTTAAACGAAAAGTCAATAATTAGAAAAAATTCCATTCGGTTTTTACCCAGAAAGGTCGCGTAAAGATATTCGACTTTGTTACTATTGTCGTTTATCAAAAATACGTTTCCGTTCACTTCGTCCGCTGTGAATTCCGGTGTTTCCGGTAAAACGAATTTGGTTTCGACCGGTTCATCGTTAGAAGTCGATTTGGACGTCTTGGACAACGTTTTCGTCGAAATCGGTTCGGATGACGATAACGGTTTAATCAATTTCGATTGGCCGGCGTCGGTCGTTATATTAGAATCGACCAAAAAAATGAAGAAAATCAACGGAATTACAATGGGCAACATAGAGATGACGATGGACGGACAGAAACAATTTAAAATTAACGAATTCGTTATTTCAGACAGTATTTTTAATGTGAAATTTTAATGTCGTTGGGAGACGTTCCATGTCTTACTGTAATTTATAGAGTTATTTATTGATTACTGCGTACGTGCATAGAGCAGATGGTAAATTAGAAAAAAATACGTCTTCGGTAATTACTCATATTCAGTTCGCATATATATATATATGTACATATTTATTTGCGTATATATATATATATATATATATATATATATATATATATATATATATATATATATATATATATAATAAATATAACATTACAGCTGCCGAGTAAACTGAAAAAAAAATGTTCTAATTATTTCTGTTATTAATTCTGAAAAACACGTTTTGTAATTTTTTTTGTTAATATATCTCGAACGAGACATTTGCGTGTTAAAACCGCGTTAATTACACTAAAGAAAATTTTATACGACCGTTTCGAAATATATCGTACGACTGCACTCTGATATCTATTTATTAAACGAGATGTTGTGACAGTTATGTAAAACAAAAGGAAATTTAGATGATGGAAAATTACATTAAACGAAACAAAGTCTCTATTTACACGTTAAAGAAAAAATTAGTAAATGAACCGATCCGGTTAAATGGAAAAACCAGATTCCACCGTCGAATGAAGTGCAACATCTTGGATTACATCCGGATGATTACGTTTAACGTGGAAAGATCATATTTTAGCCCCAAACGGAAACAACTATACCTCAAACTACGAAGTATGAACTCGCTGATGAACAAATACCCGTAGAAAACAAAGTTTTATTATACAAGTTCATCCTGAAACCGATATGAACACGTATATGAAATGGCACAGCCAGAGAATCGTGAATGAATGTGATCCAACGTTTCCAGTCGAAAATCCTGCGAAATTGAAGATTTACATACCCAGACTGTAATGGAAACCCTCAGAATCAATAGTTACAGATATATTCAGCGAATCAGGCACCATATTCTAGCTGCCGATCTCGAAGATAACAACGTACAGTTCCCATGCCTTAAAAGACCTACAAATTGAGAACTGTTTAACCGGTTTTAATTAAGTCCATTAACGGAATAGTGGTCGTTGGCCAGTATTGTAATAACACTAGTAAATTAAATTTAAATTGAACATCAACGCTACACATCCACTCAGGATAGATTGTTTGCGTATTTAATTAAAAAAAAAAAAAAACAGATTTGGAATGAACGAAATTTACAAAAAGGAAATAGATATTTGAAGAGAATTATACGAATGTATTTGTTTATAGGATTTTAAACATTTTTCCCCTGCTATGGTCTACACTTAGCCTGTCTAGGCCATCAGTAGATGTTATCAAAGAAAATTCAAGTTCATCACTTATAGCCCCATCCATTAATGGTGCAGCTAATTAGTGTTCATATAGCGGTTTTAGAGTAAGTCTAGTGGTTTCGTCCGTTGTAGCCGGCGAACCTCCTTCAGATTATCCAGTAGGATAATTACTGTCCAGTTGATATGTCTATTCAACCTATCAGCATGCTTCTTTGCTGTTTTCTTAATGACCTCTTGCACATATGGTACATTTAGATCACACTGTAGTGTCTCATTGCTTACGTATCAAGGTGCATCTGCAAGTATTCTCAGAATTTTATTCTGAAATGTTTGTATTATTTTTACATTACTTTTCGCACTGCATCCCAACAACTGGCATCCATATGACCATACTGGCATAAGTACTTGCTTATAGAGCAGCACCTTGTTATTTAGGCTGTTTCGATTTTCTTCCTAATAGCCAATACATTCGCCTTACTTTTATAGTAAGTTCTGTTCATTTAGTTGTGATATGCTTCCGCCACGTCATCCTTCTGTCCAGATATAATCCAAGGTATTTCACTTCATTTTTAAGCGGTACGGTGTTGTTGTTCATAATAATATTGCTTGTAACAATTTTCCTGTTTGTAAATATAACATGCGTTGATTTCGTTTCATTTACTTTGATTCTCCATTTCTCACACCAAGAAGTACTGAGATTTACACTTGTCTGCAACATTTTATTCGCTTCATTAGGACAACTGCTTAAACATAAGACGGCTGTATCGTCAGCAAATGTAGCAATTAGTGTATGTTCCGAGCAGTATAAAGCAGATACAATATAGGGCCCAAAACATTCCCTTGAGACACTCCAGCATTAGCAGGATATATTTCAGATACTTCATCATCGTATTTTACTTAGAAGTACCTTTCGCTCAGGTAGGATTTGAACAATCTGCAATAATGGTAAGGGAATATTTTCCCAATTTTATGCAACAATCCCGTGTGCCAAACTTTATCGAATGCTTGGCGTATGTCCGGGAATATCGAGTCACATATTCTTCTTTCCTCGAGGTCATTTTCTATTTCGTGTGTTATTCCATGCACCTGCTGTATGGTGGAGTGTTTTTATCTAAACCCATATTGGTGATCCGGAAATAACTTTACTGTCCTCTATTATTGGTATTATGCGCCTATGAATTAGTTTCTCATATAGCTTAAACAGCACAGGCGATAAGGATATCGGTCTGTATGACGTTGTTTCTGAATCAGTTTTATTAATCAATTATCTGTAAGAATTTTAATTGTGCTGGGTAGTAGCTCAATCTAATCATTGCATTAAATATATATGTTAATATTACTATTCCTTTGCTTGGAAACTCTTTTAGTACTCTGGCTGTTATGAGGTCGTAGCCAGGAAAATGTTTTTGGGCTAAGTTTTTTTATTACAGCTTTTATTTCTCCCGGAGAAGCAACTTTAATTCTAGGACACATGTTCATATTATAAGCTTCTGTTAATGTATGTCCTTTGCCTGTGTGAGGATGAAAGACTTTAGCCAGATATTTGGCAAATTCATTCGCTTTATCTTTGTTACTATGTGTCCTTGCGAATGGGATGAATAGGTAGTCTTGGCCTTTTTAAATTTCGAGTTGCGTTCCACAACGAGTAATCCGGTGCTAAAGAAGATGGTGAAGATATGTGCTGTTTAAAGGTATCGTTTTTAGTTTTCGTAGTAGACCTTTTCCTTTTAGTGTTTGTTTATTTAATTCACGTTTGAGAAATGGATTCCGGAATAATTGCCATTGTTTACGTATAGCTCTCTTTTTTTGAAACTTTATTTCTTTCGGATAACAAATTATAGGAACAGTATTCTCAATATCTACTTCAGTCTTAAGAGGTATACGCAAAATTTGTATTTTTATCCATTACTTCTCTGAATGACTCCCAATCAGTGTTGATAGTGTGTATTTTTGGAGTTGTTTTTTTTTTTAACTATAATGCTGTTATTTAATCTCATAATAACCGGCCAGTGATCTGATCTCTCATCAGATTGGATTTTAAACATGTATACATCTCTACGTTTACCGTCAAGCAAATTTCACGGACGACATATTAATCTTAGACTGTCGCGAAGACCTATCTAGATTTGTATAACATCGTATTAGCGAGATTAAAGTTGAAATCAGCAATCAAAAATCGGTTCGTGTTACGTTCACAAACCGATGTCAAATTATAACGGTTACACAGGTGCGCCAGGTCAAATACTTAGAGCTCGTATTAAATCGGGAACTAACACATGCAACACACTCGTCGCGAACAAAATGAAAAAACTTTTATCGTTGATGCGACAAATGTATTCAGTTATAAGATTGAAGCTCTAAAGGCGAATGAAGTAAGTACCACTGTTATCGCTCCTGTCTGGAAACAAGAATCTAACTTTAAATTACATTGCAGTAATAGACACGTATTTTAGTCTGAGGCGTTGGTTAACGACAACCGCAAACTCCTCCATTATTGATCTGGATATGGTTGCGACCGTATACAAACATCGGTATAAGAAAGTGCAGTTGACCACATCATTCTGTAAGATAAACATGCTAGAAAGAAAGAAATTTCGAGACCCGCTTAGAGCTTATTAACGATTAATATTGTCTGACTTAGGTTAACACAATGACAGTAATGCAACTTACTAACTGGGATAGGTCGTTACAAAATAAGAAGGAATTAAATTAGTTGTCTCGTTTATGACTTGGTCAGTACTGTACAAAAAAAATGAATAAAAACTAAAAAAAATTAAGGTAAAATGGCACGAAGTGCTTTACCGAATTAAATACAGATTACGATGTTACCCATGGAATTTACACTCTATGTCAACAAATATCGATATATGTATAATGTTAGAAAAATTTCGTCATGAAATTACGAACTTTATAGGAATACGAAGATCTTCGGGTAAACTTTTCTGCTCATCGAGTAGTCTGAGTAAATGCGATAAACTCTGAAAAGAAGTAATTACGGCGCTTAAATATAGAAGTTATCCAGCTTTTGGAGACGACCAACTTATCACGGTTGACTATCAAATGAAATAAATAGTTTGAGTTCTGTATTGTAGTAGATTAATAATATTCGTACAGAATCCGATTGACAGAATGGGGGAAAATAAAATATCGGAAAGTGCATAGAATGGCTCGATTAAATAAAAAGAAATCCTACACGCGTATGTTGCTTAATTTTTAAGTAGAATACAAAGATAAATTTTGGAGACTTTCCTCAATTTAATTTACACGAAGATTCGCACCACCTTTTTGACTTTATTTTTATTTTTTTCTAGCACTTGGATTCTAATTGAGCGCCAAACAAATAACACCGGTTAAGCGGTGGAGTAAAACGAATTATATACGTATGTAATGAAAATTAGCAAAGGCAAACAGCGAGAACGTCGCTTAGTGTGGACTAATTAAAGTCCGTGCACTATATATTATATAAACATTTAATTTTAATAAATACTTTAATTTAGTTCTGTCCCTAATATCTTTTAATAATTTATAATTACTCCGACTGTTCCACCTGCCTTGCCATATATTTAAAATTGTTGTTGGAACGAGACTTTTAAAATTCGTAATATTAACAGTAATATCATATTGTAATTTTACATTAAATTTTTCGTTTGGTGTACATACTTAAATCAGCCGATAATATTCCAGTAACAAACACGCTTCTATGTAGAGAACCAACACTGGGCAGCAATTTTCTCTGAGCTTTTAGAATTTTATTCATAGCAAAAACGCTTATATATGTATATATATATATATAATAGTCTGAAACGGAATAGATGGAGATAGATAATATGGAAGGTGCTACTGAAGACGGAGAAATTGATTTACCGAACGTGTATCATGCGGCGAAAGTAGTAACGAACAAAATTATACGGAGAATAAATAAATCCACAAATAAATTAAACGAGTAAAAACTTTCGTAGATTTCAGTCTAACATCTTTTTTATTAAATTAAAATAAAAAAAATCACATCATGTAAAATTTAATTAAACTAATCGAATACTTTATGAGTACTTAAGCATTATCGTAGATGATGATAAATTAACTTTAAATATCAGCCCGACACAATACGATATAATTTATCCCTAGTTATCGCTAATGTAATTCCGCTCGATCTTCTTATATGCAGTAGAGCAATTATGTTCACCATTAAGACGCCTTTTCCATACCGTCATCAGCTGCTAATAGAAGAAATCAATCTAGAAATTAAATTATCACGTTGGAATTGGAAGTCAATATATCTTTGTTTCGAAAACTATAAAAAGACTCTAGAAATTTAACAAAAAATATGAAAAGAGTATGATACTAGGAGACATACCGACAGCTTAATACAAAATGTAATTACATCGAAGCAAACTCGAAATTATTCCTGATTCCTATTTTACCCTATTATTACTAACGTGGCACGGAACTTCGCTTTCATTTAAGTAACAGTTACAAGTGTGATATGGTGCAGTAGAAACGTAGAAACTGCTGATCGTATTACTCTTTATATGTCCTATCCTCGACCGTATAAGTGTGTACAATAAAAATAATTTTAACTTACAAGATGAATGCATTATTTGCTTTTCACGTATTATACAAGAAATTTCAGATTTTTAAAGATTGTTACCGGCACTTTGCAGAACAGCGATGTTACTTTATAACCCAAATAAACTCATACGTAGACGCTGAATATATTTTTGTGTGCGTACATGCCTGTGTATATGCGTGTGAAATTTTGTGCATGGATGGATACTTTGTAATACACAATATATATATACATATATATATGTGTGTGTGTATGTGTGTATATATATATATACATATATATATAATTTTCACAAATGCACTTAAATAATAGTATTAATATTATTTTATAAAAGATTTATAAGTTTATTATACATTCGTTTTACCAAACTGTAAATACTATATATAATGTTATCCTTATAAATAGGATAACTGGGAGGAACTAGGTACACAACTCGCAAAAATGTGAGGCACAAGTGATATATATATATAATAAAGTATTGTAAAAGGGTGGTACACTGATTAAGCCTAAACTGACGGTGAAATGTACCGCACTTCTGTAAATGAAACAAATTGTAAAATAATAATTCGAATAATGAATTATTAATCGAAATATAAAAATATCTTTACTAATATCTGTTTGAGGTATTTTTTCGGTATTAAGCAGAAGCCGGCAGAAATGTTTGGAAATTAAAGCAAAAATGAGAAGTATTTACCGGCTAATGGGAAAGAACTCAACGATATGTATCGAAAATAAACGACTTTTGTATCTGACCATTGTTAAAACCATTTGATTTTATGGAATACAATTGTGGGCTTGTACTAGTATTTTTAATGGGAGCCGACATAACTTCGAGTCTGAAATTTCAACAATTTCGGAATAAACGAGTACGAAAAAAGAAAAAAAAAACGATTTATTAATAAAAGTAAAACGATATATTAATAAACCAGAGTTTACGTTTCAAGCAACATGCCGTGCCCATCATCAAAAACTAACTCTGACATAACAAGCTACTATCTCAGCTATATAGAAAAAAAACTACACTACATTTGATTGGTTCTCAATTGACCAATCACCCGTTCTCCATGCTGGATTAAGTCGAAAGCCATTCTCTCGGTTGAAGTTCTTGTAAAGCTTCCCTAACCATTCTTTCACCCAACCTATGCACTTTGGCAAGAACTGTTGTTTTTTTAAACCTTATTACATGCCCTGTAACCGTTTAATGTTTCGCCACAGCATTTCTTTGTCCAAACTAGAAGAATTCTTTACGTTCACCTTCCTTCCGCTAAATTTTTTAACCACCCATTGCAAACCATCACTTGCTCTATTCTGTTCAATTCATTTACTAAATTTTCCTCGTTGGATACTATTTTGCCCTGGTAATTAATGTTTTAAAAACTCCTAACTTTTGGCTCGGGTGATGGTGTGAATCTTTTACCAAATATCGCACCGTCTGTGTGCTCTTAATATACTCTGACGTCGACAACTTATTATTATTATTCCTTTTCACCAGAACGTCCAGAAAGGCTAATTCGTCGCAACATTCACGTTCCGTAGTGAACTTTATGCTCTTATGAAATGAATTTAGTGTCCCAAACAATTCCAGTAAATTTTCTTCGCCATTTTTCCAAATGACGAAAGTGTCGTCCACATATCTGAACCAACATTTAGGCTTCCAAACCTCTATCCACCTGTTCCATAATTAAATTCGCAAAGACAGTATTCTATTTGTTACCAAACTTTTTTTTACTATACTCGTTGCACGTCCTTATTTGTCGACTGATTAAAAAAAGAATAAATGAAATCGGTAAATAAGTGAAATCGATAAATAAATTGAAACGATAGATAAATACGTCAGTGGTTATAATTAACGATATTAATTGCGGAATTCGAATAGACGACACCGTGATGGTATTTGTAAGTTGTAAAGTCATTACAATCGGAAGTTGTAGAGTATTTTTATATTTCCACAATAAATGGCCGAAGAAGAGCCGAGCCGAGATATTTTTAAGGTAGTAAACGGAAACATCAGTCAAAGCGACTACTTGCCGTTAACGTTCTAAGTTAGTACGTTATTATTAATATTATTAATCTTTATATTAGCTTGTATGTACACGATATCTTCCGGTCTTGTACATATTAGCCCTTGTGCTATTATTATCATTATTATTATTATTATATATATATATCGCGCTATATTACGTACGTACTATGCGAGTGCTTACGAAAACCGGAAAGGATAAAAAAAAGTGACGATTTATTCTATTTTCAAGAATAAAAAAAAAAATCAAAAAACTTTATTAGTTATTTAAAGTTGTCTAGGCCGCGATGAATTATTATTATTTTTAAATTTTTTATTTGGTTTTGAACCGGCGTTTATGTAGCTTACGATAGATATTGGCTACGGTTAATTAAAAAGGTCGTTCGAAAACGGATGACGATGAGGCTTTTGTAATTTCAAACATTTCCTAAATAATGCATTAATCTCGGATTTATATATATATATATATATGTGTATATATATATAACTATCTGGGTACATGTCTATGACTCCGTATGCATAGATATATAGGATTAAAAATAAATGCATTTACAAAACAAATAGATGTTACAAAAAATAACGAAATTCATATAACGTATTCCGAACGCAGTAAAAATATGCCCAGTTGCTCATTTAGCTAACATAAAAAAATACAAGAAAACCCACCTACCAAACTTGCATACTGATCATCAAGTTGCCTATATTTAAAGTATAAACGACAAAAAATGGAGTTAAGATCACTAGATTTTTTTTCTAATTACGAAACTTTTCTATTATCGATTGAATATAAAAAATATAAGTTATAAAAGTATACACAATAAAATATATACGTAATTTACGAAAACTATCAGTGACGAAACGGTATTTTAAAATAATCTGATAGTGAATGTGAGGTAAACAAGGAAAACTTTATATATAAACAAAAACACAATAGCAAATAAAATAGGAATAAAAACATCCAACAATATAAAATTTATACATAACAACAATGCAATAGCAAGTAAAATAAAAATAAATAAAACATCCCACACTATAAGAATTTTTTACATAAACGAAAACATAATAGTCAGAAAAATAAAAATAAATTATTTTTATTTATTTTATTTATTTTATTTTTTTCGAGAAGTTTTCTTTTTTTTTTAAATATTTTTCATTGTGTAAAATTTTATAATTCTGGTTAATGCCATTTTTTTTTTGTATGTTTTAATTATTTACAATGTTTTACAAATAATGATTTTTTCATCATGTTTACATATGAATTTAAAAATGTTCTTTAAATCTTTTTGTGAATTGTCTGCTTATTTCTCCTCTGTATTCTTTTTCACATTGATTTTTTTTTACATGCACCTGTTTTTCTTTAAAACAATAAGCACGTTGGCTGTTCGTGAAATGAATTAATGTGGGTAAAGAAGAGCATTTACTCCAATGAATAATCTACTGTGGCATGATTGAAGCTTTTTTTTCGCATTGATTACAATTTAATTTATGTACTTCTGAATTTTTAAATATATTTCTATCTCCTATTTTGTTGTTGCTAATTGATTTTCATAATCTGAACTTTTCAACTTATATTTAAAGTTATAAATATTTGAACTAGTAGGATAAGCAATACCTTTTATGTATATTATACACGAAAATAAATTTTTGACACGAAAAATGAAAATAGCACAAGCTCTATATTATAATAGAGCGTGTTTTAATTCTTTTGTTTGTAACGTTTTCATTTTAGTTTCAAACTTGTATGTGTGTAATCCCCTATGTCGTTTATAAATGAATACTGACTGCAAGCATAACTATCGAAAAAATTGTCTGTATTTTGTTTGAAAATATCGTGTGTATATATATATATATATATATATATATATATATATATATATATATATATATATATATGTTCGGTTTTTACATTATTCTACAGTGTATATTATTTTGTAGCCGTTGTAACTTGGCTAAGTTAGAACTGCTAGCCATACGGGGTAAGCATAAAGTATAATTGTTATTATTATAGTTTTATAGATTATTAATTTATTTGCCTAGTTGACGTAACATCGTTTATTAAATATGGGATATAACTTAAACAGAGACGCATGAGTTTTATTGCAGACATATTTGTTTAGTAAATGTGAGACCCCTATTCGATATCGCAACTAAATATTTAATATCTGTTTTCCAATCTAGTTGTTATATACAACCTGCTAAAAACTTTTAACACTGATGTCATTTACAACAACACTCTATATATATATGTATGTAATATATTTATAACTAATAAGCTAATTATTTATTACGGTTCACTGTCGGATGTAAATTTTTTCCCAATTCCTCATGCATCCGGTCATTAGCGTTGTTCACTCCCTCGATGCCAACTATTTTACGTATGTCGTTTTCCCACTTAGCACAGGACCTTCCACTACCTTCTCTAGGAGTCTACTCCGTTGTCTATTTGGCCCTTGTATTTTTTGTTCTGCTAGCTATATGTCTTGCCCAGTTCCACTTCAGATGCTCTACTCGTACTATAACATCGATTACTTTTAACCGTTATCGGATTCATGTGTTTCGTTTTTAATTAAGGTCCAACATCGATCGTTGTTGTGCACGCTGTATCACAATAAGTCTTTTGAGTAAGGTCCTGGTGGATCCACGTCCACACTATACGTCAGCACCGACAGAGTACACCGGTTGCATACGTTCCTTTTTAAATAAATAGTATCTATTTATTCCTTATGATATTGCTGTGTCTTCCGATTGCAATCCATGAAATGGCTCGTCTCTTTATTTCTGTCTACATAGCGTTCGTATCCATGTTAATTACTTGACCTAAATATATATGCTTGTCTAGTTGATCTAACTCTTGTCCACCTAATAATATACTAATTCGTCGTGGACTATTATTCGTAATCTTGATCTTGCTAATATTTATTGTCAGACATACTGTTTGAGGTAGGTTCTTGAACATTATTTTTAAGCGCTGCAATAAATAACTTAGATGAAATTGTATCGCCTTATCGGGAGCTGAAATGAGTTTTTGTCTGTTTTATTTACGGATTGTATTTACATGGTTGCTGAGTTGTATATATTATTTATGTTTTTTTATATATTTTTGACCCATTTGAGTGTCTTTAGAACTGCTCAGATTATGTATGTATCATCATCGTCGTATTTGTTCTTTGCCGAACGTCGTGACTCTATTTTACGTTTATTTTTAGGTACCAAAATGAGCTAGCATTCAAGGCACTATTTATATAAGACGCAGATGCGCGCGCATATGATGTTAGACGGAGTGAGATGCCACTGCCTTCTCCGCGATAATTAAGAATTAAATAATGATGAAAACTTTCTATGGGGCGTGTTTGGATATATATAATATTTAATAAAAACGGGTTTTTTGTTCTTAAATCAAATTTGAACGGATTGTATTTATGAAGACCATTTAATTTTGTTTCCAGTTGATTCCTAATCACAGTTTCTGTGTTCTTAACTAAATTTCCTGTATTCCATGCGGGTAATCTATAAAAGCCTACTTTCATTTTGAATGTTGTTTTTTTTTTACTGGAAACGATGGGATGTATAAATGAATATATAGGTATGTCGATAGACGTGTATACATTTGGTAACGACTGTGGTCATATAAACCTAGTTCAGAAAAATTACATAATAATGATCCCTTTGTCATAGATAGAGATAAATAAATCTTTTTTTTTTCTGTGTATTAGTTTTATCCATGTCCCTTTTTATCAATAAATATACGGTATGTTTACAAAAAAAAACAAAAAAAAAAAAAAAAAAACGGGTTTTAATGATGAGAAAAACGAAATAAATTTGGACTTATATGATGATACATCTATAAATGTACTTAATATATATTGCAGCAAGATATTCCGATAAAGAAATCAAAGAAATAATGCATCTACTCTATCTTACATGATAAATTAATAATTGTTTAACTTATTTCTGATATTGAAGTTAGAGTTTAGGATGGGAATTAAGCCAAAAATACATGTTTTATATGCCTGCGTTTATACCTTTTGTATATTAGTCGTAAAGATTGATAATCGTAATCACCAATAGAATTTATTATGAACACATACGATGACTTATCAGTTGATAAAACATTTTTGAGCTGTGCTTTTAATCATTTCGTGTATGTATGGGAAATACAACTTGTCGCGCATAAATTTAATTTTAATAATTTATCCTTTATTCAATATTATTCTCAAACAACGATTTCGCAACCTTGCATTTAACTTATATTACTACTGCTACGCGACCAGACGGAAGAGGTAAACAGTAACTTTTGTAAAATAACTTGACTTTTTACCAAATTTTCAAACACTTTTTCTATCATAGGTCGCTGAATTTTTGAAATTTCTTCAGAAGTCCGATTTTTCAGGTCTTCCAGATCTCGTGGACGTGTTTTGTAAACGCCGCTCTTAATGTATCCCCACAAAAAAATTCTGTAGCGGTCAAATCTGGCGAGCGCTACAGCCAAGCAAAAGCCATGTGACGCGACGATATGCGTTTACTAAACGCTTATTTCAGTACTGTCTACCGCGAGTGTTTCTGCCAAACAGTTACACATCGTACCATCTTGTTGAAACCATGTACGGCTCAGACGATGATGACAACGGAGTGAAGGAAGAAAAAAGAGTTTATTATCTGGATATAGCGTTTTCCGTTGACCAGTGAAAAAATAAGATAGAGAATATGATATAGAAAACTATAAATTCAAACGAGTTCTCATATTCCATCAAAATTTATTACTATTAGTATTAAATCATTTATACTATCGTTTCCATTTTTAACCGTGTAAATTTCTGTAAGCGAAAATCAAATATCCGAGTATACAATATTTTTGCTAGTCGTAATCAAATTCTGTGGCAAAACCCGAATATGATACCCGTATTGGATAATATATAAATAAAAATTGCATTATGTATTTTAGAAATAATAATAGATAAATCATTATCAAACTGAAACTTGCTTAAATGATGATGGTCATATTTTATCGGCGTCACTACTATATATTCAAGCGATTTTTATTTATAGTATTTCTCCGTTTCTATAGTATTTTAAATTATAAATTGATTTAGATATACTCGCCGCGAGATAACGTGATTAACATTATAAAGTTGTAACTTCACTATCACGGAAAACGAGCAGCCTATTTAAAAATTTAAAATTATTCAATACCGTATTTTAGCTTTTAAGTAATAAACAGAGAGACGTATGTGGAGTGTATACAGCAATCGTCTCTTCCTAGATTTCTATGGTTCTACTTTTTTAAAAACATTAAGCGGAGAAGAATTGTACTTATCAGTAGATTCCGATTTGGGCATTGCTTGTTGCCGGACCGCCTGTTCCTTATACAGCTTAGAGAAACTCCACACTACCCTCTACATGCTGGACGTGCAATTTGCAATCCTGATCACGTGTTTTTTTCGAATGCCCTTCTTTCATAACATTACGCTCTGAACTGTATCTTAAATTACTGCGCGCGTTTCGTAGTGACCTTGCTTATAACGTTTTGTCCCTTCTTCGATTTGATAATTTACATACCGGACATAGCGATATTTCTAGATAAGCTGTCCGAGTTTATAGAAATATGAGTTAGGAATTACAGTATCACGTTGGGTAGGCTGTAAGGGCATCCCCATTAAAAAAATAATAATAATTTATACACAGATTGTGTATTTAACATCGTCCGTCGAGTATAGAATTATTATGCGCTTTATTCGATTTAACGCAATTAATGATCTGCTATTAAATATTGTTTTTCTTTTTTACAGTGTGCAGTAGCGTGTTTAAATCTTACAACATTGCAAAATACTCGGAGACGAGATATGACCACCATCGGATACATATACGCGGGTTAGTAATTATTATTTTAAATATATCATTGGGTAACAGCCTAATGTGAATTACGTCATAATTGTAATTATCTTTAATATACCTAGTAACAGATGTTATTGTCGTTTCTACCGGTAGGTAATTGAATGATAATTCATGGAAACAGTTTCCTATCATTGTATGAATAATTTAATATATTCTTCAAGTACTGTTAAGGTGTACTAACAAACATCCTGGAACGGCTTAATGTATATTATGCACAGAATAGGTTAAAAATAAGCTTAGCAATAAGCAAGTGTGCGTTTTTTATCTTAAGTACAGAAAATCCGGAAGTGAAATGAAAGAGGGTAACTTTAGAAGATAGGAAAAATTCTTAGTGTGATTTTAGACGTAAGCTTAATATTTCGAGTTCATTGCTAGAGCATAAAAGGTAACTGAGAGTAAAACTTGAAATAGTACGGATAGCTGCTATGGACGTGTTTATATCAACAGCGGTATATGCTTGTCCGGTCTGATCATGACATGTCCATGCGAAAAAAGTAAACGTGAATGTAAATGATACCAGGCGCATAATGATTGAACGCTTTACGCCAACGAAATTATACCTCTTGAAATAGCATCTCCTGATATAAAACGGGTGGTGATTTCGAAAGAATTAACAAGTGGCAGTAGCGTCGAGTCTACCTAGAAGCGGCTATTACGAGGAAAGTACTCACACAATATGATACCGGCAAGAAAATTCCCGTATCAAGATTTAAAGAGGACTGGCAGGTTTACATACAAAAGAATAAAAGAGAACGTGGTCAACACGGAGAATCTAGCCTGCGATTGCAGGAAAATTTAAATAACCAGTTACTTCTTCTTATCGTATAATCATCGTTTATATATAATTACACAAAATTCTCATCATAAGTCTAACTTTAAATTTGTTAGCCAGTCTATAGCTCCGTCATTAATATTGTGAACATTGTCTAATGTTAAAACTATTGTTTGTCTTGGATTTCCGCACTGGCACGCAGTAGTTGTCGTTATACCCCATTTCTGCATTAGATATCCGCATCTTCCCTGTTCGGTCCTAATTCTATTGAGTGTCTTCCATAGTTTCCTAGATAAATCCATTCCTTTAATTTCATTCCTCGTGTCGACAACTAAATGGGAATTTGTTGTATGTTCTAAATTTCTTTCCCATGTTATTTTCCATTTATTAAATTCTTTCATATATTCTAATAATAATAATTCATCCATTGTCCAAGGTGATTTTCTGGATTTGGTGCGGACCTTATCTCTTCAGATATTGGCAGTTCGGGGTACATCTGAAACTTATTTCTATCTCTGAATAATGCTGTCTCCCGTCTAATTGCAGCTGGAGCTATATTAGCTAAAACTAGAAGCCACATAAGTGGTGTAGATTTCAGCGTTCATGATATGGTTCGGAGTGCTTCATACATCTACTTTTTTAACATGACAGCTATTACACCAAACTGATGAACAATATTCGGCTGCTGAGTATACAAGTGCCAAGGAAGAAATTCTGAGTGTTCTGGCATCAGCACCCCAAGTCGAACCTGCGAGTCTTCTAATGAGATTTATTAACTTTTTGGATAAAACCGTTAGATGCTCATTATGTGATAAGATGCGGTCTAGTGTAACGCCTAAGTACTTTGGATATTTTGTATTTGCTAGTTCTACAGCTTCAAATTTCACTATAGGTTTGATTTTTGCCATTCGGTTGTTGAGGTGAAAAAACGTTGTCTTTGTCTTGTGGGGATTCGGTAGTAATTTCCATTTGTGTAGGTACTTACTAATTTGTGATAAGCCACTTTCCATAGTTGATGTACAATTCTTCAAGTCTGTTCCTTGTATGGTCATCGCCATATCGTCTGCTTACTGGAACATTTTGCAAGATGTGTCAGGTATATCGCTGACATATATATTAAAAAGTAACGGGCTAATATTGATCCTTGTAGAAGACCATGATTGACTCGTCACCATTTGCTACTATTTTCTCCTAAGAAGACACGGAAATACCTATCTGATAGCTTGCTATTTACTAGTTGTAATATTCGAGAGCTTGGTATAATAGAAACCAGTTTTAATAATAACCCCTCTCGCCAAACAGTATCGTAGGCAGAAGTCAAGTCTAAAAAACA
Source organism: Coronaproctus castanopsis (assembly GCA_032883995.1). Lineage (NCBI taxonomy): Eukaryota > Metazoa > Arthropoda > Insecta > Hemiptera > Monophlebidae > Coronaproctus > Coronaproctus castanopsis. Next base: position 102,995,834 of record CM065053.1, on the reverse strand, counting down.
GCCAATGTCTTTTCATTCTTTTGGAATCTATTTTCTGTGTAATGGCAGCAACTTGATCTACACAGGATCTTTCTGCTCGAAAACCAGCCTGAGATATTAGTAAATGACTATCTACTTCAGCTGCAATTATATTATAAATAATTCGTTCCAATACTTTATAACCTACGCTAAAAGAGATATCGGTCAATAGTCTGCTGCTTCCCCCCCCTTTCCTGGTTTTTTAATCGCAATTATTTTGGATTTTTTAAACTCTTTTGGTAATCTGGCTGTTGCAATTATTTCATTAAACATCCCACAGAGAAAGGTTTTTGCTTTTTATCCCAGGTTTTTTAAAAACTGGATAGAGGCCATCAAATCCGGCTGCTTTATTGTTTTTCGTTTGGGTCAACGCAATGTTGAGTTCATTTATAGTAAGTGGAGTAGAAAATTTTTCACTGCGTTTAAGTTTGCATTTTCTTTCATTTAGTTCAGCTTTAACTATTTTAGTTTCTTGTTTTTCTAATGAAAACTTAGTCATATTAAGAAGCCTCGATGCAATCGCATCTGGTTTAATTACATGGTGGGCTTGCTTATTTTGTTGAGGATCAGTTCCAAGTTTTCTAAGCAAAGTCCATGCTTTTTTACTATTATGTGTGAAATTAATATTTTCGACTGTCTTGAACCATCTATTTTTTCGTTCCTCATTGAGTTTAGTTAATAACTCAGCTGCTATAATCTAATTACCTGAAGATTTAAATTCATTATATCGAGCATTCTTCAGTCCAGCATGGTATATAGCTCTTCCTTCTACCTCGTGGAATGCTCTTATGGGCAGCTCTTTTAATTATTTCAACAAATTTGCCGTAGCTCCAATTATTGGTAATATGTTTTGAATATTTTCTACAATAGTTTGTTTAAAAGTGTTCCATTTAGTCTTTTTTAAGTTCCATCTATTTTTTGAAATGGATTGTACACCTAGAACATATAGTCCTGTATCAATTAATATGGGTCGGTGCTGCGAGTTTGGGAAATCGCAAAGAACTGTTCGATATGGTGTAGTCTTTATTGCAGCACTATTTTCTCCTAGAAATACACAAAGATCTGGGTTGTAATCCTGTTTCCATCTTGCTGATTTGAATGTTCCTTTATCCTTAGCATTAAATAACAATTCCATGTTTGAATGTTCTATCCAATCTTCAATGATAGTTCCATTTTCATCATTTTTCACATGACATTGTGACTGTTAAAATCTCCAATATAAATACATGGCGATTTCTCGTGTTCCATAATACATCAGGTGGTTTATATACATTGACGATCATGAACTTACCTACTTTTATAGCAATATTGAAACAGTTTCCTTGAGTTGATTTTCCTATAACTTCAGTGTGTAAGGCCAGATTAATTCGTACATATGTGGCCACTCCGTATTTTGAGTGAGGTATGTGATATGCGATTTTATACCTTTGAATACTTCCGCGTACAAAAAAGGTCTGTATCTTTTTCGTATGTGTTTCCTGGAGCAACCAGTTACTTACTAGATTGTAGACTTGCCTGCCGTCGGTGTAATTTAACAAATTTCACGGACAAGGATCATAAGGTTGTACAGTTGTCAACTTATTGATCCATAAAAATATGAACCCGTTATCTGAGCTTCAACTGGATATACTTGAATAAAAAATAGTAAAAGCTGTTAAAAACAAAACAACCGTTTTTGATGAAATACCAGCAGAAATAATTAAACAAATTAATAGTGTAGAAATTGAAAAACACCTGAAAATTATGTAAGATAAATTATAACCATTGCGATTATACAGAGTAGTTTCATTAATACCTCGTAAAATTAAAAAATGCATAGCATTTTAAGTAATCGATTAGTAGGATTTGCATCTAAGTCAATTCTAGATTAACAAGCGGGATTTGTAAAAGAGGGAATTTGGGAGAAAATCTTAATGATACAACAGCTAATCGGAAAACTGTCGTAAATTATGCTTGAGTCTGCGATGCTTATACTTAGTATATTTTGTTCTTAACTGCTTGGAATCGTAATTTCCAATCACCGTAATTAGGTCATTATCATGCGAAACACATTGTTTAAAAAAGGTAGTAGACATTTTTAATATATGATCTTTTAACAAAGGTAGTTTCAACTGCTAATGCATTTACTCTGAACTAACTGAAGCCTCTTGTAGCTAGAGTTGCTAATGGAACTCCACACTGGACAGGCATACGTTTATACTGGTCTAATGAGAGATTTATATATTGTTAATTTATTATTGACATTTAGGAAAGTTTTGCGCTTAAACGAGTGATAAATGGTACAAATTGCTCTATGTGTTTTAATTGACACGTAATCTAAATGCTTGTTAAAAGTCAACCTTTTATCTAATATAACTCCTAAATATTTGATTTCGTCTGACCATTCTACACTTACATCGTTAATCATTAAAGTACTAGGTAGAAGTGGTCTCCTACGAGTAAACAGTATTGCCTTAGTTTTGGCAGGATTAATGGCTATCTGCCAATTAGCAAAAAAACGAATTAACCTATATCTACTCCTAGCTGTAATTTATTCTTTACTGCCCTTGGAATGTAAGAACTAGAAAATAATGCTGTATCATCTGCATATAAGGTTATCTCTGTATTATTTGTTATAGGGATATCGTATAAGTAGAAGGTTGAATAGAAATGGACAGAGAACACTACCTTGAGGTACTCCTGCAAAGCATGTTCTGCAGGAGGATAATACATCATTTATAAACACATAGAATGATCTATTACTTAAATAGCTTAAAATAAGCATAATTAGATATTTCGGAAATTTACATTCGATCCTTTTATATATGATACCATTGTGCCAAGTAGTGTCAAATATTTTGGCCACGTCAATAAAACCATCATCCCCGTATGTTTATTACTGTTAAAGTTGTGAGTAATATGTTCTGCTATTCTAGCGATTTGATGAGTTGTAGAATGGCTAGGACGAAAACGAAACTGTACTTTTGGTAATAAATTATTTTCGTCCGAGAAAGTACGTAATCTTTTTAGTATGATTGATTAGTCAACAAGCTTATAGGCCGAATGTTATCTGGTGATGAACAATCTTTTCCAGGTTTCGGAAGAATTATAATTTTTGTTACTTTCGAGGTAGAAGGGAAATACTACAGTTTCAACATACTATTGATAATATTTAGTGAGTTGTAGCCTTGAAGGGTAGATTTTTTATGATAATCGACGGAATGTTATCATCTACGACGGAGTGCTTGTTTTTGAAGAATTGAATATATTGGAGCACCTCCTTTGAAGAAGTGAATGATAGACATTTATATATTATTTAATAACTAGTCTTATTTTATTATTCTGATAATTGGTCGATAAATTGACATTACGACTATGAGCGCTGAAATAATATCCTGCCAAAAATTCTGCTTTATTCGTATCTGAATACACATATCTATTAAGAAGATTGTCGTAAAGTGGTGGGAGTGCTTCAGTACGTTGACTGTATCGTTTGCAAACCCTCCAAAGACTGTTATCATTGGTAGAGAGTTGGGAAAAGGTTTTATCAACTTTATAATTTAAATTTTTATTTAATAAATTTTACACTAGCTTGGAGAAGAAATTTAGTAGTTTTTTTTGGAGAACGGCAATCAGCGTTAGAAGAATCATGTTTTGTGTACAATATGCAAAGTTTATTTTTAAGTCCGATGATAGGAATAATGAATGCTGGCAGAGATCGATAGTTCGGCGTTAGAAGTGGTATAGAAATTTGGCTCGACTCTGCTGAGGTTGTTATCAGTATCAGTAAAGTTTTTTATAGAGTGAACTAGTTTAATGTTATTAGATATTTTTTTTTTTTTTTTTTTTTCTTTCCGAAATTAGGCTATCTAGCAATCTTTTTGAACAGAAATTGCGATTGACTTGTGAAGTTCCTTACCCAACGGTAAGGACTTTCGCTAATTGTATTTTAGTACTTTATATTATTGATGCTTATTCAAAATAGATCTGTAGGTTTAACTCGTTTTAAACGCCGGGTATCTGTAGAGTTGTCCAATAAAGCAACAGCTAAAGCATTCGCGTGATAAGAAAGTTTGTCGCCATATTTACGGGCCATTTCTTGAATTTTATCTTTAACAGATGTAACTTGTAGGTCTGTGTGTAATGTAAGATTGCTTACATACCACGGGGCATCTATTATGGTTCTCAATGCTTTATTTTGGAAACGCTGTATTATAGCTGTATTACTCTGTTTAGCACAGCCCCAGAGTTGACATCCGTACGCCCAAATAGGCCTTAGAATTTGTTTATACAATAATAACTTGTTTTCCAGTGTTAATTCGGATTTTCTTCCAATAAGCCAAAGCATATTCCTATACTTTATATTCAATTCATTTCGTTTGGCTGCTATGTGGTTTTTCCAGGTTAGTTTTTTATCCAAATGGATTCCCAGGTATTTTACTGAGTCTTTAGCTGGAATTTCCTGATTATTGATATAAATATTTTTGATGCTGGGTATTCTCTTATTTGTAAATATTACACGAGTTGATTTTTTTTCATTGATTTCTATTCGCCACTGCCTGAACCATTTTGAAATAGTATTAACTGCCGATTGTAAGTTAACTTCTGCATTTTCAAAAGACGAGTCAGAACAAATCACAGCTGTATCGTCCGCGAAGGTAGCGATTTCTGTATTATTTGGTACAGGTATGTCTGCTGTATAAATTAAGTAAAGCATCGGACCCAGTATGCTACCTTGCGGTACACCGGCACTTATTGGATGAAGTTGAGATTCTTCATCTCCATATTTGACTACAAAATAACGTTCGTCAAGGTAGGATTTGAGTATTTCAAATAACTGATACGGAAGATGGCACCTAATTTTATAAAGCAATCCTTCGTGCCATACTCTATCGAACGCCTGTTTTACATCGAGAAAAACCGCGTCACATATCTTTTTAGATTGGAAATATTCTTCAATAATGCTGACTATACGGTGGACCTGCTCCACAGTCCCATGACCAGATCTAAAACCAAATTGGTGTTCCGGTATTAGATTTTTTGTTTCCAAGAAGGGTTTCATTCTTTTTAGTATTAGCTTTTCGTATACTTTAGAAAGCATCGGAAGCAGAGAGATTGGTCGGTATGATGTTAGTTCCTCTGCAGGTTTTCCTGCTTTCTTTGCTAAAATAATTTGTGAAAATTTCAACTGGATAGGAAAATGTCGTAATCGAATTATAGAATTAAATATATAAGTTAATAGGACAAAGCCTTTGCGTGGTAATTGCTTTAATACCCTGGCTGTAATTAAATCATATCCTGGGGCTTTATTCGGATTCATAGTTCGAATTATTGTTTTAATTTCACCAGGAGATGTAAATTTAACGGTATTCTTCTGATCTACATCAGCCAGCGGTGTTGGTAGGGATCCTGTTCCAGGGTTAGTCTGGAAGACATCGGCTAGATAATTTCCAAATTCTTCGGCCTTTTCTAGATCACTTCGTGCCCATTTTCCATCTAACCTTCTAATTGGATGTATCTTCTCTACCGGTCTTTTTAATCGTTTGGTTGCTTTCCAGAGTGAATAGTCGGTTTGAGGAGTGGGCGACAATTTAATTAAGTAATCACTAAATGTTTTGTTCTTATGATTTTGTAGCAGTTGCTTTACTCGCTTAGTTTGATTATTTAGTCTAGTTTTATCCATCGGATTTCTGTTATTTTGCCATAACTTCCGCAATTTCCTCTTTAAAGCCACTTCCCTACGTATTTCTGCTGGATAATATTTAAATGACTCGTATTTCTTGTGATCTGGTGTAGCCACCCAAGCTGATTCCTGGACAGTTTTTATAAAGTCCTCTACAGCTATTTCCACATCCTGTGGCGTTTTTAGTGTAATTTTTAAATTAATTTTATTACTCAACGTTTCTCGAAATAAATTCCAGTCAGTTTGTCTACTGCATAATTTTGGTGCACATAATTTTCGTATAATTTTATTACTTACAAACAGTACCACTGGTGTGTGATCAGATGAAATATTATTATCATGGTAAACATCAATAAAGTTTGTTGATAAACCTTTGACCACGAAGAAGTCCAATAAGTCTGGAACTTTCAGTGGATCTGTAGGCCAGTAAATTGGAGTTCCGGACGAATGTACGGTACACCAGTTTTCATCAAGAGCTAGTTTTAATTGTTTACCACGGGGTACAGTAATTCTCGATCCAAAGTATACATTTTTTGTATTGAAGTCGCCTCCAACTACATAAACATTACCTAATGTCTTTAAATATTTGTTAAATTGGTTTTTGGTAATAACGTGTCTCGGAGGACAATAGATGGCTGAAACAGCAATATTACCTTTTGGATTTCTGTTTATGAGTACAGTAGTAGCTTGTAAATAATTACATTCAAATTTTGGTATTTCATAATGCTTTATATTTTTTTTAATTATAATTCCCGTGCCACCATGCGCCGTTCCATCTGGATGACTTGTGAAATAAGAATCATACCCCGTAAAGTGCACATATTTATAATTAATTAAGTGCGTCTCTGATATTAATAATATATCGATGTTATTTTGCGTAATATACATTTCGATTTCATTAATATGGTTTAAGATTCCGTTAGCATTCCAGGTAACGATTTTTAAGTCTGTCATTTATTGTTAGTTAACGTTGACATTATGGTTTGGATTAGGCTATTAAATAATTGAAACTGTTGGTCCATTATGTCTTTAAGTAGGTTTTTTATTTCTACCATAAATGTTTGTAGAATATGTGAAATCTGTGTGCTATTTGTATCAATATTTGGTGGGTTACTAGCGCTGTTACGTTGTAATGCTTCTGAATACGTTTGGTTTTTCCGAGCATGATTAAAATCAACAGCTTGAGTCTGCTGGCCTAATGTAGGCCAATAGTTAGGCTGTGTTTGATTGTTTATTCCAGTATTATTGTGGGATAATTTTAGCGGTGTATTATCACGCGCTTGTTGAAGTTTTTTGTATATTATATTTCACAACCTGTATAGTTGGAAGGATGATTTCCTTGACAATTAGCGCAAACAGGTGGTTCCTCACGTTTTTTACTGCATTGACTGGTATTATGATTTCCGCCACACTTGACGCATACATATGCTCTAGTACAATAATTTTTGGTATGCCCATATGCCTGACATCTAAAGCACTGAGGGATTATACTCTTCTTTCGTGGTGCCTCCACTTTTATTTTCATTTGGAGTAGTACCTGAGTTTTATATATTTCAGCATTATTCTCTTGCGGTTCCAAGTCCACAAAGAACAATGAAAGAGGCAATTTACTTATCCTATGTTTGACGTTTGAGATGTTCCTGACTTTATGTCCCAGGTCTTCAATAGCGAACTTAATCTCATTAATGTCTATTGAATGGGATTTAATTTGATACGTGTGATGTTCTAATATGTAATTTTTAAATTTTACCCAATTAGCATTAGTGTAGTCAGGAATTACTTTTGGCGGACTGTGTTTACTGTTAGCGTAAATGATTGTACCTATAGGGTTGTGATCAGACAAAAAAACAATTTATGGAAATGAAAGTAGTTTATATTTTTGACAAGTACTAAATCTAAAACACTTGTTCTATAACCCTATGGTGGGAAATATGTGGGTTCACGCGGAGCCAGTATCTGCAGCTCATTTTGTTCTGCGGTATTAAAAAGTGCGCTACCGGCAGCGTTATTAACGAAACAATTCCAAAGTTTGGTTTTCGCATTTAAATCGCCAATTATAATCACTCGGGGATTAGTTTTAGCCAGCGAGGAAATGTCGTCATGCAATTTTGGATTGTGCCTTGGGGGCTTATATAAGGCAAACAGAGATATAATGGAATAATCATTACCGAGAGTTCTATTAGAAGTATTTGTAGGATTATCTAAATAGAGATTAACGCATACAGCTTCTATGCAATGTAAAGAAGGAATATTTAAAATATCGTACTTAATCTTTTTATTTATTGTTAAAGCAACCTCGAAATAGATCGTTGCGATGATAGTTAAAAACAGGAAAGCCGCGATCGATATTATTGTCGAGCTTAGTTTCTGAGATCGCAATTATGTCAACCTTATTTTCGACTGCAAAATGATATAGCACACTTATGTTTGTTGATTACGGAATTACAATTCCAAGCAATTAATTTCAATTTATTATTAGTACCCATCAGACATTAAACTACATATAATGAATGGCGAATATTTCTAATATGATGCTAACTTTTGTGAGCGTATCGCTATTTCTACATAATTTTAATCGAGTAATTATTTTTCTTATTACGTCAATGAATTTCGTGATATTTAGTTCCTTAAATAAACTTAATATAAATGATATATCAGATACATTGGACTGAGCATCGATATTATTTTCGACGTATTTAAATTAGTATTGTTAGCATTATTGTTATTATTATTATTATTATTGCTGTTATTATTACCACTACTACTACCCTTAACTAAGAGTGACAGCAATGTTACTCGAACTTCTTGTTCATTATTGACTACTTTAGGTCTATGGGAAATAGAAGAACGACTTGGCTGCGTCCGCCTTCTAGTCCTCACAGATTCATTTATTTTTTAAAATATACTGCATTTCGAAGAGTTAGCGAGGTGATCATCGGAGCAATTCGCGTACTTAAACGACTGCTATCGTGTACACGCGCTGCCAGGGTGATTCGCACCGCACTTAAAACATCTATCAGGAAGGTTACAATTATGCGACGTGTGCCCAAACCTTTGACACCTGTAGCACTGAATTATTTCATTCCTACGGTTATATTTTTCCCATTTAATGCAACAACAGGATAATGTTTTGATGCCGCATAATTGCATTTAGCGGAAAAATGATCAAGTACATCGGGTATAAGTGCTCCGCAGACTCTATCATTTTTTAAAATTGTTTGACTGACAATACGGGAACGTGCGATGTCAGTTATTCTATTTCGTTTTTGGTAAACAAAGGGTGGTAATCCCTTCAATACCATCATGATAAGTTTTGCGCTCCTTAAGCAAGTGCGTGTAACGTTAGTTTTCTAAAGTGTTTACGATTATAGTAGTTGTATCTTTAAAATTACACAGTTTAAAATTATTCGCAACGAGCGACTTAATATTTATTATTAACATCTTATAATATACTGTTATTCAATAATACGATCGGCGGGTATTTACCAGTAACGTTAACCGTGTTGAATGTTTCACGCGGCTGATTATCAGCAGCAACATCGTCTACCGGTTGTATAGCTCTAAATTGATTTCTAGTATCGATAACAATCGAATTCTCGTTTCTTTGTTTTTTCGGCGAACTTTTGCCGTTATAGTTGCCAGCAGCATACCATTCATTGTCGTTATCTACGTCTAGCATTTGCGCATCTATTTCATTATCATCATCATTATAACTTTCAAATCTTGTATCTATTTTTGACCTTCTTTCCGTTCGCGTGTTGGTGGTGGCAGGATTTGTCAGCGTAAAGTTTTTCGCGAAGTTCAATAAATTTTCCATATTAAATTATTAAATTTGCTTAATATAAAGGCCGCTGTCCAGGAACATCACGTGGAGGTTCCTGCCTTGCCCCCAAAAATTAGAAGCTACGGACGCAATAAGAACAATGAAAAACAGGAAAGCGGCTGGCCCTGACGACTTGCGGGTTGAAAATGTTTAGCTCAGGTACCATACAATGGGTCACTGCCTTGTTTAACAATATCGTCCACTATAGAAGAATACCAAGTAGATGGAAAAAAGCTCATGTTGTGGCTATACATAAACCTAGAAAACTTCCAGGCGAACCGCAAAACTACCGTCCTATATCATTGCTCTGTCATTTATTTAAAGTTCTTGAGAGACCGCTAATGAACCGGATTATAAACATTGTTGATAATAAGCTTATTCCCTAACAGGCTGGTTTTAAGAACGGAAAGAGCTGCGTTAGCCAAGCAGCAAACCTTGTTCAACATATCGAGGATGGGTTTGAAACAAAATTGATCACTGGCGCAGTTTAACGGCTGCATACGATACTATTAATCACAGACGACTATTAAAAAAGGTGTATGATACTACCAACGATGATAATCTGACGGAAATGCTGCAGAACATTTTGTCTGGAAGGCGGTTCTGCGTTATACTCAATGGAAAGAAGAGTAGATGGCGAATGCAACGAAACGTTCCACAGGGAACCATGTTGGCCCCAATGCTATTTAACACGGTTAACAATTGTCGTTGTTCCCGTGTTCTCGTGTCGTTATTACTTACTATTTAGTTTTTCGTTTGTCGTGTTATATTAATAAATTCTTATCGTTATTATTTCATATTTCGTTACTTGTATTAAATTGGTGAGACGTAAATTGATTAGATAACGTTATGAGCTAACGCTCGTTAAGCGGTTCGTCGGTTCGTTTCGTTGTCGTAGTCATGTTTAATTCTCCACCACTACAAAGGAAACATATCGTAAATACTGCGAACGCCCGTGGCCAGTCGACCAGTGATAAAGCTAATTCATCTTCATCATGTAATTTAAAAACCGTAATTTCTGACCCGGGATCGAATATATTCTCGTCATCTGATAATGTTGATTCAGGTAATAAGCTGACATTAACACCGATTCTGAATCCGAATCTCAAATGGATTGGAAAATTCAAAAAACAAATGTGGCAAGAGTACGCCGAAGAAAAGGAAAAAATATGAAAACTTTTCTATCGATGTAAACAACAGGTATTCGGCCATACAAGTCGATGAAGAAGTTGTTCTGGATGTCGTTCATAACTCATCAACGCAGTCTCAGTTGCCACCTTTTGTGCTAAATGGTCCTTTATCGGATCACAAAGAAAAATTCGCTATTATAAAATCTAAGTTAAAAAATGACTTTAAACTTAAATATAAAAATAATAAGTATTATATATATACATGTACTATAGAAGACTATAAAATTTTATATCAATATTTTAGGGAAAATAATGCTAAATTCTATACTCATACTCCGAAGGATTTAAAACCTGTTAAATTTGTCTTACGTGGTCTTCCTCATAATATTTTCGTAGAAGAAATATCTCAATATATCTCCGAGCATATTCCAGTTCTAGGTGTTCATCAGATGTCTAAATATAACTCTCATAATAGAGATAGTAAAATTTTATTACCGCTTTTTGTTGTACATTTTAGCCCTAATATAACATTTCGTCAAGTTCTGGGAATAAAAGTTATAGCACATTGTTCTATTCAATGGGAAAAATACAGAAGTTCTAATAGGGTTATACAATGCTTCAAATGTCAGTCTTTCGGCCACATAGCCTCGAATTGTTTCAAGGATCTATTTTGCGCTAAGTGCGCCAAAGCACATAACACGAATCTATGCTCGGAATCAATTTTCAAATGTGTTAATTGCCAGGGTGCCCACCCTGCGAATAGTAACGACTGCCCTATTTTTCTGACAGTAGAGAATAATATTAAATTTAAAAATCGTAATATTTCTAGTAGTGTAAGAACGAGTCCTTCGGGCATTATTAATAATAATAATCGGTTTAATCTAAGTACTGATAAGATTAATGCGCCTAAAGGTAATAGTAATATCAATAACAATATTAATAGTAATCTTACAACGTCTAGGACGTACAGAGATGTTACACGTGGCGTCTCATCAAACCAAAATAATAATAATAATGATTCTAGTCATATTAATCAAAGTAATACTCTTAATGTCTCTGACATGTCGGTTATTAAAGATATATTTAGTCTATTTAAAGATTTAAATTTAAAGAGACTTTTAGAGTTAGCTAAAAGTACATTATGTAGACTCCGGAATGCCGGCGATACATTTAGTAAATTTGCAATCGTAGCTGAAATGGTAATAGACTTATGCAGCTCTGATTAATCGGTGTTCTAAATCATTTAATCAATTATGTCTAATGTGAATAATATCTTTAATGTCATGGGTTGTAATGCTAATTCCATTAAAGATAAATTTTTAGAATTTGGGCAACAGTTATATGATAAAAATATTCACATAGCTTGCATTAGTGAGACAAAAATTAACGATAATTATAAGCTAAGATGCCCTGGGTATAAGGTTTACAGATCAGATCGAAATACTTATGGTGGGGGAGTAGCTCTTTTCATTAAAAATTATATCAATCATTTCCCGATTACAATACCTTCCTTAAAAATAATTGAAGCTGTCGGAATTAACCTTCAAATGCCTAATCATGCCATATTTATTTACTCGGTCTATTGTTCTCCTAAAATCTCTTCTAAAAATTTTTATTATGACATCCATAAACTTTTAACTTCATTCAATAAAGTGTTAATTGTTGCTGATTTCAATGCAAGACACAAAGCGTTGGACTGCTATTCTAACAATTCCTCTGGTAACTGCCTTCTAAACATGTTCGATAAATTTAATTTTCATATTATAACTCCCGATGAGCCGACGTTTTATCCGGATAACGCTCGACTACAACCTAGCATTATCGATTTTGTATTAGTAAAAAATATTCAGGAGTATCTAAACCAGTTTCTCTACCATTATTGAGTTCGAATCATAATCCTATCGTGTTTAAAATAAACACCACAAGTAATAACTCGTCTGTATTTACTCCTCATTCCAAGTATGTGTTTCAAAAGGCTGACTGGAATTTATTTAGACATTATGTTTCCAATAACTTAACTTTACAAGGTCCTTTCAAAACTAATGAACAGCTAGATGAAGAAGTAATTCGCTTTTGTCATCCTTACTGCAGCTGATGCAGCTATTCCTAAGATTACTGTTCCCCCGAATAAGCCTACAAAAATTTCTCCTCGACTTATTACATTGATAAAGTTTAAAAATTTCATTAGACGTAGATATCAAAAACGCCGTATTCCTACGTATAGGTTATTCTTTAAATATTTATATAGATTAGTCAAATACGAATTAAGAGAAAACTATAATAATAGTTGGAGATCTAAGCTGAATTCGTTATCGTCCTGTGATAATAGTCTATGGAAAGCAGTCAAAGTATTTACTAATCCTCGGACATACTTACCTCCGTTAAATTATCAGGGTAAAAAAGTCGTCTATTCGGATCAAGATAAAAGTGAACTTTTAGCTAATATATACTCAGGGGTGCATGCTCAGAATTGTAACATGGCATCTGCTTATCAGAATGCCAAAGTCAATTCCAATGTCAAAAAATATTTACGTATTTCTTCTGATGGAATGAGAGCAGCGGACCTAACTACTGTTGCAATCATATAAAGAAACTAAAAAATAAAAAGTCAGTTGGGTTGGATAAGGTTTGTACGATTTTCCTTAAAAATCTACCCATTAAAGTTCTAGTTAAATTAACTATCATAATTAATTCTATGTTACTACTTTCGTATTTCCCCATTTCTTGGAAGATGTCTAAAGTAATACCCATCCCTAAGGCTGGTAAGAATACCTCGGATCCGGTTAATTTACGTCCTGTCTCTCTTCTCAGTAATCTTAGCAAAATAGCTGAAAAAATTATTCTCAGTCGAATACAAACCTTTACACAAATTAATAATATTCTTATTGAACAACAGTTTGGATTCAGGAGTAAACTATCAACAGTTATGCAGTTGGCGAGGATTACTAATTTCATAACAGATGGTTTTAATCAAAATAAACATACAGGTTTACTTCTCATAGACATTGAGAAAGCCTTTGATACTACATGGCATCTCGGATTAATATATAAATTAATTCAACTGAAATTTCCTAATTATATCGTTAGACTTATTAAAGATTATTTAACAGATAGGAAATTTATGGTAAAAATAAATGATTGTAACTCTGTGGAAAGGTCTATACTAGCTGGAGTACCTCAAGGGAGTATACTTGGACCCTATCTTTTTCTCTTATTTATTAATGACATTCCCATGGATAAACACCTTCAGATGGCGTTGTATGCGGATGATACAGCTATATATTGTACGTCGTATCATACAGATACTATTCAAAGAAGGCTATAGGATTTGAGAAATTAAGATCATACTTCAATAAATGGAAAATTAACATAAATACTGATAAAACACAGTCAATATTATTTACAAAAAGAAGACCAAACTCTCTAACTCCTATAATAATAAATAACATACCCATAGAATGGAAGACTCAGATCAAACATCTTGGTGTTATTCTAGATAAAGATCTTACCTTTTCTAAACATATCGAACACGCCGTTAATAAAACTCAAGCCTCTTTATTTAAATTATATCCAGTCTTTAATAGGAAATGCTACGTTAATTCTGCAGATAAGCTAATTATCTACAAATGTATCTTAAGACCGATAATGTTGTACGCGTGTCCTGTGTGGTCTTACGCAAGTCTAACTTATCTAAATTGCAAGCCATGCAAAATAAATGTTGCAGAATTATTCTTAAAGCTCCGTTTTATGCTAGGATAGATCGTTTGCACAGAACTTTGAAATTACCATACGTGCATCAAGTAATAAATCAGCAAACCAAAAAAATTTTTTTTTTATGATTGTACCCTAAGTGAGTATTCCATTATAAACAATATAGGAGACTACACTCGCACTAGTCTCCAATTAAAATATAAGAAATATAAACATAAAAGAATTAAACATACATTATTATGATGAGTAGCCGGCATTCCCGATGATATATAGTTATTATTTAAGTTTAAGTTTATTTTATGTATATAGTTATTTATTTTCCTATTTATTGCTACTCTGATCGTCTGTTATCGCATACTATATTTTATGTTATTATTTTATTTTATACTTATTTCATGCAGGTTTTGGTGGTGGTTTTTCCTGCAGTTTATTTTTCTTTTGTTTTTATATTTATATATCGCGATATACGGGGAGAATTTTACACTATTTCGGTACGTGTAGACGATATTTGTTGTTTCTTATTTTAAATGTAAAAATACACTTTTTATTTATTTATTTATTATTATAACATCTACAGCAACGATGAACCTGTCGACGAGCAGACTCGACGGTTTTCATACGTGCATGATCTCGCGGTGACCGCACAGGGCGAAAAGTTCGAAGAAGTGCGGAAGAAGCTACAAAAAGCACTGGATGGGCTAAATAAATATTATACTGAAAATGCACTTCGACCAAGCCCAGCTAAGACCCAGGTCTGCGTTTTTCACATTAAAAAGGCAAAAGCGAAACATAAACTGAAATTATTTTTGCAGGGGAACCAACTTGAACACTGCAAAGAGCCAAAATACCTTAGGATCACCCTGGACCGTTCGTTAACTTTCTGGAAACACTGTGAAAATCTTAAAATTAAAGTTGAAGCTAGAAACAACTTACTGCGAAAATTAGTATCTTCTAAATGTGGAGCAAAGCAATGGATTTACGCGCCTCATAGCGCTATGTTTCTCGGCTGCTGAGTACGGATGCCCTGTATGGAGAAGATCGGCACATACTAAAAAGGTTGATATCTCACTCGATGAAACGTGTGGAATAGTCACCGGATGCCTAAAACCTACTAAAATGGACAAATTGTATATTGCCTATAGCTCCCCCAGGTATTCGCCGCTCCGTCGCTATTGATGCTGAAAGAACTGGACTAGAGACAGATTATAGACACCCGATGTTTGGTCAGAAGGCGGTTACATCACGTCTTAAATCCAGAAGAAGCTTTCTGCAGTGCTCAAGACGATTAGGGCGATTAGACGAACCACCGCTAAAAGTTCGCGCACGGAGATGGACAGAAAAAGCGGGGAACGGAAGTAGATTGAAAGAAGAACTGAACCCGGTGCGCCCCTTAAGTTGGCATAGATGGAAAACCTTAAACCGACGTCGCTCTGGTTGCGCCAGAACCTCCGTGAATTTATTCAAATGGTGACTGGCTGAAAATGATAAATACAAGTGTGGATAACGGCAGAGCCATGGACACTTCTTCCGGTGTAACTTGGTGCCTTCAGGCATTACGGAAAAAGACCTTTGAAGCACAGAGCTAAATGACGAAGCCATTAAAATACATGTATTAATAAAACTTGACTAGAAATAACTGTTTCACTCATTATATTATTTTATATTATATTTAATGTTTAATTTTGTATATTTGTATATTGGTCCTCATGCGTTTCGGATACGATAATAATAATAATAATAATAAAAAACCGTATCGTCAATCTCGACGCTGGACCGGGGGGCAGCGGGGAAATCGGTTGTCCCGACACGTGTATCCGCGGTCATTAGGTGGGGAACGTGCGACGAACATGTTCGCGCACCCGCCTAGTCCTAACCACTATACTACTCTACACAGATCACACCATGACTTAAGCGGCCACGAAAAACAATAAACTCACGTGAAGCGACAGAGCGAAAATATTTTTATATTTTGAATTTCTAATTCTGATGAATCCAGAATGATCGAGATTATAAACGGTAAATTGCAAATCGGATGCAATCGCGGAAACAAATTAAATAGTTTAGGGTATAGGAAATGGTCACCATCTACTTTAGAGATATTACGACAAATTACACGTGCAAACTTTAACGTTTTACGAAACTGAAATTTGAAATTTTAAAATAAAACCGGATCCATATCGTATACACGCGTACGCAAGTATAAATAATCATTTAACCACTACGTTGTTGTATATGTAACTAGAAACGTAATCTAAAAATGAAATATAACGGTTATTATTACAGTTTGTAAATAACGAGTTAAGATTGATGACGATGTTTAAAACGTAACAATCAGGATGTTACAGGTCGGTAGTAAGGAGACGATACGACTTGTCGTCGTAATGACGAACGGAAATAAGTAAGTTTTACTTCCTGTACAAGCTGCTTCGCCCGTTTACCTTTCAACTTTAAGTCATGTAAGACTGACGATGTTAAAATAAACTGGCTAATTCTAAAGACTGCAACCGATCGTCTTAATATAAACAATCGTAAATTATCAGCATCGGTAATAAAAATCATAATAAATAATAATAATAATCGATTAATAATATACTATGTGTCTTTCCTTTTTTTTTTTCCACCCCAGCTGAAGTAGACCCTTCTGGTTAATTTCAAGATTTATTTTGCGTACACTTTGCCGGCGTGTTTTTCCTATTGTATATTCAAAACGTGTTTACTATTTTTAATTCGGTTTCCGATAACAGACTAGTTGGTGTCGCTTGTAAATCTTGTCATTCGCGTTTATTTGACACATACAACGAAAAGACTTTTTCCTATCGATATTTCCTTCCGGAAGAACACCATTATTATTATTATTATTATTATTATTAATATCACCGCCACCGTCATTATTAATTATTATTGATTTATTTACTTATTAATGTTGATGATTATTTTCAACGGTTATTAAATTTTCCAACTAATTTAAGTACTAATTCTGTCTGTATCGTTTCTATCTCGTTCGAATTATCGTTTCTATATCAATTTTTCTTTCGCCTCATAATTTAATTAAACTTATTCCAGTGTTCGATCTGGAATGAATAAGTAAAATTTTTCACACAGTACTTATGCATACCAAGTAGTAGCTCTGTAAATATAGAAACTGATCAAAATGATCTTACAATAGCTACGAGGTATTGTCATCCGGGTTTTCAAATCACATAGATAGAATACAATATCGAAAAATTTATATGTGGCGGAAATTATAATTCGAAATCTCAAGTTTGGGGTTCACGCATGTGAATTGAGACTATATAAAACTCAATCTGTTGTAATTCTCTTTCAGTTGTTTCTCCTATGAATTATACGAACGTTACAGTAGAATACCAGATACTCTAGACATTATTCGTAGTTTGCAAAGATATCAAAATAAATAATGTAGAACGATCAGAAATCTTTATTGTGATCATGTGCCGGGGTTCTTGTTCTGCTTGATGTGAATTCTAAAATCAAGGATAACGAGCGACATCTTTGTAACAAATTTACCAACTACGGCTACTTTTCAGGTATACTTGAAAATAATATAGATTTAAGAATAAAACTAAGCAGAATGTAGAAATGGCAGTTCAAAATTTTACAAAATTTATTCAAGATGCTTGCAACTATTCCACTAAAAGCAAACCTAAATGTACAGAAAATACCTACATGCCTATTAAAATAATAGTGCGAATGAAGGAAACTAGAACAGCTAGAAGACGGTGGCAACGTGTTCGTTATTTCTTTCTAAGGACGTCGTACAATTTTTTTCCGAGAAAAAAAATAAAGTACAAAATCGATCAGTATGAAAACAATGAAACTGATTATTGTTTAGAATCTCTAAATTCAAATAACAAGTCTTTATGAATTTCAACTAAAAAGTAAGACAAAGTGTCATTTAATATAAGACTGAATAATAACTGGGTAAAAATCGATCAATAAACAACAGAAGCATTTGCTGAACATCTCAGTACTGTTTCTACTCCAAACGCGGATCTGTGATGATTTAGTTGATAACTTAAATGAACCACTACGAACTTATCGGCTCAAAACTCATTTTCTCCAAAAGAAGTATATAAAAGTCTACAAAAATGTCCATGAAAAAAGGCTCCTAGATCAGATAGAATCACGGGTGAAATTCTTAAACATCTTTCATGAAAAGCAGCTGTCCTCTTGTGCTGTGTTTTTAACTCTATGCGGCGTGAAGCATACTTTCTAAGCCAGTGGAAAAAATCGGTTATAATGATGGCGCATAAGGTAGAAAAGCTACAAACTGAAGTGTCCACTTATCGTCCAATCAGTTTACTCTGTTAATTATCAAAAGCCTTGAAAAAGCTAATTTGTAGATTTCGCTAAATACAATCCCAAATCATCAGTTTGGTTTTTAGATACTCGACAATACAACTAGATTACTTGATGTGATATCATCGCTGGAAAGACGTATTGTCAGCTGTTTTCCTGGATGTAACGCAGGCATTTGATCGGGTTTGGCACCTGGAATTGTTTGTTGTTTAAACTAAAACAATTTTTAACTCCAGACCTTTATAAATTCTTCGTATCATACTTAATCGAATGAACATGTGTTGTTAGAATAAATGTATTTTCCTTAGATCATAAAGTTTTAGCTTCAGTGCTACAAGGTAGTTTGCTTTGTCCAATATTATATAACATCTATACGGCGGATATCTCAAATCAAACAATATTAGCAACATTTGCTAATGATATAGTTATACTAGCTGCTAATTCAGTTCCAGAATATACTAGTGGGGTTGTTCAAAATCATGTGAATCAAATCGTAAAGTGGGCACATAAATAGCATATGACATATAATCCATTCAAGTGCCAACATATCATCTTTACTAACTGACAACATGTCCACAATATGTATCCATGGCACTGAAATTCTGCAAACAAAGTGTGTAAGATTGAGATATCTCAGATTGCATATTGATCAACGGCTAACATGGCGGTTTCATGTCACTCAAACAAGGAAAACTATGATTTCGCGAACGAGAGTATCCTCTTCTAGGTTTAAAAGAAAGATTTATTTAACTATGATAGCTCCAATCCGTAAATTTGGAATCGAATTATATGGAACCGCACGTAAAAGCTATATATTTTGCGAATACAGCGACATCAGTCGAAAATACTTCTTATCATCACATCTGCACCAGAATATGTATCTAACTTAACCCACCATAATGACTTAAATTTACCATATGTCGATGAAGTTTATATAAATAAGTATTAAAGTTTTTTTATAAATTGCGATTTAATGTTAACCCGCATGTCCACAAAATGCATTTATTTACTCTCCTTCACAATCCTATAAAATGATTAAAAAAGAGGAGATGGTGTAGAGATACTCTTCCAATATCTTGAAAAAGAAATAGTTCAAATTACAAGAGTAAACGATTTTAATAATTCGGAATATCGATTAAAAATTGAATAATAACCTTATAGTAATCAAATAACCTAATAATTCAGTGGCTCCATCTTTAATGATACTGTCACTGAGAATCTAATTGTCTTACTGGAGACTTTAGATTAATCACGTTTTTATTACTTTGTTCATCACCATTGTTTATGGTGCTTTGGTGCCGGTACAATGAGGGGACAAAAATGTTAACGATAATAAGTTTTTAATTAATTAATGTTTTTTTTTTTCTTAAATTTAATGTAACGATGTGCAACGCCTGTTATCAGAGTTATTTAGAATCTATATAGAAGTCGGAAAATGATCGCGATTAATTTTCGTATAGAATACAATTTTTAACGCAAAATTCACACAATATAATAGATATTTTAAGTTGGTAATATTTTCTCGTTTTCCAATGTTCTAATTATTTCGTTAACATACTTTGAAGAGAAGATTAAATAAAATGATCGAAGAATTTTTATTGTTGGTCTAAACACGTTGTATTGTTCATATAGCACTCATCAAACAAGTGTATATATATATATTATAGGTACACATATGCATACGAAATTAATATATGTAAATGAATGTGAACGCGCGTTAAAAATTTATATCGTATAATTCGAAATGATATTATCGATGTGTGCATGTGTTCAGTTCAAAAACCTACTCTGGAATACATCCAAAGAAGCTGCACATTAAAAATACTGATAAGTTTTAATGGAAATAACGATAATAATAGTCTTCGTCACATCGTCATTATAACCAGATAATGACTAGAATAACGATAACAACGTGCTATTATATACGTACGTATGACATGTGTGAGAGCTTACTTACCACATGTATATACGTATATATATAAAAAAGCAAACCCCACCTGTTGCATCAACTAATTTATGACATAACGCACAATCAAATATTGTATAATATAAAAAAGAAACATCAACTGTAAGGTCACTCAACGTTTTTTCAGTTTGTTTTTAAAACGCGTCATCCGGAGTCTCATTTATATTCCAACATCAGTAAAAATATAATTTATAATATATATATATATATATATATATATATATATATATATATATATATATATATATATATATATATATATATATAAAAGTAAATAAATATATATATTTTTTTTTATTTAAAAAAAAAGGACGATAAAAGAATATTGAATTGAAAATTTTCAGTTTTTATTTCTATTTGTACGTTTCATTTCTCTGAATACGTCAACCGTGACGTAGTGATGAATTCGAAATTTAACTCGGAGAAATTTTTTTCATTTCTGTATTTAAACGTTTAATTTTCCAATTTTATTAAATACTGATAACGTTAACATTTGTTTCCTGTAAAATGTGTGCCAACTAAAATTTTATCCGATCGAAGCGAGTTTGCATTTTTTGTAGTATGATTATTTATATTTAAAATTAAGATAACCTTCCCCACATACCACGTCACTATTTTCAAGATGTTTCGGACATGTTTACACAGTTCATTATGGAGGTAGAACATCAACTGGACTGTGTAAACATGTCTGAAACGTTGACTTTTCAAAATTTGGTATCTACCGAAAGTTTTTAAATTTGAATTTTAACATTAAAATTATTTCTTCACTAAATTTGACGTTTTTCATCGGCTTTTCGAAAATGTTGATTATTATTTTAATTTCTTGCATATTGTTATTTGTTTGAATACTTGTAAAAATTTTTGAATTTAATTCTGCACTTTTTTTTATTTTTAAGTCGCTAATATTTTTATTTATTTCCAATGACTAGAGTCTATGACACGACTGCCATTTTTATTTTAGAAAGTCTGCATATCGTACTTATTTTTCACACTTACGTCGTTACTCATAATAAATTCTTTGATAATTTACGTTTTTTTTTTTTTTTTTTTTTTTTTTATTATATAATCGTTTATTGGCTGTGTTTTTCATAAAATGTTGCTTGTTTTTCATAAAATCGCTCGTAATGACTATTTTTTCTTTATTATTATTTCGAACTAAATATTTTTCTATTGTATTAATTTTACTTCTTCATTTAATGGAAAGTAATATTATTAATTGTCGTATTTTAACAATTAAAACATGTTCGGTTTTGAGTTACTGTATTAAATTTTTTTGCCCACTATTGCAACATTTTTGGATAATATATAACATTAACGTTGATTTTTTGAAATTATTACCGTGATAATTCAATTCTGTTATTACTTGAATATCATAGTCAATTTTTTAAATTTTAATTTGTTTTACTTTATTCCTGCTAACATTAATTTGCAAATAGCCTCTGATTCATTTATTAGTAATTTTTAAAGTCGTATCATTTTTCTTTTAAATTTTTGAGTTTTGCGCGTACTCTGCACTGTTTATTTAAATCCGAGTGTCCGATATTATTTAGAGCTTTTTATTTTGCATTTTGCTCTGAAATCTTATCTTTTATATTTTTATTGCTCTGAAATCCTATTTTTTATATTCTTATTGTATTTTAGCGCATGTAGAGCATTTTTTATGGTTTTTACTTCCTATTCTAAATCTTTTCTGCCTATTTTCATATTTGCAATATTCTTCCGCGTTTCCTGTATTATTACATAATTTACATACTCGAACTGTGTGTGTGTTTTTCATATTTTAAAAACGAGAAACAACGCAGAACTCTATTTGGTGATTCCCTTCTTAATTTGTAATAGTCTAGTGTTTAATCTAATAAAAGTTTTCTTAAATCTAGATTCTAGTTTATCGTTGAAATAAGAGCGGGTTTGTTCCCTGTTATAAATGCAATACTTTCCTCTATTTGTTGTATTTTTTATATCCTGGACTTTTATTGTTTGTAGTAATTTCGATGCTATTTTAATTTATGTGTATTGTAATTTTAAGTCATCTATTTCCCTTTTCGTCCTTTCTCAGTTTTCTATCATTTTGCAGTATATGATTATAGTTTGGATTTTTGTTTATTAGGTTTGTCGGTTTTTTTTTGTGAATCGATTGTATTCCCTACTTTTAGTTATATTAATACCTCATCTTTAGACATCGGCTTTAAATAAACTTTCCTTTTTATCTCGATTGTTTTATATAATTGCCCACTAGTTGTTACGGGGTTATTTTTGCGATTTACCGTTAAAAGTGATGATTTAGCTTCATTTTTTTTTATGGAGGTTTCCCACAATTTTGATTTATATAAAAAAAAAATGAAACCACCTGATCATATTAAAACGTTTTAGCAAAAATTGTACTTTAAAATTTCTTGACCTTCTTCTTCTGATTGTTCAATATGAACTTCATCTTTATCATCCTAAAATATTAGATTATAGAGATTCAAGAATATATCAGGTGCATATTCATTTTTTTTCATCGAGATTATTTGACTCAAACATGCTGTCCATTGCAATGTCCATAAGCTAAAAATCATTGCAATCCTGACTTTTTACATCCACAACTGAAACCAGAATCTTTCTTGCATTTGCAAAATATAGTATTCAGCAATTCTTCTGGTGCTGACGGCAATAATGTTGTTATTGGTTCTAGGGTTTCATCTTGCAGTACCCACCCCGGGGGGGTTCTAAATCATTTCCGAACCGAGTTTGTCCCTGATAATAGACACCAGCGATTTGGGGTAATATTGGACCGGTCACTCACGTATAAACAACATTTTAGCTGTCTCGCCCAAAAACTTAAAACTAGAGTAAACCTGGTAAGCAGACTGGTCAATTCAAGCTAGGGATCATCAGCCAGTGTGATACGCACTCCGTTCTGGCAGTAGTATTCTCCGTAGCAGAGTATTTCTCATCCGTGTGGATTAATAGTACTCACACTAGCAAAATTGACACCGTAATAAATGAGTACCTGCAGATAGTGTCTGGAACTTTAAAAGCCACTCCACTTCTATGGCTGCCAGTGCTAGTTAATATCGTTCCCGCCAACATACACCGAGAATTAGCGTTGATCAGACATAAGAATCATTTCACAACAGGCGACCAGCTGCCTATTACTGATGTAGTTAAAAATTCATATCACTGCGGATAACCTCTGGAACTTTAAAAGCCACTCCACTTCTATGGCTGCCAGTGCTAGTTAATATCGTTCCCGCCAACATACACCGAGAATCAGCGTTGATCAGGGATAAGAAACATTTCACAACAGGCGACCAGCTGGCTATTACTGATGTAGTTAAAAATTCGTAGCAAAACAACGGTTAAAATCAAGAAAGTCACCTTGGACCCAAAATTTGCCTACTCTAAATAATGCCACTTATGGGTTTAACAAATGACGATGCATCTGCAAAGACCATAGTTCTAACGTCAAAAATGCACGATTGATGAAGGATCCTACTGAGGATGTGCAAGGGATGGATCTACCTCGGAAAAAGCGGCGAATCCTTAATCGACTTAGAACGGGACAAGGTAGATGTACTTATACTATGCAGAAATGGAGAATGGCGAAAACAACAATCTGTACATGTGAAGAACCTCAGCAAACACTGGAACACATTGCAGATATCTCTTTTGATTCGTGAATCTCTGCCGTCAATGTGTTGCTCAGTAGAATCCAAAGAAATGTTACAAAACTTCTCAATTTCCTCACAAATTGTATTCGTAGCATACATATGCCCATTTACATGCTTGCGTACTTCGACCCCGAGATATTCCTCCTTCTGTCTCCATAGATTTCATTAGACTGCTCTATTACGATAGAATTAAATGTTGCTGATCGTTTGATTGTGAAGAAACCATTTTTAAAAATTTTAAAAGTTTGTCCATCCATTGTTTCTTCCAATTTAACCATATCGTGAAGATACAAATGTGCTGATTTAGCAGATAGAAAGAGACTACTTGCATGAAAATTCAGAAGCATTTTTCGCACTGCATTAAGATGTTCTTTAAAATGTCCCATTCTTTCATCACGAATAAAATCTAGAGCTATCGTTAGCATTTCGAAATATTGTACTCATAAAGGAGCAGTGGAACCTTGATATTTTAACCTAGTCAATTTATATTGAAATTGATCAAATAACAAAATCGAGTTATTAACACACCATTCTACATCTTCATAGGAAACATTACGACTAGTCATCTGTTCTAGTAACTCATCTAAAACACAACTTTCAATATTTATGTCTTGAAAAACGATTGTTGATAATGCAAGTCGTATCAGCGTATGACCTCTAAACTTCTTGAATAAGCGTGACCGGTTAACATTTTGTCGACAGAATTTGGAGCATATATTTTACTTAAGACTTCTTCGAGCCCGATCAATCCATTATATATCCTACGCATCCAAGAAAAGACATAAGCATATGAAAATAACCTAGTTTTACAACTATTTTCGATAAGTCTGAGTTTTTATTTACCGCAGCAGTCATTTTACGCGGTTTGGAGTACCGATTTTGATCAAAAGTTATTACACACGGTTTTTTTTTGTCTATCCGTTATACATCATAAAAAGATTCTGTTTGGTTTTCGGTTTCCAACAGTACTCATAAAAAATGACAGCTGTTACAAAACTACTGCTGCAGAATCATATTAAACGCCCATAGATGTACTAAATTGCGTGATATGCATTCGCAGCTTAACCTTTTAGATACACTTACCTATATAAACAAATTATCTAGTAAATTTTACCATAATTGTTTAATGCATGACAGCGCATTAATTAACACCATAGGAGATTACGACATGTCGAGTCTCATCGTACGATATTCTAAATACAAACACGGCAGAATTAAACATAGATTACTTGTTTAAGAATTATTTTCCTATTTACTACGTGTTTTCCCTCTTTACTTAAGTTCTAATTATAATTTATTTTTATTGTTTTCTTGCAGGTTTTTTTTTTCTAATTTTTTCCTGTACTTAAAAGTTTAAAAGTTTAAATTTTAGGTTTTAAATTTTAAGTTTATTACATATACATTAGATGGTTAACTGTTAAGGTGTATATATATATATATATATATGGTACTTAACATTCTTCATTATTCAATTATTCATGTATTCATGATTTTGTTTATATGTTTTGCTTCTTCTTTAATCATAAAAACAATATTTTTGATAATTAGTTATATAAATCATTTAAGAGTTAAATTCTGCAGTTAACCCTGCATTATCGCATATACAGGTAAGCATTCCTCCACTTTCACGCTCTTCTCAAGAAGGATTGAATGTACAAAGAATAAAGAGAATTTTCGGTTCTATAATTTTTGTAATCAACTCAAAAGTTATTTAGAGCAAAAAGAAAAACGAGATATTTGCAAAAACTGATTTTCGTGACCTTTGACCTCGAATTGAGATTCTCTATAAGACTTTCGAGTGGATTTATATAATGCTAAAACGAAATCGTATGCTAATTTTTAGCTGATTACCTCTCTCATTCAGAGATTTGCCTGCTTTTTTAGTCGTATATAACTGTATTATCAGTATTTTCATTTGAAGAGACGATTTACCAACTTATTCGTGGCTATCGTTGTGTAGAGTTGTGTTTTTAACCGGGAAATAGTTGTCAGCAAGAAACCAGACGTTTGCCTGTTCGTCAACTTGTTTTATAGATCCATCGTTACTTATGAATATTTCAAAGTCTTCACTCGATTCACTATTAACATATATATTTTTAATTCGAAAACAAATCGTTATTTTTACTCCGCGCACCTTCGACTTATTTATCAAGGTCAGGTCGAACGTCATATCGTACGTTTCCAAGTCATCGATATATAAAAGGAACATATATAACGAGCCACAAGTTTGTAAGACAGATCATACAATCGTAATCCCTTTCAGTCAGGATCTGCATTATATGGTATACGAAATTTTCACGCTAATAACGTTTTTTTTGTGATTCATGCGAAATGTCTTGACTTGAAAAATATTTTTATAAACACATTGAAAATAATCCACAGTTCACCTGGGAAGTTTTATCGTATAACAAACACCCGTATAAAATTTATTATTTTGTGTCAGAATTTTATAATGTACGACTGAAAGGGTTAAGATGGTAATCGTATATAAACCGTATATGTACAAAATATATACATAAATAAAAAACAAAATAAAAGTAAACACCGAATACGATTCGATCCGACGAATAACAATTGTAGAATATGTAACCTTTAAAATAAAACGTATAAAATGAAAATATATCATTATCATCATCGTCCTGTCGTAGTGACTAGCTATTGTTTGTTTTTTTTTTCACGTACAAAACACTCAAGGCACTAACTATATGCATATGATACGGTTATATGTGTTCTCCGTGATAATTAACAATTTTAATGGGGATGAAAAACTTAATAAAGTACGAGTAGATTTCTAACTCTCGACCGTAGTTGACAATCGAGCACTAGCAATTATACCACTATGAAATTATTATTATTATTATTATTATTTTTATACAATGATTTTGTCATCGCAGATCGTCAGTTTTAAAATGTTAAAAAGTTAAAAATGTAAAATTTATACTAATAAATAATCAAATCTTATTCGTTTAATAGGCTCTGCGAAAACCTATATTTTTTAAAATTATCTATATAATAATCGTTTAATCATAAAATGTTTCCATACGATTTATATATATTAAGTGTTAGAAAATTTTTGATTATCGTTTAAATACATAATAGTATTTTCGTAAAACCGCTACTATATGTATCATCAAATTTTCTACTACGTAAGTTCCGCGTAAAAAAAATACCTCGGTGAAAAAGTACGCATATAATTACGATTACTATTAATATTATTATTATTATCGTAGTTGTGTTTTTATTATTACTATTATTAATTTATGAAACGAATAATGAAGAGATGAGTTACGGGACACAGGATTTATAAAGATTTCAATTTCTTTCTTTGATTTATTTCATTTTTTTACTGCAATAAATTATAAATATCCACACCATCTGTGTATAATTCTAATTAATGGCCGTATTCCACTCACACACACACAACACAAAATTCACATATATATATATATATCTATATAAGTAGATTCTATGATTTCCTTATATGAACACGCTTCTTCATTTTATAAAAGCCATAACCCTTGATATTTTTCAGTATAGATCTCATAAAAAAGGGATGATGAGTATGGGCGCTTGTGTATGTGTGTGTGTTGCATCTTTTTGTGCGCATGTGTTTTTAAAAGCGTATTACAAAATCGTATTCATTTTTCTAATGCTCGACAATTTTACATACTATCTAATATGCGGCCTCATATATTTGTTTTTATATATATATATAATTGTAATCCGGATCCTTTTCACTTTATAATGTAATAAATTAATGAATGATACTTCCAAAATTTAGCCAATGGAATTCTGGTTTTTACATGTTAATTTAAAATAATTATATACATTTTAAATTATACGCAATTCTTGTGAATGGCCCCCGAAATTAACGAGCTTTCTGTATACGTCAGACTCTTTTCAATATATTATTATTTGAAACCTTTTCGGTCTATAAAATTCTTAATAGCCTTTTTAGAAGCCATATTTCTGTACCTTCTAAACGTCTGACAGTGTTGATATTTAAGTTCCACGTTTCCACTTCATACGAAAGTACCGATATAACGTAGCAGTCTGTAACTTTTAGTCTTGGCTGCAAATCGTTTAAACTGTTTTTTAATTTTCTGAAATTTTTCTTCGCTATTCGACAACTTGTTCTTATTTCTTCATCATTGTCTAACTTATCGTTTATTTCGTAATATTAATCGATAACGTGAATTTGGTTTAAATATCTCTTTTACAAAAAACAGATACATTACTCCCAAAAATGTTGTTTTATTATCGAATATTGTTAGCATTTAAAAAAAGTAATAAACAGTTAGAGAGGGACGAGCAAAAACATTATAACACTGGAACGATGAAAACGTACAAGGAAAAACGGTGGATAAGAGGGACAAATAAATTACTATATAGGAAGAATGAATACGTTATACCAGTAATATATAATAAAATACCACAAGAGATTATTGAACAGAAAGTACTAGGGAAATGGAAAAAGGAGGTGAAAGCTAAGAGAAAATATAAACGCATTAGAGTAAGTAATAAAATAAATAACAGTGACGAGAACAGAGTTATGTGTAGAAGTGTCTAGCCGCAGAATTACTGTCTTACAAATATATATAAGAAGATTACAAATAGAGATGGGATGGAGTCTTGGTTTGAAGTCGGATGTTAAGTATAACATACAGTAGGGTAGAAACAAATTATTATTTTTTTTCTTTAATTCAATTAATTTTGTAAGTAATTTAATTAGATTTAAGGGAAAATGTATTTATTTATTATAAGTACTAGAATATTTAATAAGTGTGATTGTATATTTTGTTAATAAACGAGAACACCCCTCCGCTGGTTTCCCGTCCCGCAGAAATACTCAAGTATAGCATCCACACGACACAAGACACGCAATAATTATAAGAACACAACCCATGGATTACACACGCATACATTCAACAATAATATATAATCACACGCAAAGTGAACATTAGCAATAATATACTATCACACACACGCATAATGCTTTATATCAAACATGGGACCGACATGCAAATTGTTATATGTTTAAGATTATAATGTTAATTGAAATGTAAAGGGTATCTGCCGACGGGTAAAACCGGCGGAAACCCGGAATGGGAAAAGGGGATATGTTCTAAATAAATAAAATAAATCGTTATATAAATTTATTTAATATTTAGTATTTAGATTTTAAGATTGTCGATTATTATTACGATAGTTCCTTTGTCGGAAATAACAAAACATTACGAAATATGAAAAACTAAATACGCGTTTTTTAAAATGCGTCTTTAAATATCTTATCATTTATTATTTATTTACTATCGGCACTATACTAATACGACTGAAAATTCTAGTACATAGGAAATAAAAAAATTACACATTTAAATTATCAAACCTGACACTCGAAGTACTAAGATTAAGTTGTATTTTTAGTAAGACTGAAATATATATAAATAAATAAATTTAATTTTAATTAACCGTAAATCACTAACGGAAAAATTTCGTTAATTTAAATACAAAATTAGCGATTTTTTTGCTTGTTACTTTATGAAACTTTTAACGCGAGAAAGATGACATATTTTTTGTTTGACATGCAATATCTAGTTTGACTTTCGAAATAATTTATCTACTATTTTGTAGCTTACGAGACTTCATACAAGTGATTAATCTAAATAAGCACACAGATCTACTTCGGTTAGATATTAAAAAGGCTTCCGACAACGCTTACAGATATCTAGGTAAAAAAAAAAAAAAAAAAATTGATTGCAGGCGATTGTATTGTAGATTAATTAGGTAAAGGCTAATTCCTTCGGTAGTGTCGAGCACACTTTAGTCTCCACCGATGATGTCGTTTGCTTTACAGAAGTGGAACGTAAGGAAATTTGGAAACAGAAATTATTTTATTAATATTAAAAATGAAACAAATAATAGATTGAAATTTGTTACTTTTTTCTGGCTATCGTATTTACTTTATTTATATATTACATCCTTCGATTATGTTACGTACCGACAAAAGATATGCCAAACACGTAATTTATCGTCTGCAATATAAGGTATGCGGAAGTTATTCGAAGAATTTTTACACGCTTATAATATATCGGTTGCCTTGTAGGGGTTCATCTTTTACTTCTTCTCTAATTTTATTATCATGTTGCACACACACACACGTACATAGCGATTACACGCTTGTGAGATATATATATAGATATAAAGTGAATATAAGAAAACGCGCGTGTAATTTTAATTCGTCAGAGTTAATAATCAGAAAACGTTGGAACTTTGACCGTAACTAGTAAATATTCGTACTTGAAATGTGCGGCTGGATAGTTTAAAATTATTATATTTTAGATGTTTTTTTTTTATTTATACGAACTTTCGTCGTATCGCTAATTCTCGCAAAACCATATTATACTCAGATATCTAAAAATAACCGTCACTTTTATTACTTATTCTTTTTTGGTAGACTCGTTAATGAGCGTGGTTAATCTGCCATCGAATTTTATGCTAATTAGCTGTTGCAAGGATGACGTGTGTTGATGTTTAGTGTTTTGAAGCCAATCTGTTCTCCTTCTTTCAGGACTTTTCTTTCCATCTATCCGTGCTCGTAGTATTCAATAAATAACGGAAAAGCAGTTGAAATCGTTACATTTTTATATAAAATGTAAAAAGACTACAAAGCTTCACGCGGTTCATCATTACAATATTGTTAAAAAATTATCGCAAACTGAACTCGGCGAGAAATAATGAAAAAACCGGCATTTAAAAACGTAATTTCCTTTATAAGGAAAATGATAAAACAATCGTTATTTGCAAATAGATAATGGGAAAGTGTCTTTCTACCAGAAATACAAAATATAACATTTTTATGCGTTAAAATTTACTAAACCTCAAATCTAAAATAGAATAATCTGATTATAATATATAAATAATATTATAATAATAGTAATAATATACAATGACGATATTACCTTTTTATACAGTGTTCTTAATATTTAAATCTTGTATCTTAATTTATACGCTAAATGTAAGCAGCTACTTTTGCGATATAGTTTAACTAAAGTGAACCTAATATATAATGTGGCAATTAAGTTTAATTTTGCTATTTTTTCTTATTGTACATATGACATATTGCACGGTAATAGCTGGGACTATGTTTTGTCATCCTGGCTGTTGCCCTTAAATATAAGTACACTCGCAAAGGACTTGAAATATGAATTTAGAACTATTATATGTTGATTAAGTATATAATTTATCTTAAGTATTAATTTTTCTTTTTTTTTTTTTTTTTTAACAGTCCTTTGCCCCTTTATATACACAAATTCTTGTAAATAAATAAATAAATATATTAAAAAATATATATATATATATATTAACTGGTAGAATTATCAATACCTTTTTGCTTTAAAGAAACATTCCACCCGTGTTCTTTCACCAAAAAGTCGCGAAGAATCCTATCCCTACACAAAATCGGGTGTGATGCTATACGATGTATGAAATTCTGTTAATTATTAAGCTATTTTAACAAGTGGACGTAAAAAACAGAAATAAAATCTAAAAGTATATAATTTTGTAAAAGGAAAAAAGAAAAAAGAAAATGTAAAAAAAAAATATTACAAAAACAGCAAAGAGAAAAAAAACATATATTTATAAAATAATCCCATCTAAATTAAGTATTTTTTACATTTTATTTTATTTTTTGTTTTTTTTTTCTTTTATGTTTTTATAAATTGTACATATTTTATATATATTTTTTTATGTCCACTTTCAACAATAAAAACGTTGTAATTTTTTTGTATATAACATTTTAGCGATTTTAACTGCTTTTTTATTGTTTATTTTTTTTTTAAATAAAATTACCGCATTCCACACTGTTCAAATTGTTTAAAGAATTTCATATGATACGACCGAAATACGCTATTTTTCATTGTACGGTTCCTTCTAAAAATTCTGAGAACATTTTTATCTAAAATTTCGGCTGTGCAGGGATGTTGAGTATTCTTATGAAAAATTGGAACTATCCAAAATAATTAGTTATTTCGGTAAATTTTGTGGATTTCTTTTTGTGCGTCCGATCGACGACAAAAACTATAACTACTATGAATCGAGTAATTTATATCCTAAATGATGGCCGATATTCAAGAAAAACTAATCTATAGTCAATTATGTTATATAGGGTTTTCATACCACTGAAGGAACAATACTTTGCCGTAGTTGCACCTGTTGCAGTCCGTCATATTCCATTTTTTCAATACTTACTTCGGTTCAACGTTTAAACGATTCACTCTTTGTGTTCTTCCTCGATCTCTTCTAGTACATGCTTGATGTTTTGCCAACCGCGCAGTGTTGCTCGACAGTTCTTAGAAGACTACGTCTGGACTTTAATCACGGTTCTGCTAATTTATCATATTCATGTAACGGGTGGCGGCTATCATTTTCAACTTTCGACCTTTCTTTTATTTCAATCACACCTCGTCTTATGTCTGAGAATGGCGATTCCACTAAGCTCGTCTAATTTCTCCGAAGGTGTTCGGAGAAATTAGACGAGCTTAGTGGAATCGCCATGTTGATCGCAAAACAATCGGTTATCAATTTACATGCTTGATTTAAACCTACATCCACCTTTTTTGCATGTGTTTAACAGAGTGCTAATGAGGATGTTCATGGATTAGCACTCCAGCTACTGCCTACTAATTTAAAACCGGTTCATACCTTTATCCGGTGTACTTATCGGTTTTGGGGTGTGGCCATTCCTTGTATTGTTTCTATTGAGTCTTTTTTCTAACTAAATGTTTTTTGTTTTTTTTTTGTTTTTTAAATAACGATCTCTTTCGAAAGAACCTTGAAATCTGTCTACAAATTGATGGTAATAGGCTTTCTTGTTTAATTTGAAATTCTTATAGTACGAATTTATTGTGTTTTTTTTTGTCCATGGTAACCGTAGGTACACATCGATAGCACGTAATTTTATTAATCTTTTCGATTCATTTTCGAATGGTGGTATTAACGGTCCATGATGACAACTATACGTCGCTACTGGGAATATTAGTGTCAGGATCGGATAAAGTTTAATATATTTGATTATTCCACGATCTGTCTATAATTTTAGTTAAAATGTTCTTAATGATTCTTATCCTGGTTTCTTTTTTTATTTCAGTTTCGCATTATTGTTGTTTAAATATTTCGACTAAGATAATTTACCTCCTCTTTGTTGTAATACCTTTTATGTGTTGAAGTGGTTGCAAGCTTTTATTCTGCCTGTCGAGAACCATTAAACAGCATTTAATCCTCGTGCTTTGGCGAAATTCCGCAATGTTCATCTTTGAAATCACCGGAATCACCGTGTTTATCTGTTCCCTGTCTCCTACGTTAATGTAGTTATTACTTTATTTTTAATCGTCGTTGTTCATTTCAAGATATTGGAACAATAAAAGCCTAGAACGTACACTTTGATACAAAAGTATTATGTATTGTGTCACTGATAATGTGCTTTATCGCTATGTATGGCAACTAGCTGTAATTAGAGTTAACAATATAGGTATGAGTGAACGGTCGAATCTCTATAAAATAAAATTTTGTTACAAGTTTGTCAATAAATATTTTTCTTTCGATCGGTTTGTAAGATTATTATTACGATTATTATTAAATTTAAAAATCGATTTAACGCATTATAAATGACGCCGTAGAAATTTTTTCTTTAAAATTATTTTAGAACATTTGCGTCTTAAAGTCGGTTATAAACTATTTATTAAGTTAGCGATGCAGGTTTTGGTGGTGGTTGCAGTTTATTTGATTTAAGCTTCGTTTCTTTGATTTATATTATTATTTATATCTCGATAAAGAATCTTGTTTTATTTCGGTACGTGTAGATGATAATTGTTGTTTCTTATTTTAAATGTAAAAATACACTTTTTATTTATTTATTTATTTTAGCGTCTGTAAGATGCTGTAAAAGATTTTTAATTTTGTTCGGGTTATCTTCCAGTATTGTTTTTATTGTGCCATAGTTTTTTTTATTTATTTAATACACGACCGCGATGCCAATTTGGCGAGTACAATCTTAAATTTAGATTATATATATAATATATATATACTATATTCTAATACGCTTTCTCATAGCACAATTAACGTAGTTAACGAACGAACAACAGTTTGATAAGTTTAAACCTTTTCCATCATTAATAATTATTTCATTATCAGTAATGTAACCATTTATATTTTAAACGTACGTCGCTAGTATAAGTACATTCAAACAAGAAATGACAAACGGTATCGGGAACATCTAGTGCACAGAATTCACAAATATTAGAGGATATAATTTTAAAACGCTCCAGATATGTTCCAAAGTTACCCCATGACCAGTAAGAACTTGACTTATATAAAAATTTAACTTCAATAATTTCTTCAATTTAATTCTTTCTCTAATATCTTTTAAAAATTTATACGTTAATCTACCGTTACTAATCTGTCTTGTCATATATTTAAAATTACCGTTGTAATTAGCCTTTTGAAATTCGTAATATTAACCGTATTATCATAATGTAAATTTACGTTAAATTTTTTATTAAATTGATCTAATATGTAATAGCGAGTTATAAATGAAGATTTAAACATTTTAAATTCTGATGACAACGAATCAGCCGGTAATATTCCAGTAACAACCGGAGCTGCCGCTGTCGACACGGTTCTGTATAAAGAACCAACGCTCAACAGCAATTTTCTCTGAGATTTTAAAATTTTATTCGTAGCGGAAACGCTAATATGTTTAATATATATAATGGAACAATAATTAATGATATATAGCACCGTTATAAACTATAACCCTATTATTATAATTAACACCACCAATATTAGGTTGAATCGATAACAACATATAAAACATTTTATTAACTTTATCGATTACGTACTCTATATGCTTATTAAATTTAAGTTTGTAGTCTATGATTACTCCTAAGTATTTAAAGTGCTTAACAATAGGGATAGATATAGTTTAGATTGTATTTTATACGTTGGCTTCTGTTTGTGTGTATTCTAATAGTATGTGGTTTATATTTAATTGCGAATTGCATTCATGGCAGATGGGTGGGGGTTCTCGTTAAGTAGGTGTGAAGTAAGTAACGTGTGTCCTGTGCGTAGTCTAGCTAGCGTTTTTTCGGGTTTTCCTTGGAGATAATGCTATTGACTATGTGTTTTAGGTTGAAAGTATCTGTATTTGTGTTTTCGATGTGTTGCTGAATATGTTGAAGAGTGCTATACGAATCTGTGCATATTATATATTTATTTTAGATATGTATTTTAAAGCTTTATAGATTGCAAGAAGTTCTGTTGTAAAAACTGATACTGACTCGGGTAAATGATATACTTGGGATTGGTTGGGTGTAAGATTGGCCGATTTTTTTCTTGGTTTATAAACTTAGATACATTAGTATATATAATCACCGTACTTTTCTTCCAGAATGTTGTAGAAT
The DNA here is from genome assembly GCA_032883995.1 of Coronaproctus castanopsis. NCBI lineage: Eukaryota > Metazoa > Arthropoda > Insecta > Hemiptera > Monophlebidae > Coronaproctus > Coronaproctus castanopsis. The sequence goes on along the minus strand of CM065053.1, from coordinate 102,960,098 downwards.
TTTGATTTGAGAATATTTGTAGGTGTTAAGTGTTTCTTATATTTTTCCAGTTCTGTGTTTATTGTTTATCCAAGGTGATATTTTTGGAGCGTGGTTTGTTTTGATTTGTTGTAATTGATATTGAAGTTTTGCTAATGTATTGTTAACGCGTTCTGATAGGGGGTTTAGATGCATTTGGTTTTTTTAAGAATGTGTGATGAAATTTATTCCTTAATAAGGACTGAGATATCAGATTGGATGGTGCGCAAATTGATTGTGTGTAATATTTTTAACGCTAATATTTGTATTCTGTATTGGAGTGGTAATATGTTTGCGTCCACTGTGTTTAAGGTAGTGTGAAAGACTCTCTAGGTGATTCTAAGAGATAAATTTTGAACAGAATTGAGTTTTTTTTAGTGTGGAACAGGTTGCACTATCATATATTATACTGGTGTAGTCTAATCTGCTTAGCATGTAGGATTTGTATAATTGTATTAATGTTTTTCGATCAGATCCCCACGATAAATTATTTAACATCCTGAGCATATTTATTTTTTTCAAACGTCTTATTTTTAGTTTGATTTTCCTTCCAGTTAAGTTTCGGGGTCCAATGTTAGCCCTAGTATCTGAAGGGAATCTGCCTTTTCTATTTGTATTGTATCCATGTTTAAGTTTGGTATAATTGTATTTCGTTTTTTGCCGAATGCTATGCGCTGAGTTTTGAGAAAGTAAATCCTTGAGACCTGATCCAATTATTTAAGTCATTTATTGTATTTTGTAATAAAAGTTCAACAAATTTTGAGTCTCGGTTTGTGTAGTATATTATTAGATCGTCAGCGTAGATGCAGTAGCTTACTGGAGTTGGTATATGTTGTTTAATATTAGTCATGGTTATAATGAATAGCGTAGGGCTAATTACAGATCCCTGATGGGTACCATTTTCTTGAATTTTGGTATAAAATATAATCTATTTTTACTTGAAATTTCCGGCGGTGTAAAAACATTCCAACTGAATATCGGTAAATTTACTCTAAATTCATAATTCTTTGTTTCCGGAGTTTATCGAAAGCCTTTTCTAAGTCGAAGCTAACTGTAATTTTATTTTCTATTAAATCATTTTGTATATCTGTTGTAAGTTTGACTAATAAACCCTGAGCGCTTCTTTGTTTCCTGAAACCGAACTGTAAGGGATGCAAGAGTTCTGAGCTTTCTAACTGCCACAGGAAATTATTATTAACAATTCTTTCGAGTAACTTGCATAAGGTGTTTGTGAGAGAAATCGGTCTGCAGCTAGCCGGGTCTAATACGTTTTTTGTTTCGTTTTGGTACCGATGAGCCACTCTCCACGCCTCTGGAAACGACTGAGTTTGCAATATTATATTAAAAAAAAGTGCAAAACGGCTTCTTTAGAGGATGAATTAAGTTGTTTTATCATGGAAATGTAGATTCCGTCTGGACCGGCGACTGAGGGCCGCATTATCTTTAGAGCGGTACTAAAATTCGTCTTTAGTTATGGTAACGTTATAGTTGAGGTCAGTTTTTGATGTGAAATCGGGGGCATTAGTACTTTCTTCTATTTCTTTGTGTTTTCTAAATTCGTCAGGATAGTTTTGATTAGATGATACTTGGTAGAAGTGGTCAGCTAGAACGTTTATTTCTATTTTATCATTTTTTTATTAGGGGGGGACCTGCTTTTATTGTCGTTATTGGTTCAATTGCGCGTGTATTCGCGATTTGTCGGATTTGTTTCCATAATTTCTTAGAAGATGTAGACGCGTTTATTGTTTCAACAAAGTCTTGCCAGTGATTGCTTTTCGCTTCGCGTACTTTTATTCGGGCTAGTGATCTGGCTTTTTAAAATTTGATTCAATTTTCGATTGTTGGTTGACGTCTGTATTTTGATAGGATTTTATTATTTTCTTTAATTAATGACCGGAAGTCTTCAGATCACCACGTAGCATATTGTTTTCCTTTTGAGTTTTAAATTTTGGAATAGAACTGGCGGCAGCTTCTCTTCCTTGTTGTAAAATGTATTTACATGTCAACATTGTGAGAAATTTTATTTTGTTCAATATTAACTACGCCGGTGTATAAAATCTAGTCAGCTTTTGCTATGTTCAAATTTTCGGATATACAGCTTTCACTGTCCATTTTAGAGGGAAATTTGAGCACTATATGTTGCGGGAAATGATCACTGGCAAACAGATCTGAATCTGTTTTTAGTGCATATAATGGAAAATGCTTGGACTGCAGATGCTTAGATCGATTACTGAGTCACTGCCGTTATTGTTGAAGTAGGTCGGACTACCTGTATTTAATAAACATATATTTGTTCGGTTTATGATGTCTTCGATTAATTTACCCCTGGAAGCGGTCTATTTTGATCCCCGTATACTGTTATGCGCGCATTAAAATCGCCAGTAACTATAAACGGTTTTGGTAGTTGAAGGGAAAATTTGAGTAAATTTTGTAGGGTGATTTCGTCGTTTTTGCGCATGTATATGGAACACAAAGTTATCGGGAGGCCAGAGACGTGGATAAAAGCTGTAACATTTTCAACATTGATATTTAGTTTCACTTTCTCGGAAAATAATTGATTTGATATTGCTAAAAGAACACCTCGGCAAGCTACAGACTCGCCGGTGTAATCTGTTCTGTATATTTTATGTTGTTTTAAGTTTACTGAGTCCGTGAGTTTTAATTAAAGTTTCCTGTAGACAAATTAATTAATATTTCTAATTCCGGGAGTTTGTTTTTAATGCTATATTTAGGTTCCACGATATTATTTTATTCAAGGAAAGATACTAGTGCGCGAATGAGTATATTTTTTACACGTTAAATTTCAAACGGCTTAAATTATCTTGTACCAGATGACGGAGAAAGGAAGTCACCGTACAATCTAGCCTGTCAACGTTTAATATATACATCAATTCGACGTCCAATAATTGAACACAACCCAGGGGATTCGCGTGGAAATCGAATAAAGCCTTGAAAGAAAATATTATCCCTCGTGAGTTGACAAATTCTCGTGGCGGATTATGGCTTAGGACCATGAGGCCCTGATTTTTAAAGAGGACGGAATGTTGGACTAGGCCTAGGGCGATATCATACTTAAATCCGCAACTGATTTCAACAAAATGAAGAAATTCGCGCAGATTTTTTTAAGTTTCGATGGTCACGAACAAATGGATCGACGTATAGAACAACTACAAAATCACTACGTCGACATCGAATCTGCTCAACACTTGTTGAATACAATAAAAAGTTTGTTTGTGCTAACATTAAAAGCGTTATATTTGTCTGTTAAGTTTTATATTTAATGTATGAAACAGTCACATCGGATTACATTCGGAATATGTTAACTTACACTTACCTATTAGGACTACTATTACTTATTTAATCGAACAAAAAGATAAAAATAGAAATATCCGTGTCGCAATATATTTAATGAACGGGTAGAGACTGGTTTACTGGAAACTACTTGTTTATTAAATATATCGCGATACTCTATGAGGAATATTTTTATTTTTATTTATTTTTTTGTTTATTTTCAATTTAAATAAGTACGTCGTCGGAATGGTCTAGTGGTCAAAGCACGGACTTCTGTATGGAAGGTGTACCATAATACGATCGACGACGCAAAAATTATCATCGGAAAATAAAAATATAAATATACACTATGCAACAAAATATGTATAGGTAAGTAGTCGCCTACTCCAATACGGAGACAGCACCTAATAACGATGATGATCATCTAGGAAACAAACAATACAGAAATACGTTTTGAAAAATCTTCGGATTATAATAAACATCGTTAAAAAAATTAATAAATTTTTAATTTTATTTCGGTATTACTAACTTATGGCTTAAGAATCAATTCGCTGATACGAAAGAAAACAGTAATCACAAATCTAAATGCTGTTAGTCCAACATCAAATTCTACACTTGCTCATCAGTGTATAGCAGGAATGTTCACGTTATTATATTTAGTAAGGTCCTATGGATAGCCAAACAGGCTACGAATAAGATGGGAGGTTATAATTTAGAGGTGTGCAAATAAATCAAATTCAAATAAATCGATAATTCTGCGCTTACAGAAGAACAAGGCGTCATGCTTAATTTACCGAATGTCATGTGTCCAATGAAGTTATACATCATGATTTAAAAACGCAGATACCGTTGAAGAAACTATCCATAACCAAGCTCAGAAGCACTTCAGCCGCTTGCGTATTCATCCAGATCAGCTAGCAGCATCAGTTGTGACTAACAAGGACAAAGATAAATTATCTAGTTTTATAGTTTCATAGTTTGTAAGGTTAAAGCATCGCGTGATGCACCCCGCACGTGATTATTAATAGATATTATTTATTAGATAGTCCCTCAACTGGCTAGTTATAAACTTGCATTTGAAAAAAAATATATTTATAAAAATAAAAAAAGAAAAATTATATTCAAAAACGTGTAACTCCCGTAAACGACGCATTATATGCTATGCGATGTGGGTAGCGTTCCTCTATCTACGCAGACGTAGACATAGACTAAATTTCAGCGCAGTCCCTTTATTCCTTAACTGCTTCAGGTCTGTTATATTAATTTTTAATATTTTTAAAAAATTGATTACTATATTTATTCGTACATATAATTTTCTTCGTTACCTGAGTAGGAGTATTTATTATTTACACTATATCACATTTTTTTTTGTTCAATTTACAGGAAGTTTTGCCAACTGGCCATAACTTACCGTGGCAAGTCTGGCGATCACTCAACAGACTGAAACTCGAACCACGCGATGTAAAGCTAATCTCAGAAGATGGGGCATAGAAGAAAACGATAAGAGCAATTGCGGGGAAACACAAACTTATGACCACCTGCTCCAATGATGAATAAGAACTGTGATGCAGATGATCTAACTGCAGTAAACGATAAAGCCGTCTACGTCGCTACATATTGAGCTGAACCATCGGAAAGTAAGTACAGTTTTTCGTTGTTACCATACTGAGATCAACTTTACATTGCGTTTGTTCTCCGATACAGATTTTATGTTTTCTCGATGGTTTTGTCAGTTTTTTCCGGTATAAATTTCGAATTCTGAATTATAGTTGTTTTCATCTGCTCCATTTTTATTTTACTAACTTATGGGAGTATAATTATTGACCGATGTGAGTAGATTTTTTTTTACTATTTAGCAAAAAATATAACGAAAAATGGAAAAAACACAAATAAACAGTTACAGATACGCAGGGAGTGTAATAACTCAGGATGGAAGGAGCGATAAAGGAATATCTATTCGAATTAGTTTAGCGAAAGTAGCTTTCAGTAAAAAAAGTTATTACCAACGTCAAGTAACATAAGGTTATATACACTTTCAATTACAAACATCTTTGTTGACTGTTGAGAACTGGCAGAGACGTTGGCGTATCAGGGTAAACGAAAGCAAATGTACGCAGGTCGATTTTACATTGCGAACTTTTTCGAACCAACCGTTGAAAATAAGTAGGGTAATTATTAGTCGAGAAGAAGATATAAAATAGCTAGGAATTTATTTAGATAGCAAGTTAATAAAAGTTTGTTTCGACTTATGGTTTAGTGTTGTGCGAAAGATTCACGCTCTCGGAGTGAGGCTATAAGATTGATCATCATCTTGACACGTATTTAACCGTACTTTATACTGAGACTTAAACATTCCATATGTGAGAGATGAGATCAAACGCACTGTTAAGCAATATACAAGTTGTTTGGAAAGTCATTAAAACGTACTGGTGTAATCAAGTCTACTTGACAACAGTCTGGATGTATCTAGGCTAAAACATAGTCGACCGTTTGATCTAGTCTAGTTTTACTATAACACAAGGTCCATTCCTCGATGTTAACCAAGAGTCCAATTGCTAGATTGCCATCTGGCCAGATGTAATTTTGGTATTTATTAAATTTAAAAAAAGAAAAAAAAAGAGACTAGTTATAAAGTTTACCGACTAATCTACGGATTAAGAAAAAGCTGCGTAATCTTTTTCCTATTAACGAAATTTGTAAACTATTTTTTCATTCTTATGTCGAACTTCTATACAAATTAGTTAATGTACTGATTTATATTTTCCTATTAAATTAATAATAAGAAATGTAACTTCGGATAGAGGTAGTATTTAATAATTATAAGTTCTCAGCGATTCGTATCTTATTTGCCGCAATATACCACCGGTTATTTATTTATTTATTTAAATGCAATAAAAATAAACATCGCGATCGAAACTGATAGTTTGCTTACTAAAAACGAATCGAAATGTGTGTAGTCGATCGTAATCGTCTAATAATAGTGTGAAAAATTCGTCTAATAGGGAAGTCAGAAATATACGCGCTACACACAGATAATAAATAGGCTATTTTAGTCGGATTTGGGCAAACCTTTTTTTGTTTTACTCCTAATCATCCTCTAATTATACCGTATACGATGGGTCTATAAAAGGTTTTGGTAGTTGAAGGGAAAATTTGAGTAAATTTTGTAGGGTGATTTCGTCGTTTTTGCGCATGTATATGGAACACAAACTTATCGTGAAGCCAGAGACGTGGATAAAAGCTGTAACATTTTCAACATTGATATTTAGTTTCACTTTCTCGGAAAATAATTGATTTGATATTGCTAAAAGAACACCTCGGAAAGCTACAGACTCGCCGGTGTAATCTGTTCTGTATATTTTATGTTGTTTTAAGTTTACTGAGTTCGTGAGTTTTAATTAATGTTTCCTGTAGACAAATTAATTAATATTTCTAATTCCGGGAGTTTGTTTTTAATGCTATATTTAGGTTCCACGATATTATTTTATTCATGATTAATTTTATTTGTAGAGTTACTGAACGTTAATAGCTTCTAAACTCGCGGTTGAATTGTTACTTTTTTGTTGTTGTTATTAATTAATAAATTGCGTTTAAATATCTCTTATTAAAATTCATATTAATGTCGGGATACTATTATAGCAAATCCTTATTTTTTTTAATGACAATCTGAATAATATTTATATTTTTATCGAAAAATTATTAATATATTTATTCAAAAAAATGTATATATTTTAATTTAACGTGTATAATAATAGATGTTAGAAGTGATTGTGAAAGTGATGTCTAATAAATAGATCAATTTAAATTTACAGCAATAATATATAGGACATTAAATTCATTATTAACTTAGTTTATATTTATACATACAGTTTAATTGTACAATGTGTAATTTTTAAATATTCATACATACAGTAAAACTTATTTTATTCGTCACTGAATCTATGACCTGAGCCTGCACTACCCACTAGCGAAACAACGAGAACGGTTGAAATCGTGAAGCTTTGCAATGACGGTCTGCTTAACAATGACATTTGAAATTTTGACCGATGCGGTATTGTATCTAACGTTCAGCAGTCCGATAATGGCGAAATTGACAATCGGAGTGCAACCAAAACTCAGCAATCAGTCATCGGGAAGTTGAATCAATATTACACAAAGTGCATTGATTGGTTTGAAAGAATAGAAGAGACAAACTTTACACAGATCCTACTTCTTAAGAAAATACGGAACATTATCGCACAGAAGCACATTATCGATTTCGTTAAGGACGTCGTCTACGTGTAAAAAGTAAATTCTTTTATTATCGGTAATTTTTAGCACGTTAAAAAGTAAACGTTTTTTTTTTCAATATCCTACTTGTGTATTATTATTATTATTTACCGTTTTCGTTTAATGATAGAATCGGCGCCGATACACGGATAGAGTTCTCAATTTCGTTTCTCTGTTTGCATACAGTGGTAAATGTAATAATTAACTTTTTCTGCAGACCGAATCCTACAAATGTGTCACTGTCTTTTCAACCGTGTAACCGACATTTCAGGACTGACGCGGTTGCTGTCTATCATTGTCGGTCTTCTGGTTTTGTCTCTCATTATCTTCTTTGCCGTTATTATCTGTCATTTCGTATCACTTAAGCTTTATTATAATATTCGTCGTAATAACGGCCAGAATTATTATTATTAATTATCGCTATTATTATTAGTATCTAGGTTTGTTCAGTTTTCCTTCTTTTATATATCTATATATATATATATAAAAATCAATGCCACTTTTCGTTGTAATTTTATAACTCAAGAACGGGATCACCTATCCAAACAAAATGTTTAGGCTTTGTTCAGACTATTTAGTAGATGGTTTATGTGAAGTTTGCACAAAATTGGTCGAGCGGTTATTCATTTATCACATTTTTTGTAACAAATGAATTCAATAAATGGTGTACAGTATACGGTTGATTCACCTTAGTATTCTACTGAGAAAATTACATCATAAATGGCGAGTACGTACTATTATTTCCTGTTGTTAGTTCGAAAGGAATGAATGAATTTTGTCAAATTCAAAAGGAGGAGTTTGTTTGATACCGCGTATCCCTATGATTCCAACTGATATGCCATTTGAGTTCAAACGATTTATCCTGTGCGTTTATCATTTGCGATGTCCATCAACAAGGCCCAAGGGCAAACACTTCACGTTTGTGGTGTGAATTTGGAGGAATCATGTTTTTCACATGGCTAACTTTATGTTGCCTGTTCCAGAGTCGGTACGCCCAGCTGTTTGTTTATTCGTGCTCAGAATGGAAAAACAACAAATATTGTTTATCCAAATGTTTTGGATTAAGTTTTAAAATAGCTAGCAATTAATAAACTATTTTTTTGTTTGAATAAATGAATTTGATGTTCAAATTAAATTTTTTTATTATTTCACTTTATACGTAGCGAAGCACGTACCGGGCCGCTAGTATATATATATATATATATATATATATATATATATATATATATATATATATGTATATATATATATATATATATATATATATATATATATATATATGTATATATATATATATATATATATATATATATATATATATATATATATACATAAAATCGTGATTTTTCGAAAAATATATTTAGACACAAATCACATACCATTAAAAATCGTCACATACATATAACTACTTTAATAATAAATTTATAGAGTTATAACCGAAAATGTCAGTTTTGACAAATATCGGAAATGAAAGGCGACTAAGCGAATTAAACGCCCGTTTGTGCATATCCTGCCTATTGGTGATGAACTTAATAATTGTGCTCGTCCAGATACTGAAAAAACCGAATTGTTTTCTAAGCACTTATCTCAGACTTTTGAACAATACGATATTGTGTCTAATATAGATCCAACTCCAGTTTATCAAACCGAATAAGGTGGGTTACTCCCGTTGAGGTAGCAACGGAAATAGATAAAAATTTAAATCAAAAGAAGGCTTCGATGAAATATCTTCAGCTATCTTGAAAGAGCTGTCACGTACATAATTCATGTTTAGGATTAGAGTACGTTCTAACTTTTTTAAAAGTTGCACAAAAGAAAATGTTGAAAAAACCTAACAAACAAGCTAGAGAGGGTCACTTCATGTAGGCCTATTTCGCTTTTGCCAGCCATATCAAAATTCTTTGAAAAATTAATATTAAAAAGATTACTGCCGATTATAGAAGAGGATTTGCCACTTCATCACAGTTTGGATTTAGAAGACACCATTCAACCATCGATCAAGTTATTAAAATAATCTATTCAGTATTATAAAAATATTGTTCCGCGGTGTTTTTAGACGTGGCACTGTGGCACGATGGACTTTAAGTTAAACAAACAACTGACTGGAAACTTATGTCGATTGCTTAAATCATACTTGACCGATAGAGAGTTTCATTTGGCCTACGATGAAACGAAGTCAGCTTTTTACAGAGTACACGCAGCAGTTCTTCCACAGGGGAGTGTCCTCGGATCTCTCCTATACCTCCTATACACGCGCGATCTACCAACGTTGATAATGTAACAACGGCAACATTCGCAGACGATACCGCAATGCTGTCAATGCTGATTTCAGCGAGGCAAATGGTAAAATTCAACAGCATTTAAATCTGATTAAGAAAATGGACCTGGGACTGAAAGATAAAACTAAATAAAGCGAAATCATTCCACGTTCTTTATGCAGACAGTAGGTATCGAGTATATTTTGGCCTATTCCGTGAGCTGATTCGGCTAAATATCTCGGAGTGCACTTGGACGCCAGAATGTCATGGAAAGTTAACGTAAAGATGAAAGTGTTTCAAATCAAGTGCGGAGTGCAAGATTTATACTGGCTCATCGGTAGACGTTCTGTATTGGATGTACAATGTAAACTATTACTCTATAATCAAGTTATAAAGCCTATATGGAGTATAAGTTTTCATTGTGGAGGTGCGCTGCCAAGTCTAACTGGAATCTTGTGCAGAAACGGCAGAACATCATTTTACTCGCAATTATGGATGCCTATTTGTACTCACGAAATGAAGACATTCATAAGGATTTACATATGAATTTTCTCGATGATGTTATACAAGAGTTTGCATAAATACAGAAGCTCGTCAAATTGTAGATACCAAAAACGATATCAGACGACTTAAACGTCGCCATAATGTTAAGTAATTCAAAGACTTCTACTCGCTGAAGTATAATCCCATACATGTTCACCTTTATTTTTTTCCCTATTACTGACATTTATGTACTTATTTAATAGTAGTATTAAGATAGTATATAACAATATTTTATTAAACAAAAAAAAAATTTCTGCAGAAGAATTTTAGAATGTTTCGATCGCATTTTTATCCTTAAAATAGTTCTTTCGTGGATTAAAAAATAATACGGTAGCTTACATCGAAGCGGTAACCGCGATATAAAATTTTAACAACATATTAGATAAGGAGAAAATTATGGCGCGTGTTTTTTCCTATACATTTTTCTCGCGAATTATATCCATTGTCAGGCTAGTTTAATTTTTATTTATAAGAAATATGACATAAAGAATTTAGGTTATCAGCTCGATAATTATTAACTATTCTATATATGTTTATTAATAGACCGGTGTTGTTTTCCATTTTATCTGCGGCGTAATGCTGGGCTCTGAAAAAGACTATCCGGTTAACATATTCGAAATATATCGTTGAAAACGAATGCTCAGAGTGAAAAGAACCAACCTTTCGATATTAAAAGATATCAAGATGGATCACACAGCTTTGAGAGATTGTACAAAGTCGGTTAGCAACTTTCGTTATGCGTCATACGACAGGATGGATTAGAAAAAACGATTCCGACTGGAATGGGGGAAGGTCGTCGAAAAATAGTAAGAAATCCAATAAGATATTTGGATATAGTAAAAACAACCGTCGTTGCTTTGTCACTACGTAAGCTGATAGATGTGGCAGCAGATAAAACTGCATAGCGAATAAACACGTTTGCTTGGGATAATCCATAGTGTCGATAGATGATGATATATTTTTGTATTTTATTTTTTATATCCACTCGATAATAGCTTAATAGCCGAAAAGCTTTATGGTCTTTTTATATGTAAAGAAATTATGTATGTTTATTTTTAAAAAATTGCTAAATTCTACATCAGTTTAATTTGAAGTAATAGTAAATTATTTGTAAACGTGCACTACCGGTAGGTAAATAAATTCGACCCGGCGAGTTGGCTGCTACATGACGAGACAGATTTGAATTCGTTCATTACGATAGCGATAAATCTCGATGGCGTTGTTTAAGGCCTAATTACTAACGAGTATATTTTCTTCGTGCGTTTTATTTCGATCGTTGCGTTGTCTGTCTGTCTGTTTATCGAATTTTGTTGCGTGATTGATCGTTTCGGTTCCTTGCCATTAATCTCACTTTTCTCTTCCGATCATTTGTTTTTCTATTTCCGATCATATTCGTCTTTGTTCATAGACTAACATTATTTTAACGTCGACTTATAGGCCACCGCGTCTGTTATTAAAATTAATTACCTTTTCAATCGACGCATCTAATCGTGATCATCCATCTTCGAGAACGGAACAGAATTCTCGTTTTACGTAATTTATGTATATATATATATATATGGTAGAACAAGCGCACCCAATCCTATATATGTATACAACACAAAACACACACGCGTACATACATAAGGTCGGGTAATATATTAAAAATTTATTTAAAATTATAACACACATTCCTAAGTCACGTGTGCTACACAACGAGATTTCGCGGCATTGAGTTGGTGAACTTTTAAACGACCCTTAGTTATTGTTTAACAGGTGTACGCGTTTATTCAACGACTGAAGCACCATGTCAATCCTCTAGCTGCCGACCTCAAAGATAACCCCGTACAGTTCCGACACCTTAAAAGACCCACGCAATTAGAACTGTTTAACCGGTTTTAATTAAGGACTAGTAAATTTAAATTGAACATCAACGCTACTTATTATTCACTTAGGATAAATTATACGCATATTTAACGGGGAAAAACTTTTCTTCGTGAGTGGTTTACGTAAGTATGTGCTATCATATTTTAAAAAAATCTCGAAATTACACTTTGGAATGTAAAGACGTGATACACATCTCACTCAAAATGAGTTGGAAGCATATTTACTAGATTCTGAAGATTCTGACTACACAGATTCCGAATTAGGTGATTTCAATAGCAGTGACTCGAACATTCAGGATGATGTTACATCATCTGAGATTTTCAGATTTTCATAAACAGTCATAAATATATTACTAATAACATATTCTATTTTCCATATTATATTTTCATAAGCCGTCGTCTATTCATTAATTTCATTATTAGGGCGAGCGTAGAGTCCTATACTATGCAACAATTTTACATTTTTGTTCTGGGTTGTACAAAAAAACTATTGTACTTCTTATATTTGAAATTTAACTCATACGCACAAAGTACAAAATTTCTAACTTTATTATCATACGAGCGCTATTCATCTTCTTGAGTCGTCTTCGTTATTTAAGGTTGGCGTCCACATCTTTCATTACTTCAAACCATGCTAAAAGATTTCCTATTCCGGCAACTGTCAACCACTCTTAGATATTTGAAATCCACGACGTCCTTCTGCGGCAAACACCACGAACACCTTCTATTGCTCCCATCAGTATTATTTGGAGTAGTTCGTGTTTTGGTCCCCGCATCAAATGATTAATTTTCTTTAATTTTACCAATCTGGTCATTTTCCAATCTTTTTTTCATTCGTTTCATAACTTCTTTATTTGTTATTTTTGTTCTCCATTATATTTCTAGTAATCGTCTGTAAAGTCAACGATTCTAATCGTCTTTGTATTTGTTCAGCTTTTAATGTCTAAGTTTCTGCCACGTACAACTGCGTGTATAAAACACAGTAACTATTCTTCACCGTAAATTTAATGTTGCGACTTCGCAGAAAGTTACTTAGTTTTTGTAACCGTCAGCGCGCCATTTCAATTCTAGATTTTATTTCTAATTTTGATGAGCTTCTAGTTGTAATTCAACAATCGAGATACTTACATCTATCCGCCTGCTCTAATATTGTATTCTCAATTTTTATTGTTTTTTCTCTATCAACTTTTGTTTTTGCCGCATTAATAATCAAATTGAATTCTTTGCAGGACAGATTTATACGATCAAGTAACTGTTATAGGTGTTCTTGCTGATATAATTGTTTATTAAAACACCATTGATTTTTATACCTTCTGTCGCATTATCTAACGCTTCTTTAAATATTATTTCTAAGTATAACGAGCGTTATTGCACACATCCATATATATATATATATATATATATATATATTTTATTTTTTATTTATCAATTTTTAAAAACATAATAGTTACACTGCTACAAAATATATCACGGATACCGAAAACATGATTCTTACTCCGTATAATATAAAGGCTAGAATATAAAGTCAGATATAATAAAGAACAAGATAAAATCACAGGAAAAACCACCACCAAAACCTGCATGCTAATAACAAAGCTAAAACATTAAAATTAAAAGATTATACATATTTTAACATGTAGTACTACTAGTAATCAATAATTGTATATGTAATACCTAGTACATAATAGTTTAGTTAATAAAGAGCCGGTGACACATTACAACAACGTATGTTTAATCCGTTTATGCTTATAACGCTTATATTTTAATTGTAAACTAGTTCTAGTATAATCACCTATATCATTAATTATTTTAAATTTACTAAATCTGCAGGAATCAAACAATTTTTTTGTATGGCGCTTAATTACATCATCTATACCTGGTAAATGTAAAATACGATGCATGCGGTCAGTCCTTGTAAAAATAGGGAGACTAAGTATTAACCTACTGCAGTCGCTGCAAGCATGACGTGTTAGATCTGGAAGTGTACGACCAGATTGGCAAGCATATAGCATAATGGGCCTTACAAAAGACTTATATATTAATAATTTATTAGCAGAATTAACCTAGCAACGTTTATTAAAAACTGGAAATAGTTTAAAAAGTGATGCATGTACTTTGTTAGATATGTATTCAATATGTTTGGTGAAAGTAAGACCTATAACAGTTGATAAATTTTGTCGAAAGCCAAGTTGTTCTAGAAAAATATTATTATCATCCGTAAACTTTTTTAGTCTGTTTAAAATAATTTTTTCGGACACTTTATTAAAGTTACTGATTAACGATAACGGGCGTAAGTTTTTAGGATCGGATATATTTTTACCAAGTTTAGGTACTGGGATTACTTGAGTTAGGAAAATTTGATAGCAGTAATATAGAATTCATTATGGTAGTAAATTTGACAAATCCCTTCCTCGGCAAATTCTTAATAAGTACTACAGAGATATTATCCAGCCCTACTGCGTTTTTACTTTTAATATTTTTTATAACGTTACGTATTTCATCAACCGTAGTCAAGTCATCTGTTAAAAATTGATGGGGTATTTTTAAGTACCTCTTGACAGCAGAACTAATTTTAGTGTGATGGTAGTTAGAAGCCATATGACAATTTTGGCTATGGATGTGGTAATAGATGTTGGCTAAGATATTACTTTTGTCTAAGTCCGAATATGCAGTCTTACCATTATAAGTTAGCGGTGGTAAGAATGTGTGAGATTTTGTAGCTTGTGATATCGTCTTCCAAAGGCTTTTACCCAGTGGCGGCTCGTGCATAAGGGCTGCAGGGCTGCAGCCCCACCTACAAAATTACCAGTATAATTTTTTTTTCATATTCAAAAATCAATTAAAATTATCCAAAATTTTGAAATTTCGTTTAAAAAAGTAATTTTTTCTCTTTGGATGCCCATTCTAGAACGTTGGTGAGGGCTACGTATGATGCAGCTCTTGTTGGCACGTTTAGGAAACAAAAAAAGTGTGGTTCCGCGAGAAAACTATGTTAAAGGCGCATGCGCAGTGGTTTCTTTTTAACCGCGTTCGGGCTGCATAAAAACCAGCTCTCGTTTACGTGTTTAGGAAACATAAAGTGCGTGGAAACGGAACCGGACGATGGTAAAAGCGCATGCGCAATAGTTCTTTTTTTGCCCGCGTTCGGGCTGCATGAAAACCAGCCCAGCCAGTAGACTTGTATTTCAAATTTTCAATATTAATATTCCAACTGCAGAATGAAATGTTGACGCGCGCATTCTTCTATTATTGTTGCTTATTTACTTATGTTTTATTGATTGAATAAATATATTTATTTATAAGGATTTTATTACTTCGATTGTTTTGGTAGAAAGGCTAACTTTAATTATGGCTGGAAATAGCATTTTTCGTGAAAGTGAATTGAATTCGGTTTCATGTTTGCTGAATAACAAATTTTCGCGGTTATCGTTTGCAGAAAAGTGTAACGTTAAGGCTCGTGGGAGGCCGACTCCGCAATTGAATATTACACAAACGTCATCTAGCCGAAACAATACTTTTGAAAGAAAATTTAAAGTGGATATTTATTCAAAATGTGATTGGCTTTGCGGTTGTGAAATTAAAAACGCTTTCTTTTGTTTTCCTTGTTTACTTTTTTGGCGGTGAAATTTCTTGGACTCAAACTGGTGTGGTAGACTTGATACATTTGAATGAAAAAATCAAGAAACACGAAAATTCAGCACAACATATAAAAAATTCGATAGATTTTGGTATGCTGGGAAAAATTAATATCGCGACACAGGTAAGCAAAGTGTATAAAGTAAATATCAGAAAGTTCAATGAAAACATCAAAAAGAATAGGGATATTTTATCAAAAATCATCGACTGCCTGATATTTTGCGGTAAATTTTTGAACTTCCGCTACGAGGACATAATGAAAAAGCGGATTCCGATAACCCTGGTATTTTTCGAGGACTGTTAAATTTCACAAGGAAATTGGATAAAAATTTGAAAGTGCATTTTGAAAATTCTACAGTGTTTAAAGCTAACTCAAAAACAATTCAAAATTAATTGTTGGATTGCATGTTAGACATTTGTCGAACTGAAATTTCTAATGAAATTGAACAAGCTCAATTTTTGGCTGTTATGTCCGATGATACGACTGATATCTCTGAGAAAACACAGGAGGTAATTGTTTTTCGTTACGAATTCAATGGAACTATATACGAAAGATTCTGGAGATTTTATAACCCTGAGTAACAAGATGCAGAAGGATTATTGAAACAGATGTTGGAGCAGTTGAAAATTGTTTTAAAAGATAATACTGGGAAACTAATTGCTCAAACTTATGATGGCGCCGCAGTTATGAGTGGAGCGCGTGGCGGTGTTCAAAAAGTAGTAAAAGAAACTTACGCAAATGCCCATTTCATTCATTGCTATGCTCATCAATTAAATTTAGTAATGAGTAAATCAGTTTCAACTAATAGAGAAGTACGCATCTTTTTTAGTAGCTTGTCAGGAATTCCAGCATTTTTTTCGCGTTCTTCTCAGAGATTAGCTGAGCTTGAAAATTGTATGTCAAGAAGAATTCCACGTGGTTCCGATACAAGATGGAATTTCAATTCAAGAGTCGTAAATACAGTTTTTGAAAACATTGAACAGCTGAAAGAATGTTTCGAAAAATTGCAGAATTCAAATAATACCCAAACGGTTAATGAAGCATCCGGTCTTCTTCGTCTTCTCAATGACAACAACTTTATATTTTGACTTGGCGTCTTCCATCCTATTATGCCACACGTTGATTTACTATACGATGCATTTCAAAATCGCAACATTAATTCTTCGAGCGCTTTTTCATCACTGGAAAATTTTTATCGCGCAATTTCTTTAATCAGAGAAACGAATTTTGAAAACTTGGTGTCCACAAATACTGATTCTATGCCCGTATCTCGTAAGAGGAAATGTGATGAAAATCGAAACACCGCTATCAAAGAAGTTTGTAACACAATATGTATGCAAGCTAGGGTTAGATTCGAATTTACTGGTCATCTATCTGCAGGAAAATTGCTGTTACAAGAGAAATTTGAAACGTACTGCAGGCAAGAATTTAACGAAACTTGCCAGGCATATCCCATGCTAAATAAAAATCGTTTGCAAACTGAACTTTCTGTTCTATACGAAAGAAATTCAAAATTTTCCCTTGCATCGGGAGTTGCGCAACTCCACCAATTGTTTCGAGACACCGGTATTTACAAAACACTCGACGAAGTATATGTTTTGATGAAAATTTTGTTAATGTCTCCTATGACAACTGCTGAAGCGGAAATTTCTTCCTTGAAAAGAATTAAAACATATTTACGGAGTACAATGCTGGAAGACAGAGTTTCTGCGCTTGCCATGATAAGTATTGAGAAAACTCTTATCGATATAATTCCTAACTTCCACAGCAAGGTACAAGGTAACTGACCGGTTCGCGAAAGTAAAAAACCGTCGTATGGACTTCATATACAAATACATTTTGAAGTAAGCGCTTTCAAATTACACATTTTTTAAAATTTTCTTAAAATGGCCGATTCTAAATTTTATTTTTGTTTAGAAAATTTAGAATTTTAAGTTTTTATGAAATGGTAGCCTAGCTGTGTTTTTTATAACAAAAAAAAATCAACTAGGTAAAACTTTCAGCCCCTCCGCTTCGAAAACCCACGAGCCGCCACTGCTTTTACCTTTTACATTAATATTTTTTATTTTATAATTCCAACTTGCATTTCTATCTTCAATTAATTTGGATTTAACAGTTTTCGTTATATAGCAGTTAACATTAAGTGCGATTATTTGGTTCTAAAAGCGTTTTAACATTTTCTGTTTATAACACCTACATATTAGTGGAATACCGTCGAACAATATGCCAGTAAACAGTTATAAAATTTCGACGAAGAAATGAATTATTTCTTGATGAATTTATCTTTGTCACCGATATTTAACGCAGGCTTCTCCTCTGAAATCCTACCCCCGTAGCTCTGGTGTTGAACTTTACATATACGATCAGTGTGTTTTATCGCGGTATCTGATAATTATATTTATTAATGTCCGCTAATATTAATAGGATATGGAGTGGGCGTTGTGAAATAATCAGATGGCTGTTAATAATCTCACTAGTGAAATAATATCCGACAATGGAAGGTATATAATTTTCATTATGTTGGGACCGATCAATATCGCTGTAAATCGTAGATGTACACAAATAAAAGAACTGACCTTTACCTATGTGGTGAAAATTCCGAAATTATCTATAAATTGTTTTTTTCTCTTAAGACGACGCTAAAGTATAATTTATGAATACTTCAACTTAGTGAAACATCCAACAATCAAAGTGCCAAATTTCGATCCTGATAGGTGTAATGTTTATATTATGTGCAAATGAGTGCATACATGCTATCGTTTTAGTAATTGAATGTATGGTTCGCCCTTTTTGTAAGTGATATTTACGGCTATGTTTAAATATACGAAATAAGTCGAAGTGCACGTTTATGGAATTATTAATATATATATATATATATATATATATATATATATATATATATATATATATATATATATATATATATATATATAATAAAAGTACGTAGAATAATTAAGAATTTCATCGGGAGTACGGGAAATTTTTCTGAAAAAATAGAAGAAATATTAGTCTGGAAGCGAACAGAGAAAGAATTATCGAACACAAACCGCAACCTCTGTCTATTCCAAAGTAAATCTCAGTTTTGTATTCATATTCAAAAGACGCATTCAGTCAAAATGGTGACAGCTCCATCGTCGAATTTATATTGTCATTCATCGTCGCGTTGTATCTTATAATGGTATAGTGTGGCGTAACGACAAATAGCTCGTTTGAAAGGGGTTGACTTAATCGTTGAATTTAAATGCGTCTTCTCGACTTCGGGAATGACTACATCTTCGTCTTTCGACCGCGCTTATATTCGCCCCCTATAATTCTTATTTCGTTCGCTCTGTCGCAACCTGTTTAATAAGATAAGGCACGTGCGATGCCGGAAGCCATCGCCGCCAGTATCGACGGTGGTCGTTTTCTATCGCTAGAAAGTTGCCGTTATGATAATTATTATTGTTGTTGTTGTCTTTGCTACTTCTGACACACCTGAGTTGGGTAACTAAATAAATAAACTACGTATCGTAGAAGATGACAAAGGTAAAAAAATAAAAAATAACCTGTCCCGATTCATTCGCCTTTTTAAAAAGACAAACTTATCTATTCGGTAGATTAACACCGCGCCTTTTTATACTACGTTGCAGCAGCGTTTTTTCTTTTCTTGTACCCTGATCGCTCGTCTTAATAACAACGACCTTAGTTATGAGTAGGTGAATTCAGAATTGGTTGTCGACTCTTAGAAAAAAACTTCCAGACGAACGGTAAACATCTAAATACTCGGTCGTCATCTTCTCGTAGTAATCGGATATACCCTAACAAAATAAACGTTCGTTGATCTGCAATCGTTATAGAGGTTCTAGTCGCTATATCGATGATCATCTTCGTTGATCGATAATATTTTTATACGTATAACGCCTACGCGTAAATTCTTCCAATAAATATCGTGCGTTGAACTTTTAGAAAACCGAATGACGCCCTTTGTTTACTTTATAAATTATCTGTCGCGTCCTCGAGAGATTTCTTCTTGAGAAACGACACTCGAAATCGATTTTAGTTTATAAGAACGAATTATTATTACTCGTGAGTTTCGTCTTAATAACGTCAATCTAAATTTCGACCAACCGTGCTACGGCTACATTATTTACAGCTTATCGAATTTTTACAGTTTCGTTAGCTACAGTAGAGAAAGCCTAAAAAGGCAGCAAGTTGTATATTAATGTGGCAGTTGTAAGACGCAAAATTATTATTATTTTTATTATTATTAAGCGTTTTAAAAGTTATCTCGATAATATAAAACATATAGAGTACACAAAATACCGGGATCCCACAAGGTAGTTTATACTTGGTCCATACTTATTCCTGATCTACGTAAACGATTTGTGCAATTTGCAAGTCAATGGGCAATTGTTTAGTTATGCCGATGATACATGTCGATTCCCAGTATCCTAAGTTGCTTCAAAATCTAGTGTAGGAACATGCAGATGATATTGTTAATTGGTTAATGTTGAATCGTTTGACGGTTAATAACGATAAAACGAAATACGTAGCTTATTCAAATCTCCGTTAACTGGAATGACTTTGAATTATATTTGGAAGAGACGTCAAATTGAATACGGTGAGTGAAATTAGATATCTTGGGATTCAGCTTCGAATAAACTTAGGAAGCTGAGTAACCTGTTTTATTATTTAAAACAGTTCCCCTCACCCGTCCATATAAGACGTATCTACCTTTTGCGTTATACCAATCTGACGTATGGAATAATAGATTGAGGTGGAATGTCCAAAATATCATATCAAACCTTACACAGAAGTTCTTCATATTAAAGAGATAATAGCGCAGAATCAAACGCTTTTAAGGGTACTTGAATTGTACGAGCTACAGCTGCATCTTTGTGTAGTAAACAACGCCGATAAGGTCAGCATAACGATCAGTAATAAGGAACAGCCCCGTGGCGAAAATTCCGGTTATGAGTAAATCGAGAGTAAGACGACGTTGTACGCTGGCTGCGTTTTATTTGCATCTTGCCTCGTTATCTAAAATTTGATTCGGTTAAGTTATAAGCGACGACGCAGAAAATTGATAATTCATCAAATGTGTACAACATGGTGTTTGCATTTTTGTTTTCAAATGTATTTGCAACGCTGTTATTATATTGTAACTATGGAACCTTGTATATGTGTGCTATTATTCGCGTAAATATGCGCTTTGATTGATAGGCATTAATTTGCGTTTTATTGTTTATTATTAGAAGAATGAACAAAAAAAAATTGATTTCGAATTTGATTCGACTATTAGGTGTTTCGCTAATAGTTGTTTCATTTGCATTATTTTAAAATGTTATAAAGAAGAAAGTATAACGATAGCCGCGATTATAATATTGCAGGTAATTACCGATTATCCGTGATGTACGCGACAAGTTAATAAGTTTTGAAGTGTACATTCGGTGCAAATCGTGTCACCGAAAACACTTATAGTTCTCTCATTTTACCAAATCGTGATTAAACGTTTTTTTTTCCCTTATATTTGCTAATTAATAACTAGTCAAGAGTGAGGCTATCTAATAAATGAAAGCTTGCCACTGCTGACAGGTGCATCGTCGTGTGTTCTAAGGATGCTGTTGATGATACTCGTCATTTTATCTTTGAGTGTCCTGCCTTCTCTTCACTGCGTGACACACTTTCAATATTAACAAATATAAAAACTCGCTTATACTAAACAGAAGGAATCATGTAGCCTTCCTTGAAGTTGCAGAGAAAGCCATTTCAAATTTACAATTACAAATTAATCACGGACAATTAGCTAAATTTAAACGTGAATCCAATACTATCTTAGCTCCGGGTGGCATGGTCCCCTCTCGCCAATACTTATAATTCATTTCTAATTTACCTGACTATACATTATTAATATGTGTTCAAATATGTAATGACGTTCGTAACTGCTTTAAATTTAAAATATTTTAATCTTGACCATAATGAAGTATGTTTTCCATTTAATGATGTATTTATATTCGATAGACTTATCTTTCGGAGAAGTAATTTTCTTTATTATTATTATTTTACTAAAGATTTTTTCCTATAAAGATGTATTTTTCTTAAATTGAATTTTTTTTTAATATTCTTCTAAATTTTTTATTTTTGAAATTCTGTATTTCGTTATCGGCAACATATATTTTGCTATTTCTGTAGTTGTATTTTTTTTCTTCTATATTATATATTTATTTTTATTATTTATCACTACTATGCACTACACAGACTCCTTTCTTCATGCACACACAGGTAGTCGATGAGACTATGTTTTTCATCCCATCACCGGCCTTAGATTAAGTACACAAACAGGGGACTATTACATGCTTTTACTTACTTTTAAGCTACACACTACTTATATGCGCTTCTATAATTATTTCGCTTTAAGCACACTAGTCCCCTGTCCTTTATAATAACACCTAGATTTTAAGCAATAAACTAGGCCGACCGGGTAAATCCGGATTAGGGGAATAAACTGAAAAAAAATAAATGATATCGTAAAGTACGTAAAGAATCACGTATAGAAAGAGTATCCGATGATACATCCGAACATTAAATACCCAACGCTCTAGAGTTACACTTATTGGCGATTTTAACGCCAAAAGTAGAATGTGAAACTGTTTTAACAGTACTTCTGCGGACGATGTTTTATATAATGTATCAACACGAGATAATTTTTACATTTCACATTAAGTGTCTTATTTTAGTTTGCATGAGTCTAAGATTACGGTTCTATGTGTGAAAGTTAGACTACCAGCTGATTTGGGTGATTTTGTAAGATGTTAAATTCCGATGTACGCGACTTTATTGGACACGTACCATTTCGGTGTTGTTCTGGAAACGCTGGATAATCAGTTTGTTTGATGTCTTTGCGCAACCCCAGAGTTGCACTGCATAGAACCATACTGTACGTAGTACAGTTTTATATCTTAAGAGACAATTCCGCAGTTTTGGAGAGGTAACCTAATAGCAGATAAAGTTGTTTCCACCGGATGCTCAGTTCTTTTCTTTTCTTTCGGATATGCGACCACCTCCGTGTCCGTCGTTGATTTAGGTGAAAGTTTAAAAGTATATTAAATATAGTTCGAATTTACCGAATTAGAAAATGGGTGTAGCAAAAACAATCGGAATTATATAAAGTAAATTAAAGAACAAAAGGCCGCAAACCGAATCAAAATAACGCTAATTACTTTTTTTGCAAAAATTCATAGCGGATTAAAACACTTTTGAAATTACAACTGAAGAAAAACATGAAAAATGTCCCTTATTTAGGCAGGAAAAAATTTCAGTACAACCGTTTATGGCTAAAAAAAAAAATGGAATCTATTCTGATATGGGGGATATTTTGGCAGCTGCCGTATGTTTTACTTCTTTAAAAAAATTACAACTTGTGATCCAGTTTCTATCTATTAATTTTCCGTTGTAAAATTACAAACACGACAAGCTTCAAAATACGACTAATGTAACCGCAACCCAAGCGTTGGATATTATCATAAAACGAAACGTTACACAAAATGAAGGGAACGTGTTTCTGCCGCTCGACACAGATCTCCGAAATTATACACCCCGTCCATGACGCGACTCTGCGTCCGAATCAAATCCATTCTACCCTTCAACATCGAACGAATTCAAATCTAAATTACGTAAAAATAAATATCGGGAAAATTTCAGACGATGTTTTCGGGACATTTTTGTCTTCGAAAAAAAGTCTAAACACGATTGTATATATAATGGACAATCCGTTAACGGAAAACAAAATGGAAACGAACCAGTTGGCGGAATTAAGACGAAGAGATAAAAGGTACAAACAGCTCTTGTCGAAATAAAAGAAACTTAAAAATTAAATAAAAGAAAGACGCGCAAATGTGTAAGTAACAGAGACGCAAGAGTTGTCATAGTCATTTCCAAGCTAATCATTCAAAAAACTAGAGCATAGGGGTCAATCGGAGCTAATGTACACTGAGAGCATTAGTCAATCGCCTCCCACTTATTACTATCAGCTCCAGTCGTCTCTCCCCAAAACTCCGGTGGTTTTATTTCTTTAAGAAGATTAGTCGTAAGGGAATTGTGCTCATCAGTAGATTACGATTTGGACACCATTTGTTGCCTGACCGTCTTTTCCGTCTGCAACCCCGATCATGTCTTTTTTGAATGCTCTGCTGTGCCGCCGATGCGTTCGGAGCTTTACCTTGTTTTGCTACGTTCTTCGAGTATTACACCTCCGTATAATGTATCTCGTCCTCCATCTGGATAATCTACAATTATTCCTCCATATAGCAACATTTCTATAGAAGTCAGCATCCTTGATTAGGATGTAGATAGTCCTCAAAATATCACGTTGGGTAAAATGTAAAGGGACCCCCATTAAAAAAAAAAAAATGTAAATGTTGAAACATACGTAATTGCTTTATCGATCAAGAGAACAGCTGTTGATAGAGTTAAATAGATAATAAGGATTTACAATTGACGAAGATGCTTTACTGGAAATAGACTGGAAAATGTGCAAATAGTCAAAATTCACTATGAAAAATAATGAAACGCGTCCTTTGATATCTTTCCTTATCTCCGCAATTATTGAAAGTATACGAGGAAACATTACGTGGCGTTCGAAATAAATAGTGAAATAAACAATTCCGTGGGCTACGCTGACGGTAAAGTTTTACTAGCATATTTGATAAAGCGAATGCAGAGGGTGATAAACATACTAATAAAACAGAAAAAAAAAATACGGTACTAGTATAAATGTAGATAAAACCGAAGTAAATAAATTCATTTTATAAAATAATTAAGATAAAATCAATAATCACAATTTATAAATATATCCTGTACCGGAACTCTCCCCAAGATAGCTTAATTAATTAAGATAAGTAATAAACGAAAAAATGCGCAATTATTATAAAGCAGGCGAAAAAAGAAGTGTAAAAAACAAAGCAAGCGTAATATTAGATACCGTTGAAATTAACAATTAAATATAAGAATAATGTAACATCACAGTAATAATTAGTACAATATTAATAAGCTAATGAATCATTACAATAAATTATTGATTTCCCAGAAGTGCCGAATACACAAGTGGCACTCTATGCCGACGATGCAGCTATGTTTTGTAGTACATTTGGACCAACTACTATCCAAATAGGCTTCAAATCGGCAACATATTCTCAGATATTACAATAAGTAGAAAATTACTATCAATCCATCGAAAACCGAAACAATTTTCTTCACACGCCAACAATCTGATGGCGTCGCAAACAGTATTAAAAATTATCTCGAATTGATACATTATATAAAACATTGCCCGCAGAATTACTGTTAAAACAGTTCCATATTTCTACTTTTGGCGTTTGTGTTCTCATTCTATATTTGATATCGCGAGTAAATTTGATATACACGCTTAGGATATCTGTAAATGTTAAAAATGTTAATGTAATTATGTTTAATACAATAGTAACAGTATTAATAATATTTTTATTATCACCAGCATTATTATTATTATTATTATGAATGTGAATATAAATAACGACAGTTTGCACACAGTGCAAGCTTGACTTGGCCAGAAGTTCAACGTTTAAGTGCTGTGTCACCAGTACTGCAACTCTACTCGCTTTACGATTATCGTCAGATATAAGTAAATAATAATGTGTAGTATTAAGCCTTCTTGTCGCAGCGGAGTAAGTCCTCTGTTCATCTCGATTAACAATCACTATGATCTTGCTAGTGGACGTTGCATTAAATTGTTGTTGAGAACAGCATTATATACCTTATTGACTTTGAAGTTAATAACTATTTGAAGGACATAGTTCAAAATTTGGAGGATGATTGCTCGAATAATTCGGGCTTTCACCACACTATATACATCGTTCCGGAAGATTGTAGTTATTTGATATATGACTATATCACCGGTAATCCCTGCAAAAATAATTTTTTCCTGACATATTTCTCCCATTTTACGACGCGGCAAAACAGTGACTTAAAGTCCAAGATGTGAATTGTTGCCGGAAATACAACTTGGTAAAGTGATAAGCCTTATTATGCACAGTTTGTATTATAAATTCGTGTGCTTAGCACATCCCAGAGTTGCACACGGTCCAAATTTTCAAAACAAAACGCAAGTACATTGATCCCCTTAAGTTATGATGTTGGAGACGTATGTTACGTGTTCCATGGATGGCCATGAGGATCAATGAATCAATATTGCAGAAGGTGGGTGAACCTAAACGCCTATTAACGGATGTGCTGATCAGAAGTGGGCGGCTCTTCATCGAAGGGAAAACGACATCGTGCCCGTGTGCCTTTAAGATGGTCAGACGGGATTAAAAAATTTACCGGAAAAAGTTTCAGTGAATGTGTGCATGGAGCATACGATAGAAATGAATGGCGTCAACTACTAAATTCTATGATAACATTTCGATGTCACAATGTCCCTACTATGGACGCACTGAAAATTACTCCTGAAAAAATATAGTAATAAAAAAAAATATAATAAATACATAAGCATGTATGTGTATTCTTATTGTTGAGAAATCGATAAAAATAATTCTTCGTATATTTAGGGTAAATTAAAGAATTCCATCTATATATATATATATATATATATATATATATATATATATATATATATATATATATATATATTAATATTCGCGAATAATGAAATAAAACTTTATTTATACATAAATCGTATTCATTTGAACAAATATCGTCCAACTTTTTATTACACTTTTTATGATATCGTGGTATTCATCCTTAAATTTATCGGCCTGTTAACTACTGGAATTCAGTTTTGAAAAATTGATTTATAATCTGCTTTTAAGAAGTAAAAGGATCATAATTCACACATTGTCGACATACGCACATACATACGATAGCTATATAATATACATATATAATTTAAATGAATGTGCATGCTGTTAGAAAGATGAAAAGGCTAAAGACGACTGCAATAAATAGTAATAATAAGTCGACAATGAAAATGCCCCAAATCGAAATCAGAACGCATTAACAGTCTCGTTATTTACATTTTCCCTATCCTATCCCCGAACTTCTTCTTTTACAATTCTCGACTGATTTCGTTTACTAACTCGTTTGCAGCACCAAAGGATATACACATTATCTATATATAGGTGTTTATATATATATATATATATAAGTATACTTGAAAATAAGAACTGAAGGTGATTCTACCCGCTGAGGCATCTGTCAGTTAGCTAGTAATTTGTTTATCTTATACGGAAGTTGGGGTTATCCGCAGTCGTGTGTTAAAATATCGTCATCTCATCCCTCTATTTCTCTAGAGTAATAATATGTACCTACACAAAAAGATATGTTAATAGTAGTAGTAGTAGTAGTAGTTGGTTAACGTAGGTAATGGTGTTGCTTTGTACGCTGCAAATATAAACGTGGGTGTACAGACGTGAGTGTATTGCACGTGTAAATTTAAAACAAAGATTGTCGGAGTAATGAAGAAGGTAAAAGTTTCTGGTCGCATCTGGTTTAAATCGTCTTTCCATTCGACTCTGACTTTAAGATTTTCGAAAGAGCATCTGGATCTTCATCTAGCCACACATTATATTATCTTTTATATTTTGTTTACGATATGTACATACACATACAGCATACATAAGACACACACGTATTTATATATAAAAGTCACTGCATCTTCCATTAACGATTTTTTTTCAAACAAAGTTAGATTTTATTGAAAATATTTAAATTTTAAACGTAAGCCACCGAATAATTCTGAGCAAATCGTTAGTCAGAATTTCGATTAACTGAAATAACACCATAATTCGACTGAGTTCAGTTTAATTAACAGCGGTGTTTTAAAATGTTTAGCATCGAGTTCAAACTTTTTAGTACACACGCAAATAATTCTTTTTTGTTTGAACGCATTTTTTGCCATGACCACTCTTATGGCGAACTCTTGGCTCCACGACGCATCTTTAGTTATCAACGGATCCAAATATTTAAAAGTTCTTCTGTGATACTTTTCTTTCCAGTTCGTTTTTAAATCCGTGCATCTTATTCTCCATCTTCATTATTTATATTTTTCCCATATTAATCCGCATTTCATACTTCATTGCTATATTATTGATTTTCTCTGCACTGCTCGCTAACAGCGCTTGATCATCTGCAAATTTAATTATTCTCAGTCTGCGCCCTCTTCAATTGATACTTTCACCTTTTGTATTTTCCAGCGCTTCATTTACTATCATTTCTGCATACATGACATTTTATAGTAATTCTTGTCTCACTCCTTTAGTGATTGGAAATTTAAATTTTTTCCGACGTCTTTTTCTCGGTACTAATCTAAATGTACGTTAAAAATTTCAGCTGGATCGCATCAAAAAAGAAGAGACTGACCTCTATGTATATTACATTTAATGTGAGGATCATCAAACATAGGACAGCTCAATATCATATATTAAGAATCAACTTCTCAGAGGTGCTGAGCATTATACAAATTAATATTGATATTTTTTAGTTTAATACAACCTGAAACCGTCAATGTGTTACGAAACTTCTAAAACATTAATTTATTGTTAATCTATACTAACCTTATAGCAATAGTGGTCAATGAACATTTCACTGGAATTGTGTAAAAAAAGTTTTTTGTCGATGTCCCATATATAAATTGTCGAATGATATTGTTATCCACGTTTTAAATTTTTTGGGCTCTTTCAAAGAAATTTGACCCGTTTTAAAAATATTGTGAATTAAAATTTAAATTATGTTACCAGAAACTAAAGAAAAAAGTTGAAGACTGTAGTATTAGATAATTAGATCGGTATACGATTATCTCGAATGAAATAATATAGGTAAATGTAAATATGGAGATTATGGGATGATAATGGAGGAGATATGTTAATAGAAAGATGAGTATGAAGTGAAATAAGTTAGTCGGAATATTTGACGAGAGGCTGTGTTAGTAGGAACAATAAAAAAGAAATCAACATCTGTAATAGTGTCTGAATCGGATGGATGGAAAGTATGGTGAAGAAATAGTGATCATTTTAAATAAGGAGGTAGGAAGACATCTAAACGTAACCGGCAGATAGTGATGATGAAAAAACGAAGGTGTGATGAAGGAACAAGAATAAGGAGCTAGATAGATAAGGAAAAGATTCTCTGTGAGATGTTTTGATACTAAACAACAGATCTAAACAGGATATATAAGGAGCAAATAACCCAATATTATTAGAGAAACTGGCAAGCTAGAGAATTCTCAATGATACCATCGTGGCCTGGAATAACTTCACTGACAACTCAGTATCGAAAATCTGTACAATGATCTTATTAATTCCGTGTATAATAGGGCTTGAGAGGGAGTTTGTATTGTAAAACATTTTGTACAAACTTGATTGTGTAACTCAAGGCAATCGGTATAAACGTATTATAAAATTCTAAACTAAAAAAAATGCACTCTAGAGATTATTAGAATTACACCTGTTTGTCGCACTTTTTTCGATTTAAAGTGCCTAAAGATAAAAGGTAGTTTAGTAATTTTAAAATTATTTTATTAAAAGCGTTCATAAAACTGATTGATATATATATATATATACGATTCTATTAATTCTATTACAAGATCACCCGGTTTAATTTTTGTCATTAGTTTTACATTTTTATTCTCCCTCTACTTGCACCCTCCGGTTAGCCACATGATACTAGGCGTTCATCGGTTGAAGGTTTTTTATTTTTATTCGAAAAATATTTCAAAATACAGAATTATTTTCATTATTAAAAGACAGCGCGAGTTCCGTTAAAAAATCCTTAAAGAAACAACATAATACCAGTTCAGTTATGCGTGATGATCGCGTACAGCGCAACGTGTAGGTTTCTATCTGCACACTCCGTGACGTATCTTCCATCTGCTGGTTAGAGCATTCGCGTTTTCTGTATCGGGTCTTGGAAATTGCACGGAACATTCTATTTTCAGTTTCGCGGCGATACGTATCGACTACTATCTTTTTCCTACGCTTTAACGTACTGGAAATATTTTTAGGATAAGAAATAACACTTGTTCATTACGATTCTATTTAAAATGTTTTTGCCCCTTAATTAACGACGTAACACACTCGATGCTGGAAATATTACACGGGGGTATGCATCCTTAATCGACGCTTTGTGAGCAACACCTTTGAAAATAAAAATCTCATTTTTATGTGTCATAAAATCTTCCTAACTTATTATTATTATTACCGTTATTATTATTATTATTGTAAAACGGAATAATATAAACGGGTTTTGCTTCGTCAAATGTTCGTACATCGATATTTACGTTATTCGTATTTCCTGCCTAATATTATGGAAGGAAATATTATTTCTTTTTTCGTAAAATTCGTATTCCTAAATTCAGTCCCTAACTTCGCAACACATTACCCGCCAATTATCCGCATGACGATGCACAATGTCAGTCGTGAATTGTTCTTGCCGATACCGCTATTGTATGCAAATAATGGAAGGGGCCTACAACATATTTTCGATAATCTTAACACAGTTGGCAAGTTTTACAAATCGTATATAAAAGCGAAAACTCGAAGTGAACAGTAATCAGCGAGTAGAATAACTTCAACTAAGTTTTCATTACAGTTAATAATGAGAAGATTGAACGAGTTGAATTAAATATTTTGGTGGTTATATTACCAAGGCACTAGAATACAGAAGTAAAAAATAAACATGAAATGCAATTATGTTCAGAGTGTTTTTACTAATATAAAAAATTAACTCTCTTGAAGTATACGTCAAAACATTGTGCAAGTTATATATGTATATATGAAATGTTCTGCGGGACACAGCTAGAGTTGATTTCTTTAGCCCGCAGCCACTCAACTGTACCAGTGAAGAAGTAACATATAAATCACGTGATCTCTATAATTACACGTCGTCTGTACCAGTGAAGAAGTAACATATAAATCACGTGATCTCTATAATTACACGTCGTGTAGGGTGTAATTTCCTATTCGGCGAGCCTCACGACGATTAGGAAAACCAAAGCGAAACTCACAATACACAGGACGGAAAGTCTACTTGCCGAAGGTATTCCTTCTAGTAAATACGGTTAAACTTGTTACTGCGTATTAACAGCGGACTTGTGTCCCAGTTAGTTTGATAAATATCAATTCACAGTGAATAAATGAGTATCCGACATCTTAAAATCGAATTGTTTCAGCTAATTATCCAACGGTGAATGAAGCGAAATTGACAAATATAGTCACGTATCCACACGACGCAAAAAATAAGCGAGGGCTACCGATGAAAGAGGCATGAGCCGAAGAAGCTAAATCACCAACAAAAGAAAAAACATAAGAGAAATAAGACCAGCGACGATTAATGTTGAACGCTGACAGACGGAAGTCCCGAACAGGTGGAAATACTGTCTAGAAGAAAAATTAACATAGTCTAAGTCCATGAAACGAGTGGAAATGCGCGAAGAACAAGAATACTGATGATGGATATAAACTTTTTTACAATTGCACAACCTAAAATAGAATTGAATTTGTAGTTAGTGAAAGACGGCGAGGTAGTGTTACTGAACTAAATAGACTGCTAGACACAGAATTATATTTATTAAAATCAATGCAGGTCACTAACCGACAAGAATCCTTTCATGTAGTGCATTATATGCAGAGAAGTTTGAAGCATAAAAAGGATAAGTTTGCGCATTACCTTCGTTTTTTCAATATTTATTTTCATTCCACATCTACTTGCTATTATGTTTAATTTCCTTTCCGGGTTTTTGGGTAATCTTTCTCTTTTCCACTTGTTCGCCTGTGAGTTTTATAATTTGTACATATCGATTTCCTATTTTTTTTTTGTCAGTTTCACGAATTGCTTCTAACGCTTCAACGATGAATTCTGAAAAAATATAGAATAGCCCTCTAATAGCAGACATCTTTGAGCCATTACTTAGGAAATTTCTGTTGTTTTAAATAATTTATTTTTTCATTTTACCGCCGCCATTTTGTTCTCGTACAACTTTTATATTAATGAGATCACTTTATGCGGCATGTTTACTATTTGCGAAATTTTGAACAGTAGGTTCCATTCTACTCTATCGAATGCTTTAACATAATCAATGTAGCGTCCATCATCGACGTATTCTTGGTTGCCGAACGTCGTGACTAGTCATTGTATGTTTATTTTTTACGCATTAAGGCACTATTTATATGCAACGCGTATGCTGTTGTTATACGGAGTGGGGTGCCACTGCCTTTTCTGTGATAAATTAAAGGTTACATAATGATGAGGAACTTCGAAAATTCTTCATGGTGGCGGCTGGTTTCGAACCCTCGACTATCGAGTTGACACAGTCGAGCAGTCTATCAATTATACCACAGCGACATATATGTTAATGTAGTATACAAGTATATGGGGTGACACAGTGAAGACGAACAGTTTTGTTTTTGAATAGAGCAGTTAGTAACGTTGCTCAACGCAAACCGCGTGCTCCACGTTTAGTGTACATACGAGAGATTCGTTTTGTTCAGTTTCAGTTATCATGGCATCATATAACGAGAAGGAGCGCGCTGTTTGCGTGGAACGTTATTTTCGGCATGAATCGATCACAACAATGCAAAGAGAATTTCGAAAAGAATTCAAAGTTACACGATTTTTTGTGGAGATACCTTAAGGGCCGCGTTTACGAAACACGTTAAATTTCAAAAATTCAACGACCTATGCTCGAAAAGTAGTTAAAAATTTTGTAAATACTGAATGAATGTATACTGAAGTTACTAAAGTTTTGCATATAAAATACCGCAAGCTTTTTTGGTTATTATGAACAATATACAATTTATAAAAATATAAATGAAAAAGAGCAAAAATAAAAAAGTAGCAAGAGCAAAAAAAAAAAAACAGATTTGGTTATAAAATAATCTGACAGCGAATGTTGGATAAACAACATAATCGACAAATAAGCAATATTAAATTTATACATGAACAATTACATTAAATACCGGGAAAAATAAAAAATAAATTATTTTTATCTTTTCCTTTTATTATTTTAATTTTTTTCTAGTAGTTTTATTTTTTTTTTATAATGTTTTCTTGTTATGTAAAATGTTGTTAACGTTATTGATTCTTTGTTTTTAATTCTTTGCAATGTTTTGTATATATTATGAATTTTACCGATTATTCATTCATATACGAATTTAAAGTTTCTTTAAATATAATTGGGAATGATTTTTATTTTTTCCTTTTATATATTTATCAATTGTATATTTTCATTTTTTTTTTTGGTTGCCATTGGATAAGGTCTTAATAGTCGAAAAGATTTATATATAAAATTTTAGTGGTTGTAACTACTTTTTTGTTGTTTATTTATTTTTAAATTATATATATATATATATTTAAAAAATTAAATTCCGTAGACTAGTATTAATTACTTCGTGTCGCGCGAGCTTCTGTTATTGTACTTCCTTTTTTCGTGCCATACGGTTTTTTTTTTTAATGTCGCGTGCTGATGATTATTTATCGGTCGAAATTTGTTAGGGACGGCGAGACAGGAAATTAGGCTGATTTAGTTGAGAAATGGAGGACTAAAAAGGAGTTAGTTGTAAATAGGAAAAAGTCTAAAAGAAATTTTAAAAATAGCTTTCGCCGAGCAAGAAACGGAAAAGCTCTCGTCTCCATTCTCCGTCCGGCGGTGTATAACTATTTTGGACTGTAGGCTTTTTATTTTTTTGTCTTCGTGTTATTATACTAAATATCTTCGAAGATGGCTCGATTCTTTAACAAGATGATGCGGTCGCGGTGCGGTAATGTGTTCTCCTTCTTCCAGCTGGAAATGGAAACGAAGCTAAATAGGAATAATTCCGCCGGTTGTAAGACGGAACAAGAGGAAATAGTGAAATTATGACGAGTACTCTTTAACTCTGGCGTCAATTGTGACACTACCGCGCTACTATTAAATATATTTATTTTCTTAACAAACGATTTTCTACGTTGCGCAAACTCTGTGCACGCATACATACAAACACACACACATGTATATATATATATATATTAGGCTTACGAAAATTTTGTTTTTGTCTCTGTGACAACCTTATAAACCGGTATTTGCGCCAAGATTATTTCGAAAGTTACAAATCGTTTCAATTTGTATGTACGAGGAGTTATTTTTTAAATTCGGACAGTAATTGCGATCTAATCGTCGGCACTCTCTTCAGTCTCATTCTCTTTGCGACCAGTACAGACAAAAGCTCCTTTGCCTAATAAATCGACTTAGATATACGATGAATTAATTACATTTTTAAAGCCCGATCTCGTATTACACTATATATACTTGTGTGCGTGTGTGTATGTATGTCCATTATAAGCATCCATCTATCTCCTTTTATCTACACCCGCTTATCATTTTATATATATATATGTATATATATATATATATATATATATATATATATATATGTATATGTATATATATCTGTATATCTACCTATTTATTTATAATTTTTTATAATGAACTCACACCGCGAAAGTAATTTTGAAACTTTTATCCATCTGTCACTATTATTATTCATTGGCCATTATCAGCCCACTACTGGCCGTAAACCCACCAGTATGTCGTGATCTGGCGATTTCTTCGCAAATTCGCGCGCTGAACTTTTGGATTTTATTATCTGGCCATCGTATCCTCGGTCCTCCTAAGACTCGTTTTCCATCATCAGGTTTCCGTAATGTTGACGCACCTGTCCAGTGTTGCCTTCGTCTCTAACCATTTACAATTTTTCGCGATACTTATTGCATCTATCATTTTTGTTGTTTCCTTTATGCGCTGTTTCGTCGTCCGTTTATCATCAGCGTAGATCTTTCTATTTTTCGTTGATTATTTCGTTTCGTTGCGTTTTCTTTGTTAATACTCGAGTTTCACTAGACACGTTGAAACTAACAGAACACACTGGTCGAACACTGGTTTTTTCAAGCTTACACGTGTTTTAGTATCTTTCAACATATTGCTCAGTTTTTAGAACGTCATCCGTATTAATTCTATTCTTCCGGATAGTTTACCTTCTAGATTTGTTTTAATTATTTATCCCAAATAAATGAATTTGTCGACACGGTCCACTTTTTGTGTTTTTATATTCAATCACAAATTCACCGGCACGTGTATTTAGTTTTATCGATATTGATTTTGAGGCCTAAAAAAAAAAAGTAAACTGGCTTTGTATTACTTGCAAATAGCCTGAAAGAATTACAAGAAATGATACAGAAAATACAAATGGTTAATACGCTCGCTTCTCTATTTGTATATATGCATAATGGATATGCAACGATAGAAAGTATATGTTCTAAAAGTTAGTAAATACGGGTGTATAATATCTGCAAAAGTATTAAATATATATATATATATATATATATGTGTGTGTGTGTGTGTATCTTCGTTATAATTATAATTGTGTCACACTTATTCATTCGACTCTATTCTCCTTTCTTGAACAGAATGAAACAGCTGCTGTGTTCTGTTGTTAATATATAACATCGCTTGGGTAAATTTTGTGGATTATTTTTTAAATGAATTCATACAGGTCTCTCGCTAATTCCTTATAAATAGAGGTTGCTATCTACATCCGCGACTGGCGTATTCATATTATTCTCTTACAGGAGCATTATGTTCATCCTGGCGGCCATATTGGGTGTGTTCCTTCTAATGTTAGATATGTACGTTTTGTTTTGTTTTATTATTTATTTTCTCACTATGTTATTGTGGTATGTTTGTACCACACGTTATATTTTCTTTTATGTTTATAACTTATGCAAACATATTTTTGTTGTTGTTGTTGTTATCTATTGAATGACAGTGGCTCAGAAATAATGACGATTAAGGAGAATCTCATTCATTTGCTGCTTCACTTGTTCCAGACTGTTCGCCTGTATTTTCGGGTTCAGTTTCTAGCGAGCGCGATGTTGGCGACGAGGCAGCTCTTAGTCATTCTCTGGCAGTCACTGATCTTGGCAGTAAGTTGGACTCCTCTGCCTGTAGAACAGTTGCCGGAGTAACTGTGGAAGAAGTCTCTATTGCCTTTCTATGGTGAAAAATAGGAAGGCTTGTGGAAATGATGGACTTCCTGTAGAGGTCTTGAAGGCTGTGCACCTTCAAAAGTCGCGTATTCTCACGAGTCTGTTTCAGGCGTTTCTAGAGCGGAGAGTGGTTCCGAAGGTTTGGAAACGGGAGATAATAGTTCCATACTAAAGTCTCCCGGGAAAGAAGGCCGACTCGAGCATTCTTGGCTGTCGCCCGCTCAGTTTGGCTATACTCGCGGTGTCTCTTCAGAGTCCGCAATTATTTCATTGCTGAGTTGGGCGCAGTCGTGCCAACATAAGTACGGAGTGGAATTTTCCTAGATATCACGGCGCTTTTGACCGCATTAGCTGGATGAATGTCCTCGGTGAGTTACACGCAACTAAAGTCTTCAGTTATTTAATTGAATATCTGGAAGACTAGTTCCTAGGTAGAACTGCGGTCCTTAAGGCTTCTACTACATCAGTAGAGCAAACTTTAACACAGGGCTCTCTTCAAGGAAGCGTGGTAGAACCCGTGTTTCCCGCTTCTCAAGGCTAATCTGCCTGAGGGGGATAAAAGTAATAGCGTATGCCGATGATGTTGCCGAACTCGTTGCCGGTGACAGTCGCAGGCAGTTGGAAGGACTGATCCAGGACGTCACTTCGATTTTATCGAATTGGGTCGACTGTTCAGGTATGATCTTTTCCACACAAATCCATAAAAGGAAACTTGAACGTCAACCTATGGTAAGATTAGGGAATAAACCATTACGCTGGACAACTTCTTTGAAGTATCTGGAAGTTACGTTAGATTCTAACGTTAATTTCTCAGAGTATCTTCGGGAGGTTGTTTCAAAAGCAATGACAGCGTACCACAGACGAGTGGCACGGGCTGAGTGGGGTATCTCGCACGCTCCAGCGAAGATTTTGTACAAAGCGATAGTAATACCGATCGTCACATATGCTACATCGGTCTGGGCTCATAAGGTCGCTAATGTTAAACTAGTTGACGTAGTACGAAGCGCACAAAGGCCGGCTCATATCGCTATGATCCGAGCATACCGCACAGTGCCGACGGTTGCTTTGATCGCTCTATCCGGTGTACTCCCGTTAAAGCTAGAAGTACACTGTCGCGCTGTTATGTTCGCATCAAGGTACAATGCAAGTGTTATCTGGCAGAGAGAAGTATTCTGCTTATGTTGTGATGATTCATCGGTAAGTATTGGTATAACTCTTGAACATTTTTTTATTAGTAATACTCGTGAAAGCGATTTTGGAAATGTGTAAACAGTATCATTGCTAGTGAACATCCTGGTCGCACGTATACCGTAACTTTCAAACTTTCCGTATAATTTCCAACCCTGATGACTCTGCGAGTATCATCGGAATAACGGATCTTATGTTTGTGCGATAACGAAGATGTATCAATCTATCGGTGCTTGCTGTTAAATC
This sequence comes from Coronaproctus castanopsis, assembly GCA_032883995.1. Taxonomy (NCBI): domain Eukaryota; kingdom Metazoa; phylum Arthropoda; class Insecta; order Hemiptera; family Monophlebidae; genus Coronaproctus; species Coronaproctus castanopsis. The sequence goes on along the minus strand of CM065053.1, from coordinate 102,922,755 downwards.
GTGCGAATTATTTTATAACTTACTAGTAACGAATATCGGAGGTTTTATCGTCGAAAATGACAACATTGACGAACTATTAAGTGTTATACTCTTCAAGTACTGCAAAACTTATTATTTAAATTTGCTTTTAAAGTAAAAGCATCAGTATCGCGTGAACATTTTTTATATGTTCGAGGACTGTATCACTTGCTGTTACTGGAGTATATATCTACGAACAAACCACATGCTGAATTAAACTCTACAGGCCATTTTACTAGATTCGAAGGACAAGGTTCGCTGCAAGAATCAAATACAATTCTAGAATACATGCCATTTATAAGGGTGTTAAAATTTTGATAACTCATTACCACTACTAGTAATAAATAACTTAAAGAATTTTAAAAAGCGTCGTAATCCCTTAACACGATGCGTAAAATGTAGAAACAAGCAAGCAAATAGGGAGAATACACAATATCTTGCAGATGTATGAGTACTTATCTCGTTTGGTTAGACGTGTACATGGTCAAAGACGTTATACATTCATCCTAAGTTTTTTTTTGTAGAGGTTCACTGCATGGAATATTTATATTTTATTTTTATTTCTATACTCTGGTACATTTTTGTGGGAGCTCATATGTATATGTAAATTTCAGTATGGGAATGTAGGTATTTTAGGTATTTTTATTGAAATGTTTTGTTTATCAAAAATTTTGTTTAGTAATTAATTGTAGACTTATTTCACCTAAATACATACGTGGTTGTAATCGGTAATGTACGCCTGTATATATGGATATATACGTACATGTATGTCAATGACGAATTTAAGTGCCATACCGCCCTAGGCCCAATACAAGATACCGCCCTTTTTAAAATATGTTTATAAAAATATACATCACAATAAGTCGTGTAAAAAACTGACGTTTATAAAAAAAAAACATAAATCGGATTTTTAGGTCACCTTATAAAAGTGTGCATAGAATTTAATGAGTTTTTTCTATTATAAAAAGTAATTGTTATATTTTTACAAATAAAATGGGGAATAAATAAATAATTTAATTTCACCAAAAAGACAAGGAGTTATTGAAATGAATTTCTTAATTTTTTTTTTTTATTATGAATTTTAGTTATTGCATGCATTTTTTTTTGGCATAATAAACGATAATTTCATAATATTCGCATTTCTGAGTAGTAATAGCGAAGAAGAAATCAATGAAATTCGTTTTCACGATCGACGAAACACTCGCGTATTTTCGAATTTTTAATATATTTTTTTTTCATCTATAAAATTTAATTTCTTTTTAAAATTTTTCGATGCCTTCGAATTTTTCCGCCTCTCAAATTGTGTCACACTAGGCTCTGGCCTGATGGGCCTAAGCCATAATCCGGCACTGATGTATGTATTACGCGTGTTTATGTGTATATGTATATATAGGTTTATAGAGTTACACAAACGTAATTTACACACAGTCATGTTATTGTAATATTTATTGTAATATTATACGAATTAATTATAGTATACACGCAAATGATATGACTACTTATTTCTGAGGAATGTATACATTAGTGTGCTTGACACGTTGGAGTATTATGAACTTTCTGTACTATGCTCGATTATTTTTTCTGTGAGTCCATAAGTATGTGATAGCCTTGTAACGTGATATATAATAATAATGTGTCCGCCATTCGCGCAATATTGCGTATCGGTGGTTTTATTTCAATTTAATGTGTATAATACTTGCTGAAATACATTTGATTTGATTTGATCTATAATTTTATCTGTAGAGAAATACGTACATGAAAGAATAAAAATGGAATTTTTACGAAATTAATTATATATATATATATATATATATATATATATATATATATATATATATATACCATCGATGTAATTTAAGCTAAAATTTCATGAATAAGCTACCTCTATCCACTGAAAAGATCCAATTATTAACATACATTCACGCAAAAATAAATACATGTATACATTATATTCGTATTAACTACCAGCGCCTCCATGCGCTGTGACGAAATGAATGATTTTATGTTCTAAGTATTTCTGACGATATTAGAAGATTCCACATATCGTATATCGTTTAAATTTTATTTGAATTGATTCATTACGGTTACGTACGATTGTTCCTAAAAAGAAATCAGACCATGGCGAAAAATTTAGTTTTATTATTTTATCGTAATCATTTTTAAGATTACCTTCGACTGGTTTCTGTTTAATATTTTCGTTTAAACGTGCCATTTAGTCTGAGACGTTCATACGCGGACCCTCGATAATATATAAAATAGCCAACGCTAAATGCCAAAAAAAAAGAAATAAAATAAACATAGGACGAATTCTGGGAAAACGTAAAAACATTAAAAACAAATATATAACTCGCATTTCGCTTCGCGAGATGATCTTCATTGAGCCGTTGATTCCTTTTTTTTGCAGATTTCTTCTCTTCATCCTTTATTCTCTCACTCTTCCCCCTCCTTTCTCTCTGACTGTCTTCTTGTCCGCGATAGAACATTAGCCACGGTCGAAAAAAGTTTCTGAGAATTAAGGAAACGGCAATGTATGTATAAAAATTTCGTACGATCGTTAACTAATAATAATAATAATAATATATTTTCGTGCCAAAGATAATGAACAAAGAACGGACATGGATGTACGGTAAAAACAGAAGTGGATAGACGCAAGATAGAAAAGCTGATCAAGTACTATCGTGTATTATATCGTTAACGCAGAAGGCTTGCAAGGGGAAACTAAAAAACAAACAAGACGACCGAGTTAAATAAATAAACTGATTTTCGTTATTCTCTTTTATTGTGCTAGAAACGTGTACCAAACATTCGATAATAGACAACAAACTTACACCATATATATATATATATACGTATGTATGAATTTTTTTATAAATAGAGGTTAATGCGTTTTAAACAAAACTAACCAATCAACGCACTCCTTCATACCTAGTAATATACATTCATACATAACACACACACACATATATATATAATTAATAATGAACGCACCCTGCTTGTATATACAATAAATAACAATACAGCTAGTGCGCATTAGGTTGTGTTTTTTTTTTGTCAATACGCCCTATACATTATTTTTTTATTCTTTTTTGCTACCCGTTTGCTGTGATTACACATTATACTGATGCTTATCGCGTCAGTCATTGGTTATTATTACTGAACGAATTTTATTTCACGTAACCATTTTATGATCTAAAAAATTTTTAACGAAAACGGATAGAAAATTGTGCATTATAGTTCTGAAAGTGGTTAACGGCTAAAAAAAAATCAAAATTAATAAAAAGAGTAAATATTAACAATTTAACTCTTTCTATCCGTACATTATTAAATTCTGACACAAAATTTTAAATATTTTATACCGGTGTTTTTTATAGGATAAAGTTTCCCAGGTGAACTTGTAAATTATTTTCAGTGCATTTATGAAAATATTTTAAAATTAAGACATTTCACTTCAACCAGAAAATAAAAATTGTTATTAGCGTGCACATTTCACGTACCATATTATGGACATACTGACTGAATAATCTATCATCAAATATGCATGATGTCTCCTTGTTTCTATATTAGGTTACCTAGGTAGGTTCATAGGGTGATTTTTCATCTCATTTATTTGGGTTATATCATCTGTTTCGAAGGCATCTTCTAAAAATTTTTAAAAAAAAGAACAAAAAAAACCGACATGCTAGACTGATGTGTGTGTTATAGAACATATTACCGCAATACCAAATTGATTCCTGGGTAGGCTATTTTCATTATAAATCTTGTTCCATAGTTTTGTATGCAACGATTTCCCAGAAAGTTTAGAAAGTACTAAAAACATCGAAATTGAAGTGGTTCTAAAAAATTCCTTTATTACGCGTATTATCGTTAAATGTTTGATTTCGAGATATTGACGGTAATTACATTTGTACGAAGTACCTTTGATGACAGATTTCACTTCAAGAACTTGACATTTTTCGATTGGTTAACGCAAGTTTTTGTTATACGAACTTCTTCACCATCATCATTATCTAACTCAACTATCTGTATTTTATTACCAAGACAACATACCCATTTAATTTTTTTAGAGTATACCCGTTTGCTGATATTTTTATTTTTTTACCCGCTTTCTACGGCCAATATTCAATTACCAATGTATCGTACGATTTATTTTCAAATTAAATTAGACACTATTTAATTTTTGTTGATTTTATGTTATCATTCGAATTTTTGAATATATGTCACAGTTTATGTATACACTTTTTTTTTGTGTGTTAAACTAAAAGATTTCTTGTCGCTATACCTGGAAAGATAATAACTATTGGGGCACGATTAGACGTGAACTCTAAATTAAGATCCAATAGTTGTGTAATGTTTAGCTTTTAGTTAAAAATAATTGTAAAGTATCAACCGCCTTTTACTTTGACAGTGAATTAATTCACTTTTCTGTAAATATTACCATCCTAACTTATGGTCAATTGCTATATTAACGACCTTTGATTATTGTTAATTTCGATCACCAAAGACAGTACGTTTGCTAATAAAATGTCCGCCAACTATGAAACTTTTCCTAAGTGGAGTAAAAATTCGATGAAATGATCTGTCGTACATTTTAGTACAGTTTTTATTTTACTTGCTTACGAACAGTATTTTAAATATGCCTCCATTAAATGTGTTCAGTATTTTGTTTTATAATGTAGCGGTCGGTGCCTCTGTATGATGTTCTATAACAATACTGATTATGCTAGATTATGTACGTAATCTTTGAATTTAAAATAATTTCTGCCAGTAAAATATTTTTATATTAACGTGACATCTGGCTGTTTAGTTAGAAACATTTCAAGCTTCTTTCACGTTTACCAGTCTTATTTTATTAATATAATATAATAATAATATAATATATTTTTCATTTGATTTTACATAATATAAAAATTTATACAGTGGAGTACATATATAACAACCTCGACCGCATTACAAATAATAAATAGTTACTTAATCTATAATAATAAATAGCTAAAAGTTAATAACACAGGAAAAGTGGAAAAAACCTGCACAAAAGAAAAGATAAAAGATTAAAACTAGAAAAAATAAAGTATTAAGTAATAGTTAGTAGAAAAGTATTTGATTATAGATTAAAATTATCTTAAGAGCAATCTATCTTTAATACGACGATGTTTATAACGAGTATAGCGCATGCGGAGCAGCGCCATGTCGTAGTCTCCCACCACTGTGATCAGTTTGTTAGTATGCGCCTGACAGTTTGCGTAAAATTTTGCCAAAATATTACAAATATAATTCGAAATGTAAGGGAGGTGCAATCTATAATGCATGTCTTTAATTCTGTGGTATCTAGTGGCGTTTAAGGAAATTCTGCAGCAGATATTTTGAACCAACTGTAATTTTTTGATAGTACTATTTGAAACTGAAAACCAAACAGGACAGGCATAAGTTAATCTTGGACGAATAATGGATGTATATATCAGTTTTTTGTTTAGGGTAGTATGGTGTGACCGACGGTAAAATATGGGAGAAAGCATACGAATAGCTTTATCAGTTTTGTCAATTATGTAATTAATATGGTTATTAAACGTTAAACGGCGATCCATAATGACTCCTATATAACGTACTTCTTCCTTTCAAGGAATTACCATTGATAATAATTTCGGCAGGTAGTGAGCCGTGTCTATTGGTAAATATTATGGCTTCTGTTTTATCAGTGTTAACTTTTAGTCTCCAGCGTTTATAATACTTAAAAATTGAGGACGCAGCTTTTTGTAGATGGTTACTAATGGACTCGGGTCTATAAGAAGAACAATAAAGTGCTAGATCATCCGCGTAAAGTGCAGTATTAACTAATGATAATTTAGGTAGGTCATTGATTAAAATTAAAAAGAGTTAGGGCCCTAAAACGCTACCTTGTGGAACCCCAGAGGTGTACATTCTAATAGAGGAATTATGAGTGAGGTGAGTTACATAAAATTTTCGATTACTTAAATATGACTTAATTAATTTTATCAAAATCAACGGATAATTGTATTGTAATAATTTATAAATAATTCCATTGTGCCACGCCGAATCAAAAGCTTTTTCCAAATCAAATAATAATAGTCCCGTATATTTATTTAAATTAAAGTTATCAGTGATATAGTCAGCAATTCTAGCAACTTGATGTACAGTTGAATGACCAGGCCTAAAACCAAACTGCTGGTCTATAAGAATATTATTTTTAGTTGCAAAATCCTGTAATCTAATTAAAATTACTTTTTCGTGAACTTTGCTAAGAGTACTTAGTAAACTAATGGGTCGGATATTATTTACATCGGAAATATTTTTTCCCGGTTTGGGTACGATGATAATTTTATCCTGAAGGGATATGAGAAGTCATAAGAATGCCATTTAAGATTTTTGTTAAAAAGACAATTTTTGTATATACGTATATATATTTTGAACGATTTGGATGAAATTTTTTATATATATGTAATATATTATAATGTATGGAAATTACGAATTTTTATGGCCGACCCCTAGTATACTCCATAAAATTTTGGACGCTTCGATTTGTCTTTTTCTTGATACTTATTTAAGATCGATCGCATTAAACGTTCGAAAACGTTGTAAGTTTAGAAATTTGCTTTTTATTGCATATGCGTTAGTACATATAATTAAAAGTTTATACATGGGGTGCTGTTTCGATTTAAGACATCGGATTAAATATTTTCTAATTTACGGATTTATTGGAATTCCAAAATTCATTTGAAAAAAAAAGCGTTTCAGTCGTACATTATCAAATTCCGACACAAAATTATAAATTTTATACAGGTACTTATTATACAATACCGCTTCTTAGGTGAACTATAGATAATTTTCCATTTATTTATATAAATATTTTTAAAATTGAGACATTTCACGTCAACCAGAAATTGATAAAAAAAAATTGTTAGCATTAAAATTTCGCGTACCATATAGTGGACATGCTGACTGAAATTGCAATATTTATCAAAAATGAGGTCCCTGGTTATAAGTTCGGAAATTTATAAAACGAAATTCTACACGTTTAAGGTAGTTATAATTATATATATAATTATTTTTAATAGTACACATGTGATTTGTATTAACTTGTATTTTCCGAAAAAACATGGTTTAAAATATATATATATATATATATATATATATATATATATATATATATATATATATGCTTGTTAATTGTTAATCTTATTTATGATTTTTATCATTATTATTTAATTTCATTATTATTAATTATTATTATTACTTGGGATTATTGTAACTTAAGCCCCGTTAGAGATTATTTAATATTTAGTCTTTCCCTCTCATAACTTTATTTAAATTATATGGTGAAAAGTGGAAATGATGAAGAGGTTACCGTGTAACACGATATTTACGATGAGAGTATTTCGTTATTATAATTCAAATAAGAGAATATAATGTTTTATATCAGATAGACGATGTTTAAATTTTAAAAAGCATAGGTGATTGATGAGTCATCTTAAAAGGCATATATAACTTACTCAATTACGTAAACTCCATTTTACATCATTGTACTGACGTATTTTTAAAAGTACACTTATTTCCAATAAGTTAAATTAATTAATCGATATTTTTAAAATTTTTTCCATGTATTTATCGTTCAGGAAATTTTAATCTGTTTTTTTTTTATTTAAATTTTTCCGGCGTTATTTGCGATATTTTACCAAAGATAAATTCAATTAGTTCTCTGCGTGTCATCAATCGTTACATCCTTACGTAATCAGTTATTCGTTCGGTGCGTTTACTTTTAAGTTCTTCGGATTTTTTATATTAATTAATAAATTTATAATCGGATCACGTTTATTTCGTTAACGAGCAATAAATATGAAAAAGTAAATTCCGATGAAAATTTATAAACTATAATAATAAACAAAATTACGCTGAAAAAGTCATAATCATTAATAAATAAAATAAAACCAAATCATTTATTTAGTTTTATCCGTGCGAATGTAACAACATGTTTGCATGTATGTGTAAATTTAATGTGACGGATACACACCTAGCTGTGAACATAAATGCGCGTGCGCTAGGTTATAATATACATTTAGTATAAAAATTGACGTCTAATTGTAACTTAGACTTTATAAAATAAATTTAAATGTAAAATGATTAGAATGTAAGCTTATTATAATTTGAAAATTTTTCATATCCGAACATATTGTACATATACCTGACAGATCGTCTAGAATTATTTTTTACACATAGTAAAGTAGGAGTTGTATAAAATTATAACATTAATGACAATAAAAATAAATAATAACATATAAAAAAAAACTCGGTGAAGATTAACGAGGTAATAATACAACAAATCGATATTATTATTAACATATAATATTGGTATAAAACAGCTAATAATAATTAAGTAATAATAATAATTGTAATAGTAATACAAATAATAATAAAATAAAATGGCATTTGGACGATCTAGAATGTGTCAATTATATATCACGTATTATTACTATAATTATATAATAAAAAGTAGTATTATACAAAAGATATTGCTTTATATTTTACACGAAAATATATAATGTTTTATATAAAAAAAAATCGAAATTATACGAGTGAAAGAGTTGAAAATAGATTTGAGATTATTAATTTACTACGCGTACGATAATTTAATCAGACGTCGCGATAACACTGCGTAACATCCCTGTCGAAACTGGCCAATGGGACGATCCTGTTATTTCGCGGGAAACGAATAATTACGATGTGTGTGTATGCGTCTTTTAAATAGACCTTAAAAATTGTCGCATCGTGCCGTATGCCGCGCTGTTGTTGTTGTTAATTTCTACGAAGTCTTTTACATGATGGTTAAGATTTCGACAGAAATAGTTCGATGTCGCGTCATATCGTTTGTGTCCGTTTTACACGCTTCCTAGATAATTAATTCTTTTTCGATTTTTATACATTTATCGCGTTTAGTAATATAATCGTCGTAAATTACTTCGCTGTTAGTTTCGCTTTTTTGTATACGTAAAATATTGTTTAAGATATACGTTCCATGTTTTTATTTTAATTTTTATAAAACGATCGACTATAAAATTGTTTCATCAGATTACTCGTATTAAGATCTATCTTGAAGAAAGAAATTAGGATTTTTAATTTCTTGGTCTTCAAAACCTTGAACGGATTTATTTCATTTCATGCCGGAGGTAAGCGATTTTTACGATTTTTATTTAGGTAGATTCGTAAAATAATAAAACATGTTCAATTTTTGGCAATTTTTTTTTTTAAAATGGCTAATTTTAACCAGTTGTGAAATTAAAAATTCGTGGAAACCGTTTTTTAAAGTTTTATCGGAAGAAAATAATGAAGTAAGCATACGACTAGATCGAAGGGAAAATAACGACCTTAAGCAAAAATTGAGATTAGTGTTGGTAAATAATAATAATCAAAAGTTAATATGAAAGAAAAATTACAACAGCGCTAAAACTACACTTATAAAAAATAAAATGATTTCCGCCTGATGTAACAGATGAATTACCATTATCGTGAGAATAGAGTTTCTATCTAAATGAGAATTTTGCCGATATTTTAACAAGGTCGTGCGCTATTCTGCTTTTTTCATCATATTTCTAACTAACCTAACCGAATGTAACCTAACGTAATTATTTATTATTATAAAAAAGGCTATTAAAAAATAATTTTTAAAATTTGCTTATCATTGTACTAAAATAATGTTTTTAAATAAAAACAATAACTAAACCCAATCGACACTAACGTTATAACGAAGATACTTTCATCTAATTCATGTTTGTGAACGTACTTATAAGAAAAATTTTAAACGTAATTTATATTAAATAAATTTCCCACGCTATTTTTTATCGTGTTTAGAGAAGCAAACATTGATTTATCCAACTCCTCGATCCATTTTGAGATGTTTTAGTATTTTACGAATGAGCCGATACATTAAATTAAATTTGAAACAGATTAAGTATTTTTAGACGTTCATTGTTTTTTATATATAAATATTTATTTATAAAAGTAATACGAATACTTTTGAAATAATGAACTTATCGAAGTCCGTTTTTTAGGAAATTTTATATTAATTTAATATATAAATTTAAACGTATTTAGCGGTTTTTAATTTCGAATATCGTTTATTACATTTCACGTGCTATTTTTATTTACTAATTCGGTAGTATCTCTGTTCCAGTAGTCGCACCCTAATAACGTGCAAGTTTAATATTAGAATCTAATTAACGATAGATTATGAAGGCATTTTGATACATCAGACTTACATAGTATTACGTTTCGTGGTTTCATATATATGAAGTTGGAACTTTTCTAATGCTTTTTATGTTCTTTAACTGTTTCTTTCTTCGTGAATTATCGAATAAAACAGGTGGTCATGAATGCGCGTCATTTCTAATTATATTATTTGGTTTTAATCCGTTTTCATTTACTAAATCGGCATGGTTAGTTACTAGGAATGAGCCTATCTATTACTTTTTCGTTCTTATTTGAATTAGTCTGACGAGGGTTCGCGTAAAATTACACTTCATCATTTAATAATATTATTTTTCTTAAAATTGTATTTTTTTCCGAAATTTAATTTTATATTCCACTAGTTCGCTTTTATCTCATGTACTTGCTTAAGTATATATACACACATATATATATATATATATATATATATATATATATATATATGTGTGTGTGTGTGTGTGTGTGTGTGTGTGAATATCTGTATATCTGTTAGGAGTTCTGTATTGTACATAAATAAAGACGCCATATTTTATATTTATATATATATATATATATATTAAATAAATATGTTCCTTGTTGTTTAAGCTACTAGCTCTAATTTCGACATAAATATTTATATTAGTTGAAAAATTTTCTGAATTATCTATCTAGTTTGTTTAGAGCGAGTGCATATTTAAAGAATAAAGCTTTGACTACTTTCTTAGTTGTGATTAATCATTCAAATGACATTTTCTACCATGTTCTGAATAGACATTCACTTTTATGCATACAAACATACATACATCGTGAATGAATGAGTAACCTTTATTTATGACTAATACAAATTGTAAGATTATGATTATGATTATTATTAATGCTATGCCATATTATTTTCATTATTTTTTTATTTTTTTTTTAATATAATTATGTGTATATTTTGTTATACTGGATCCTTGCGGGGTACAATTTTTTTCTGAATTTTTTCGAGTTTAATTTACAATGTGCCATTCTGTATAGAGATCTCCTGTTTTCCAAGAGATTTTAAAATCGTCATCCCAACGTATACGGTCGCAATTTTATCCTCTTTCGTTATGCTAAGAACCATTCCGTTACTTGCTTTCTGTCGATGGTGTTCGCATTTATGGATATTACTATTTTTACTCGTTTTTATTTTCCTCATCTTCAATTCAATTTTTTCTAGTTTCGTAAATGCCGGCTATTAACTTTGGCGCGTTCTCAGTATACACAACTTTTCCGTTAGTAATCATATATGAGAACGATAAGAAGCTAGCAATTATTAAAAATTCTGCTGTTAAGATTTAGCGCAATATTGTGCTTAAATGTTCACTTCGTTATCCGGTACTACGTGTTATCGTTATTTGATGACGTATTTCAACGGTTGATTTGTTCTTAAATGAAATTAGTCCACCTAAATCTAGAAATTCTGTTCTGTTTTCTGGTTGCTTATCTCCATTTCTTTCACTCTGCAAAGAGAAAAACCAATATATATATATAATATTTGTTTATACTTCATGTACGCATCATCATTTTATGTATAAGCTTTGAAGCAAGTTTATTGTTTGTTAATTTTTTTTCCTTTTTATATTTATTTATTAGTATTATTTTTATTATTTCTGTCTTCGTATCGTTAATTTTTTGTTGTTTTTTCTGTTATATATATATTTTTTTTTAAATTAAAAGTAATAATCAACAAAAAAGGAAAAATCACTAAATTTTTTTGCTTAATAAAAAATCACAAAACTTTTCGTTTGTCACTTTAAGAAGTCTTATTAATCGAGCAAGAACAATTTTAACAAACAATGATAAAATAAATAAATAAAAAAATAGAATAAAACAAATAACAATCAATAATAAATATAATCCTACTATAGTTGATAAAATGTAGAATTGTATTTTTAATGACCCATATAACTGGCTACGTATTTAAAAAAAAATCATATATCGTACAGTTGTCTGTTAGTTTAATTATTTGTCCTAATTAAAAGTTCACTGAATATCTTCTGTACACGATAAATCAAAAATGTCTCTAGAGGTTGGTGTTTTTTCATTATATAATTATTTTGCTCAGTTATCACACTTCTATCTGCGTAGTTTGCGAACATATATACATACATATATATATATATATATATATATATATATATATATATATATATATATATATATATATATAAGTAATTTTATTTGTGATAACGAAGTGTTCATATTTTTTTTCCTAGCGTGCGAATTGTTATTAATATTAAACGAAATAGATAGTCGGATCAACTAGCGATTCATGTAAAATATTGCGATTTGAGAATGTATATGTGTGTGTGCATATATATATAATATTCAAGAAGAAGACTTTTCTAAATTACAAAAGTTACATTATGTCAGTGTGAGTAAAAGTTCGTACCTAAAAAAGAAAAAAATATTGCGAAATATATAATGAAGAAAATTGAAAATTGTCATTTTGCTATGGTTGTATGTTTTGATTTTTGTAAAGCCATGTATATATCAAACCATAATATTCTGTTGGAAAAGTTGTGTGCAATTGTGGATAAAATTAAGTGTGTGTAATTGGTTTAAAACATATATAGTAAGAGTAGTCGTTATCTTACAATAATAAATAATGTACGATGGTATAATACGAACTTATATTGTTCCTTAAGGTAGTGTCTTGAGTTCCTACTTGTTCGTAATATATATATAAAAATGAATTTAACTTTGCGGATGATACGGCATTAGTGATTACTACCCGATATTTAAATATTCTAATAGTTGATACAAGCTAATATTAATGTAATTGCTGGGATCGTCGACGCGAAATAGTTTAATTGTAAATATGAACTAGACAAAATATTTAATTTACGGTTATCAAGCCCCTCATTTGTGCCAAGGTATAAAACTTAGAATAGATGATAAATTAGAGATAGAAAGAGAAGTGGAATATTTGAGGATTCAATTTGATCGTAAATTATCGTGAAATAAGCATCTTTTATACCTATCTAAGAAACTATGCTATCTTATTTCATACTTAAAATGATATTTTACTGTTGAGCATCTTAGGCGTGTATATTTCATTTTATACCAATCTAGCCTCAGTTATGTAATTATGCTTAAGGGCGGGCAGCTAAACAGCAATATTAATCTGTTTGAAATTATGGAAAATCGATTGTTTAAACTTGTTTTTGAACAGAAAAGTCCTCACTGCGCGTGGTATGTTGTTAAATATTCAAGTGGCTATTCAAATTGTAATTATTGGACTACGTCTTTAAAAACAACCCCCAAAATGTGTTGCATGATAAAGGTGATTTTACGAGATCAACTTAACGAGAAGTAGTACAAGTACCGAAGTTTGATAAGTAATATTCCAGAAATCGCGCTATCCATTGCTATAATTTATAAAATTACAACCATTCTTATTCTTTTTATTTTAAAATTCAGCAGTAATCATATGATTAGAAAAGAAAAGAAAAGAAAAATGTATTTTATCAAATTACAACGTGTACACACAAATATTTACATAGTAGAGTTCCGGCATGAGCCTCACCTCGACCGCAGTATTAAAATTAAAATAACAACACTATAGTTTAAACGTAAGTATGATAAGCGGGGGAAAATTTATAAAACCCGCAAACAAATAAAAAAAAAATTACATATATATATACATAAATATACATACAAATATATACGTACATGCATACACATATACACATATAACTTAAAACGATACAAAGGTAAAAATTGTAACAACACACATAAAAGTTAAAACAAAAAAAAAATAAAAAAAAAATTAAAAATAAAAAAAATAAAAAATAAATAAAAATTATATATACATATATACACATATATATACAGCGGAGAAAAGAAAAAAATACAAAACAAAATAAACTCTTTTCGAAGCGCATGAAAGATAAAGCGTACAGATGTATAAATAAGTGTTAAAATAACTTAACTATATAATTACGAATAATAACGATTGAACATATTACAAATATATTAATTTACAACAAATTATGTTTAATACGACATTATTTTAGACGCATGTTAAATTCATTTTTCACTGTAAACGCCGTGCATTAAGAAATTATATTTATTGACTTTGATGGTAGTCGTGATAAATAAAGTGATTTGATATATGTATAATGTACACATAGTAACTATATTACTGAATGTATATATATGTGTGTGTGTTTAATATGTGCATATATATATATATTTATGAACACAGACGCGCAGTGTTTATATATATATATATATATATTTGCATGTGGGAGTATGTTTAATATATGCTGTTCGAATTTTAAAATTTAATCTCTGAATTCGATATGAAACGAAAATACATAGTCTCTTAGACTTAAGCAACTTAAATGCCATTATAAAAAAAAAAAAACAGCAAAGCAGCTGTCCGATGAAATTACAAACTAGTCAAATTAGTTCATAAATATGTGCCAAATTTGCTAAACGTCACTTATGAAAAAATGTATACGGTGGCATACTTCAAAAACCTAGAAAGAAGTCATGGTGATCTTTTAAAGAAATCCGAAAAAGTCCAAATAGCGTTAAATCCTATTGACCAATCATGTCTTTTAATTGCTTTTAGTAAAATTTATAGAAAGTTATCGAAAATGAAGTAAATAAAAGTAACTTTCTAAATAATGGAAAATTTAGTTTCAGAAGTGGTCTGTCAATGGAACATGTAGTAAATTTGTAATTTTCAATATTGGGGAGGCACTCAAAAAAGGTCGACATATCCTGTCTGTCGGAATAGATATGAAAGACGTCTTTGATAGTTGCTGATATCTCGCTTTATCCGCAACTTAAAACTATTACTCTGCGAAAACAAAATTCTAGTACCTACATTATACCATTATCTTAATGATAGAAGAATTAGATTAGAAATAGATGACAAATGTGTACAAAAATAACGGATATGGATTAGCCGTAAGATAGTATATTAGGTCCGCTATTTTGGAATATTTTATTTAATGGGCTTCAAAAACTAGAATATAACAAAGTCGATTTGTAGGTAACCGTCGTATTAAAATGACAGAAATAAACTATCGGATCCCAATCTGGGTGAAAAGTCCTGTGCCCATTTATTTAAAAAAAAAAAAACAAAAAAAAAAAAACTATCGGATCGATTTAGTATTTTGTAAAATGATAACGAATTCTCGCTACTACAAAACCATAATGAAATTAATAACGAAGAGTAATCAAAATATTAACTCTGAAAAACCCCCTAATTTCGAAATATGGATATGCGATCTCGAATGTCACCATTTAAAAAAAGGAGAATACATTTGCGGAAGAATAATTCATCATAACGGAAGACTCTAAAGTTAATGTGGAACATGTTGCAAATAAAACGTTACATAGGTTAAAAAAATGGTTAAATCATGCTATTTTACAGGTCTATTCACTTTTCACTGAGTCATTAAAACTTAAGATAAATGTAATATTCAAAGGGTATCAACTTAAAGTAGTCGAATACTTTAAATATGTATAAGTTATAAATTGATAACAAATTCTCTTCGATAATATAATATACAAATGAATGAGAGATATCACCAATTGCTAAAAGCATGTCAGAATACTTGGGGATTCGATTTTAATTACAAAATAATAATATACAAATCCCTAATTGAAAACACTATGTTACTGCTGTTCCGTGTATATCTAAAGATTAACAATAAACATTTTTGCAAAAAACATAATTTCACTACAAAGGAAATTTCTAATTAACTCGTGTAGAGGATATAAAAACGTCCCACACAGTGCGTCAGTCGCTATTTGTTGTGTACTATCACTGGACTTACTGATGAAAAGCAGAACTGTCATATTTGCAATAAAGAAAAACGAATTTCAATTTGTGAATGAAAATCTAGATCAAGATTTAATTTATTATCAATAATACAAACTCTTTCCTTAGTCCTACAGTTTCCTTTAACAAACGAAATAAAAACTGTTAAAAAAATTACTATAATCAATTTGGCAATCCAAATGGGAAAAAGATACAATTGGGCGGACTTTTTAAACAGATACAGCATTAAATTTTCGACGGATTTTTATGCTACCCAATTATTAACAGGCCATGGAAAAATTGCCTAGTACTTACGTCGTTTTGGATTAAGCAAAAGTGGTAAATGCTTCTGCGGGTTAAGAGGAACGGTGAAATATATTATTTTCGAATGCCCAAACTACGGCACCATAAGACACTTCAACAAAACAAATTTAAAACTCTCGCTCGTAATTTCTAAAAATTTGCTTTTGAGGTACTTCGCCCTAGATTTCAGAATACAAGCGTCGTCACTTAATGGTCCGTTCACATATGTATCTGTGTATGCATGTGCTTGTATCTTTGTGTTATATGCGCGTAACATCAAGATGTCTTTCCGCACATAATTATTCCAATCACGTGTAAATTCTAAATGTAAGATGATTATATAGGTCACCTTTTAACTTAAGTATAATTTAAATGCATACGAAGGTAATTTTATCAATAGTACACACAACCCGTATAAATGCAAGTGTATATGAGTATTTTCTAATTATTAATTATGACAAATTGTAAGGGTTACACAACCTCTTCTTATTACACTTAAATGGTAACTGCAATATATAAAAAAATATAATTTGAATTAATTTTACAAATAAAGTATTTGATCAAATTACTAAACCAAATTAAAAGTCCAGATTCCTTTCTAGGCCACTTATTTCAACATGAAGGAATGTTATGCGATACAATTGAAGGATACATCCTTGGACGATGTATAACAGGTAGGATGTAAGTTGGTTTGATAAGTGATAAGGAATTCTGGCAGTTCCAATTACTACGAAATAAAAAGGATGGCCCACTACCGATGTGAATGAAAAAAGACAAAGCATAGATGGCGCTAGTTTGAGAACCAACCGCTGCACTAGATCATGATGATGATGATATATATATATATATATATTAATGGTTTAACATGGGGCTGGTAACTACCACGTTCTTAATATTAGCAGGCTATACAATTTCCCTAAATTTTAAAAACGTACAAATTATAAACCATCATTAGATTCGATATTTTTGTTAAACGATTAGAAGTAAAAAGGATGGCCCATTACCGATGCGAATAAAAAAAAAAAAACAAAACAGAGGCGCTAGTTTCTGCACTAGATGATGATTATATATATATATATATATATATATATATATATATATATATATATATATATATATATTAAAAGTTTAATATGTGCTGGTAACTTACACGTTCTTATTAATATTAACAGGCTATACAATTTCTCCCAACTTTAAAAACGTACAAATTATAAATTAGTTTGTATATTTTTGTTAAACGATTAAATTGTATGACACTTGATCTTTCGCGACAAAACTATCTTGTTAATTAAAATTACAGATGCAATACGTTAATAAAATTTTCGAATTTATACATCGTATGCAACTTCATTAAGCTGTTGTTACTCTTTAAATACGCCAGTTATACTTCTATGAAAAATGAAGGAATAAATTATGCATATAGTGTGTGCGTCTGT